>CM037852.1:80323489-80903030 GCA_021234595.1 Delia radicum | reverse complement strand
TTTATTTATTTATTTATTTATTTCTTTATTTATTTTTTATTTATTTATTTATATTTATTATTTCTTTATTATTTATTGATTTTTGTAATCTGGTTACTTCTACAACAAAACATACGTCTTAAACAGTAGAAATCTTATGATGTTATTATGATTGGGAGAGAAAAAAAAACTTAAATCTAGGTGTAGTTAAAAATAAATTGTAATAAATAATAATGTAAACATTTAAAATAAGAATGTAAAATTAAAATGAATATATAAACTATTACAAACAAAGAAAAAAGAATTTAACAAAACATAAAAAATAACATAAATAAATTTATAACAATGAAATTATTGTGAACTATATCGAACTATATAAACATATATAAACATACAAACATGTATCTACGAATAATGTTTTAAAAATTTTCTTTCTAAAATGTAACGCATTGCTGGTTTCTTTAATTGTTGAGGAATATTATTCCAAAGACGTATTGCAGTTATAAAAATTGCCATTCGGATATTAATGTGTGATGTCTGATTTGAATAATATTTCTGTTTCTTCTTAGTCGACTAAATCTCAAACGGTTAAACAAATGAGATGGCTCACGAGTGGTAATAATTTTGTGTAGAAATACAAGAGTCCTTATTTTCAGTAGGTCTTCAAACTGCACACCAAAAATTTGTTTTGAATGTGGAGTAATATTAACGTAACTACCATTATTATCACGGATTCTGAGACCATAAACGTACCTTGCAATGTTGTTATATGTTACATTTAATCTAGATTTACTTGTAGCATCACAACTTGCAAAAATCTCACATCCATAGGTTAGAATTGGAATCAAGTATGTCTTTGCAAGTAGTAACCTAATTTTTAATGGAGTGCAGTTTTGAGTAGGCCAAAGGGTTCTTAGCATTGAGTATGTTTTGCCACAGGCAGCTGTTACGTGGTCTGACCAGGTGAGAGTGTCATTAAAAGTTACACCAAGATTCTTTGCCTTATTTACGATTTCAATTCGTTGATCTTTAATAAAAACGTTGGGAGTAACAACAATTTTTTGTGTTCTTTTTCGCATTACAATACATTTTGATTTTCTAGGATTTAAACTTAAACCATTTACTTCTGCCCAAAGAGAAACCCGATGTAAATCATCATTTAGCCTTGCAGTACATTCCTCAATTAGTCCCTTTTTGTTACTTATATACAATTGGACGTCATCGGCATACATCCTAATGTTACAGTGGAGCAACTGTTCAGGGAGATCGTTTGCGTAAATAGAGAAAAGGAGAGGGCCCAAAATAGAGCCCTGTGGAACACCCCTAACAACTGGAAGAAAAGTTGAGATTGTTGAAGCATTAGTTTCAACACACTGTACTCTATCCCTAAGATATGAATTAATCAATTTGATAGCTGTTGAAGAAAAATTCATCATTTTCTCAAGTTTTTGAATTAAAATTGTATGGTCAACGGTATCAAAGGCCTTCGAATGATCCAACAACACTAAAAATGCGACGCAGCCATCATCAATTTCCTTTCTGAGATCTTCTGCTACATCAGTTAGAGCAGTTATACAGCTATGTTTGGCCCGAAACCCAGATTGTTTATCGGTTAGCAAATTATTGTCATTAATATAATTAGTTATCTGATTGTGTAAAAGTTTTTCAAATGCCTTTGAAAGAAAAGGTAATATAGCTATAGGCCGATATTCAGTTGATGATTTCGGTATTGGAAGAATTTTCGCCTGTTTCCATCTTAGTGGAAAAATGCCTGTCATGATAATTTTATTAAAAATGTGTGTGATTTGAGGTAAAAGCGACGGAAGAATAATTTTAAGGAAGGCAGGGTGAATACCATCAATACCTGTAGCTTTTGATTTAATGGAAAGGCAGCTTTTGAGAACATCTAGGTGACTAACGTACTCAAAATTGAAAGGGTTCTGTGGAAGATTGGCAGCTTGAAAATTAATATAATGTGTATGATCTGCTTGAGGCATGGGTATATTAACAAAATTCGCATTTAATTCATACGGATCTGATATAATATTATCCTGTTTGGTTTTATTATTAACAATTCCAACTTCCCTAATAGTTTTCCAAGTATTCTTTGTGTTAATCGAATTGGAAAATTTTTCAGAATAGTATTTTGATTTAGCA
This sequence comes from Delia radicum, assembly GCA_021234595.1. Lineage (NCBI taxonomy): Eukaryota > Metazoa > Arthropoda > Insecta > Diptera > Anthomyiidae > Delia > Delia radicum. Next base: position 80,900,894 of record CM037852.1, on the reverse strand, counting down.
TCCCTAATGGTTTTGGTTACGATTTTTCTGGCATTGCGATAATTATTATGTAGATCATTAGTTTTGAAGCGCTTCCATCGAGAGTAAGCGTTGTCACGATTTACTATAAGGCGCTTAATTTCAGCTGTAAACCACGGTTTCTGACGGTTACTTATCTTCTTCGTTTGAATTGGTACTATTGCGTTATACAAGTTTGTTATGTTCTGTTCCAAGAAGGCCAGCTGATCATTTACCGAAAGAATGTAATAAATATAACCCCAGTCTATTTTTATATACTCTTGTTCTAGAAGGAAATAGTTAACCCGTTTAAAATTACGAAACTGTATAGTATTAGTGGTATTATGTAGAGGAATGTCAAAAATCATGAATATTAGATCGTGCTTGGAAAAACACGATGCAGAAAACTGATCATATTTTAAGATCTTTGCTTTGTTTGAGACAAAAAACAAATCAAGCAAAGTATTATTGAATGATGTGAAGTGAGTTGGCATACTAGTATTAGCAGAAACAAGATCAAATGAGTTCATATTAATTGTTAAACATGATTCAACTAGCAAATTTGAGTTGAAATCCCCAGCTATTATAATGTCACTATAAATGGTGTGAGATCCTCCAATATTGTATAAAAATGAGTGAAATCAATTCTATTCATAGGCCTATAGACACAACCAATAAGAAATTTACTGCCACCACTACTTGCTTCAAGAAAAAGATATTCAACCTTATTATTTATGTATAATTTTTCATCACTTTTGGCTTTTATTGTACAGACTAATCCTTTTTTGACATAAATTGCAACTCCACCATAGTTATCAGATCTATCATTTCTATATAAATTATAACCATTCATCGACACCAGAGTATCTGTAATTGATTCACCAAACCAAGTCTCTGAAACACATATAAAATTCAAACCAGAACTCTCAAAAATATATCTGAATTCATCCATTTTGTTTGTTAAACTTTGTGCGTTTATATGACAAATTTTTAATCCGGTGCTCTGTTTAGCAAGAATTTTTACCATGTTTGCAGTTACGTCTTCAGAAAACGTTCTATTACCCCCTATTAAAGACATGTCTAGGACAATCAAGAAGAATAAAATCCCTACCAGCAACGCTCGAATTAAATTTATGTATCATTTCCATTAGCTTAATAATGAATATGATTGAGATAGTTCGGTATAATTTATTAAGAAAAAGTGTGTACTTGTTATTATAAAAGAAAACAGTTACGTTTAAAAAATAAGCATTAATTTGAAAAAATAAAAAATTTAAGAAAATAATGATTGTACAACAATCATAAAAGGATGCAAAAAATATAACATTATATAAGATATTAACGAAAAAGTTGGTTGAGATCATCCAAGAATTCAATTAGTATTGGGTCGTCAGAATTGAGCTTTTTTACGTATATGAGACCACGAAGAGAATAAGCTGTTTTTATCTTTAGATCTTTTTTCATTTTTAAAGCTGATTGCAGAATTTTGTGATTGTGAGGTGTTAGATTTTCATTTACATAAATTGGTTCAGTACTATTGAAACCAGCATGTTTAAGACAAAGTGCAGTTTATTTACCCTTCTATAATTGGCAATTGTTTTTAAGAGGTAATTTTTTTCATATGGAGAATATAATTTAACTACTAACACTTCATCATTTGGTGAGTATGGTTTATTTTCTTTGTATATTTTTTTAAGTCGGTATATATTTTCAACTTGAGGCGTTGAAAAATTTAAACTATCACAGATAGTACTAAAAATTTTAAAAAGGTCCTCGTTGGCATAGTAGGGTATACCACGAATTCGTATACTACCGGCTACAACAGAATTTTCTTGTTTTAGTTGTTTTCTTTTAAGTTCATTTATTTCTTTTTCTATATTTTTAATTCCTAAATTCTCTGACTCTAGTTTTTTAACACTCTCCTTTATTTCACTAATTGCAACATTTTCTAAATATGACACTCTTTCATTAACTGCATGAATATCATTACGTATTATAGTAAGTCTCTTATCAATTTCACTTAAGAGCTCATCTTTGTATTCTTTAAATTTATTTTGCATCATATTTAGTATTTGCTCTGTAAGTTTATCAAAACGTTTGTCCATAATAGTAATAAACTTAAGAGGAGATTCAACTTGGGTGAGACGTGGAGTTTTCGACACATTGCCTAAGAAAGAGTTTTGCAACTCTCGTAAACGTTTTTGCGCGGGAGTATTTTTTGGTGTTGATGCTATTGTTTCTGTTGTTGGTATAGCTTCTGGTGATTCTGCTGTTGTTGCAGTTGTAGTGTTGTTTACTTGCATATTGGTGGTTGAAATTTAGTTTTTGTTTTATTGTTTTTTGAAGCAAAGGGTTATGAGATTCAGTTTTTTTTTTTTTTTTTTTTTGTTTTTGTTGTAATCTCTTTTGATAATTTTTGTGTTTATTTTGTTTGAAATATATTTGTTTATTTTTTGTTTGTTTTTTTTTTTTTGAATATTTAAAATTTTAATTTAACACTGGATCTGGTATTAAAACACTTTTAATTTGCTTTAAATTCTAGCGAGTATTTGAAATATAATATTAAATTTATTTTTAATAAAGTTGTTGGGTATATTTATTAAAAAATTAATATATAACTGCGGAGCTTAAAAAATCACGACCGTTCTCTTCAACAGATGAAATATTTTATAAAATTTTTAAAATTAATTTTTAAAAATAAGTAAACAAAAAGTGATATTTTGTACAGATGTTTCTTTTACGTCGAAAGATAATTTTTATTCTTTGGCTTTTTAACATAATCAAACCGATCCAAAATTGTGCTGCCGAACAAATTTGATATTGGCTTGTCATAGGATGGAAGCTGTTTATATAATACTAGCTGACCAGGCAAACGTTGTTTTGCCTTCAAATTTTAATTGTAATTAATTCTTTAAATCAAGAAATTTCTTTTACGCAAATGAATAATTAAAAAAATAAATGCACATTAGTAAATCATTTTAAAATTTGTAATTTCATGGGAAGCCCAACGCCTCTTTGTCCTTCTATCGCCTTTATTTGCTGAAGTATATAAAATGAATAGCTGAAAACAACTGCCATAACAACTGCGACGTCACCTATTACCGGAGCATTAAAGCGCCGCTCATGCTCACCAGCCGCTGTCTGGTCAGCTCTTATCACAACCGTAAATTCATCTGTCGGCATCTGATCTAGGGCTGTTTTGAATAGACGGATGAGGCTGTTGTGTTCGTGTAACATAGCTTGAAGATTAACATAGGTTTTTTGTAAATATCTTCGGAACTACATAACCGATTTAAGAGTTTGATATCAATAAAATATATTTTTTATGTTAAGTGTACCTATTAAACATGAATTGTTACTTAAAACCATATCATAAAATTTATTGTTTACTTCTTTACCTTTTTTATTTATTCTAGGACTATGAGGAACGCTAAAACAATTTTTGAACAACATTATTAAATAACCTTGCAAAAAGCCTTGAATGTGATAATTTATTTTAATGCTTATTTGTTTTTTGCTTTTGGTACCACGCCCATTTATCCCATTCCGCCCATTTTCAGTTCGACTGCTAATATTTGTAATTGATGGACTCGTACAAAATTTGAAGGCTATATAGCTTATATAGAACCCTAGATATTTAATATTAATATTAATTGTGTATATGAGCTAAATAATCACTTTGTATAAGAGCTGCCACGCCCACTGGTATGATCCCGCCCAATTTTCCCATGACTATTCATAATATAATCAACGTGCACAAATTTCTAAGACTATGGCTATTATAGTACTATAGATATATGATATTAAATATTTACTTTGTATGGGAGCTGACACGCCCACTGGTCCGATCACGCCCATTTTTCCCGTGACTATTCACATTAACAAATAATCAACGTGCACAAATTTCTAAGACTATGGCTATTATAGTACTGTAGATATATGATATTAAATATTTACTTTGTATGGGAGCTGCCACTCCTACTGGTCCGATCCCGCCCATTTTTTTCCTGATTATTCAAATCAGTAACATATGGGATACTGCAATGTTTCAAAACTCTTGCTATCACAATAGTCAAGATATATGATGTTATTCAATATATATATATAGCCGAAAACCAAATTTGGACTATAGCCTTTCAAATTAAACCGGTTTGGGCCAAATCGGCTGGATAGTTTAGAGTATATAGAGGACAAACATGCAAACATTGTATTTTATATATAGACTATTTTTATGTTTCCGCTCATAACTTTAAAAAAAAAAAATTTCGGAACGATATATAGCCTATGTCCATCCTGGAGGACCAAATTAAATATTGGTAAAAAAATTTAGAAATCGTATGATTAGTTACGGAGATTACTTTCTACAAACAAACAAACAAACAAACAAACATACAAACATTACCTCTTTATAATATTAAGTATAGATTGCAACACAACTGCCAAGAAATATTATATCGAAGAAAAACCTTTAAAGAACCATATTTGGAATGACTATGTTCTATGACAAGCCAAAGTTAAACTTATCGATGAAAATGACAAGACAAACAATTTTTCCTAGGAAATATTGCACCTCAAAATGTCCATATTTTACAGAAAAAGGCAGAAATAACAATATTTTAATAGGCTTTGCATTACTTTAAAAAGTACCTACATTTCAACTAATTAAAAATATCTGTCCCTTGTCCCTACGCTGCTATTTTTGAAGTGAAAACACCTACATGTAGGGTTTTTCCCCTACTACTGGCAACACTTCTGCAGATGGAACTGTCTACGCCTTTTTTGAATACGATTCTCCCATTCTAGTCCACTGCTGTGACTGTTTGCTTGTCTCAGGTGTGAAGTGGTGGTACCATGACTCATCCTTTGTTACGAGTATATGCAAAAACTCGGCTTTATTGCGGTAAAACTTCGCCAAACACTCTATTAAATCGTCTTCATGACACTATTGCGCACAGCTTTCTCGTCACCAAATTTTCGGTCAATATGGAATGTATAGCCCTTTTTCAAATGCCTATCATTTCAACCAGCTCACTCACGCACCTTCAGTCGACGATCATCCAGTACCATTTTGTGGATTGTCTTAACCGTTTATGGCGTAGACACCTCAATTTGTCTACCACCACGGTGTTTGCCTTAGCAGTTCGTATAACCTCGTTTAAACTCTGTCAAATATTTTTTATCGTAAGCAAAGGAGCAGACTTCTCAGAGTATAATCTAGTTCAAATGAAAGTATTGAATTACATAAGTGTGACCAATTTGTTTCATGTTTACAAATTCACCGAGATCGTTTATTTTTGATGGCTCCAAAAAAAAAAAAAAAAAGACTAAACAACATGGCGCCTTGAAACTTAAAACATATATTTTATAATGATGCCACTTTTCACCAAAGTAATTTTTTTAAAACTACTGCCGCCATCTATACGTCATTTCGGCTAATTGTGGTACCGCCCTCGTATGTGGAGAAGTGTTAATACAATTCATATGAAAAAGGGTTTAGACTGATTCAGATATGCTAAAGAATTGTACAAATGAAGGGTCGAAAAAAGAAGAATTTAATAAGAATTCTTGTAAGACAAATAATAAAATACCTTATCCGTTAATTTTATCATTTTTTTTTTAATGAATGCAAAATTTTTGAAAATTTCAATTAAAAACTTGAATTTCAATTAAAAATTTTAATTTCAAATAAAAATTTGGAAATTAATTATAAATTTCAATTTCAGTTAAACATTTGATTAAAAATTTTTATTGTATTAAATCTTTATTTTGAAGGATTACAGGAATAATTGAAAACAAATCAATCAAATTTTTCCAAGAAAATTTTGTATTGCATACAAAAATCTTTTGATTAAAACTTTATTTATATTTTATATTTCTAGTCTAAACGCTTTACAATAAACTAAAAAAAATCAAAAAAGAACTCGTGTGGCCAATTTGAAATATTCAAATTAACGTAATAAATCTAATTACCATTGGGAATTACAAGTTGATAATATGCAAAATGTTTTCACATTTTTCATTGTAGTGGTGGTAGTTTATAATTTTTAAACAACTGAATGGATTAGATGGAGTTTTTGTGGATTTTTTTACAAAAAAATAAGTAAAAAAAACTGCAACAAATCTCTCCATGTTTTTATTATGTAAATTTTTAAATGTTATTAAAATTTCAAAATATTTGTTGTTAAATTTGTAAGTGTGAAAAATTGCAGTTGTTTATTCTCAAAGTTCTTTATTAATTAAAATCAATTTAAAATGTTTAAAAAGTTTAAAAAGTATTTTTAATTAATTTAAAAGTTTTTAAATTTTATTTATTATAGCGGAGTATGATTTAAATAATTTTGTTGACTCATAATGCAAACAATACAATTATAGCAAAGAATAAATTAGTTCCTTATATCTAATTATAAGATCACCTAAGCTAAAAAAATATGGAGAAAAGGAAAAAAAAACAAGTCTCGCTGAAAAGGGCACCTGGAGGTGTCCGTCGATTCAATACCCGAGTGTGTACCGTCCGGCAAACATTTTAAGCGAGATTACCTACGACGGTACACACTATGATGCGACCTACGCACTACACACAGGAGACATGCGCTTGGCGGGTACCTCCAGGTGACCTACGAACGGCACACACTCCACAGCTGTCCACTGGGATGCTCTAAGAGAGGTGACCAATGAACGGCACCACTTCTTGGGCTCGTTTCTTAGCTAAAACTTAGGATAATGGGGTTACATGTATACAACTCACAGGTTCTATGCACGACTGTAGGTAAAATAATTATCGATCAAGGACCCCCGCAGAGTACGGGAGGAAAATTCAAGAGCAATCAAGGTTGTGACCTACAAAGGGAACATACGATGGCATAAAATCAGGTTAAAGAAACTTCTCATGATACGGTAGAATAACTCAAGGATGCGACATACCGACGGCCAAACCCAGGGTGAAATTGCGTGCAAGAACGTTTGATGGATATGTCAGTATAACTAGAGGATTCATAAGGATGAGACCTACGAACAGCACACACCCTGGGTGAAAATCGCATTTAAGGACGCTCGCAGGATACGTCAAGATAACTGAAGGATTTCGAAGAACCCTCGCAGGATATGGCAGGATACTCCAAGGATTTGGATGGACCTTCCCAGGATACAGAAAAGATGTCAAGGACACGAAGGATATTTAAGAATATGAATGGAAGCGATCTAGGTACGCACAGTGGGATTTATCACAAACTAACTTGAAACATATGTACACTCAGGGAACTTCTGCTTTAAAAATGTATGTGTTTGAGTTGCAATACAGTTTCTTTATTTTTAATGTAAATGTCAGCCATTTGTAGAACAAATTAAATTTTTTACTAACCTTGTAGTTCATTTAAAAAAACAAACCACATCAAATGACTGTTTTATCATTTTACATTCATTTTTTACAGTAGTTTTTTGTTATTTAAAAAAATAAAAAAATATATGTTTGTTTATTTTTTACTACCATGTGGTTTATTTTTACTACAACTGTGGTTCATTTTTTGAACATTAAAAAACAAATGACAATGTTAGCTGAATTTACTGAAATATAAGTCGGTCTTTTGTGTAATAAAAATATAAAAATATTTTTTTTTTTTTTATTTTCATATATTTAGTTAAAATTATGTCGGTTGTATGTAATATCTCGGTTTCAGTTACGCCATATATCTTTTTCTATTGCAGAGAACTGAAGATTTGGGAGATGCCAATGAAACAATTGTATTGTCTATCATGAAAATGATCAAATTTTTTGAAAAGCAACAAACTGAACTATAAATTTTACTAATAAAACTTACTGAAAATATTTACTGTAAAACTAACCTATTTTCCTATCTACCAAAAGTTTAGTCAAAAAAATTTTCACGGCATCTATGATTGGTAAAAAATTAACTCGTAGGTGATCCTTTTTCACTATAATGTCATAGTCATAGCCGCGTTTTTCCGACGAATTGCACTTTCTTTTTTGGTTCTTTTTTAAACGTAATAATTGTTCAGATGTGCCTTTTTGCTTATGCACAATATTGCTTTGATCCTTAGTAATATGCTCAAAGAAATCAGATTCGTTGTGTCAGCGGAATTAGTCGCCAACCGAATTTGCGCCAAACGAATTTGTCTCCAACCGAATTTGTCGCCAACCGAATTTCGATAGTTACATGTACTATGATATAATTCGGTTGCAGATACTGACATTTTTAGTTATACCTACAATAATAGAATATGAAACAGTTAGTTCAACCCAATTGATTACTACCAAATTAAAAAAAATACTACCAAATTAAAAAAAAAAAACACTGTTCCCTTTTTTATTTTATTTTATATTTAAAATTTTAATATAGTATTTATTATAATAATAATAATTATATAATAATTTAATGTTTAAAAAACGAATAACATAATACAAAATAAGTGTAAATTTACAACAAAACAAAAATATTTGAGTTATTTTTTATATAAAATCTTTAAAAAAAATTATTCACATGCTTGTGTTTTATTTCTTAAAAAACTTTCAGATAATAAAGTTTTAATTTTTTTATTTTTATTTTTATTTATTTAGTTTTTTTATTCTTCTATTAATGTTTTGATGTCCTTAAAAAGGAAATAGATTAGAGATGAAAGGTGGCGAAATATGTAGGGCTTCAAATGTTGCAACAAGGTAATTGCCCGAAATAATACTTCTGAGCACAGATGATGCCTGTCATCTGATGGAGATTTGACGAACTCGTTGATGTTTTTGAGTTCATAGCCAAGTTATGTTGTTTTATTTGGATGGGGGTAAGTGTTACGGGAACACCGAGGATTTCGTTTAAATACCGTTTAAAAATTTAAAATCGGATAAAAAATTACTGATTAACAAATGTTTAAATGCACCAGTTGCAAAAATACTCTTTTATCGCTTTCTCGAAAATTTGAGGTAATATTACAACTTTTTAAACCGGTTTTGTAATATACTCAGCTAGACTTACAACCTACACTAGGTCATTTCACGAGTTATTTTTCTGTGTAGCACAGTGTAATCAATGCAATCCACAATTCGGTTGGTTCCACCAAAATCCCAATTTAATTGTATATTTGATTGGAAATCCCGTATTTGCAGTAACCACTTTTGATTATCGACAAGTTTTTAATAAATTTGACAGCAGCAACCAATTGTTTAACATTTTCCGTACACAATTACTAAGCGAATTTAATTTGAAAAGTTGATTTGAAATACTAATAATTCTATAAAAGCATTGTTTTTTTTAGTGCCTCTTTGTCTTCTTAATTACCAGTACAATGTTTTTGCTTTATTAATCGATTATAGGTAATTCATAATGAAAAAACTTCTTATCAAATAAATTTTAATAATTTTGACGGAATTTCAACCAATGTTTTTTCTGGGTGTTCAAAACTTTAATGCAATTTATGAAAAAAATATATGGCTCATAAGTGAAAAATCTGTGTATGCAATTGAAATCAGCGTGACCGAAATAAATAGGATCAATGGTCGGTACTCTTATTTTCGATTTTTGAGTCAATTTTGTAGCGCTGTGTTTCACAAGTTTATTAAAATTTGTATTCAAAAATAAAAGAAAAATGTTGCCGAACTTTAGTTTTTATTTTCATTGCAAATTAATTATTTTAAGCTACACTCAAAAAAAAAAGTTTGTAAAGTCAGCAAAAAATTTTGCTGAGTCAGCAAAATTTTAGTCAGGAGGATGCTTGCAAAAAAGTTGCTAATGTCAGCAAAATCTTTTGCTGAAAATCAGCGAGCTGATTTTTAGCAACAAAATTTGTAGATTCAGCAAAAGTTTTGCTAACACTTAGTAGATTAGAAATACAAAAGCCTTGCTAGAAATTAATAAATTTTTTGCTGAATTTTAGTAGACTGAAAAAAAACGCAAAAAATTTGTAGAAAAATTGTAATTTAGTTAATTTATTTGCTGAAAATCATAAAACATATTTTTGTGATTCTTTTAAAAATAATTTACAATAATAACGAAATATAAAAATTTTCATTTTTCCACATTGACGACATGAATTAATTTAATATCTGAAAATATATAGAAATAAATATATATAACATAACAAAAATTGTCTTTCAATTACTTACATCAATGGTTGCCTAAATGATGCTATCGTTTAAATGATGCTATCGCAACTGTCGAAGATAATTATAGAAACGAAACGAAAAAATAAACAAACACAAATGAAACGAAAAAAACAACCCTTTTTTTGCAATAAGAAAAAGGAACCATACAAATCTACCTAAGATGTATGTCTTTGTCTTTCGCTTTACTCTGTCTACATGTCTGTATATGTTTGTTTGCAATTTGCCCACACATATAAACATTTAGTTTAAATAAATAAATATTTTATTTTGTCTTTTATTTAATTAATAGATAATTATTTTCACAAGCCGGTGACAACCCAAAATTTAAGTTATTTTAATCCTCAATTTTGTTTTATGTATGAAAAAGAGATACAAAAACTTCCATGGTTGAGTTTTTCATATGTTTATTAGAGTTGTACTTTTTGGTATCATTTTCCTCTTCTCTACTACATCTTGACATGCCGCGACATCTACTTCATTCTGCGTATATCTTTCAATCTCGTTGTCGTCCACACTATTAATGTGCTTATCAGCACAATTTTTTTTTAGCAAAATTAATTAGTAAAACATTAGTATATTAGTAAAGCATTAGTATAAAACAGTTAAGTGCTGAATAAGTATAACAAAAATTTTAGCTGAAAACACGATTTTAGCAAAAAATGTTGCTAAAAAATAGTATACCTGATTTACAAGACGTTTTACTAACTTTTCTACTAACTTATTTTTTTGAGTGTAGGTGTATTTATTTCTGCCAAAAGATCTTATCACAATCCAAATTTTTAGAATTTTTTTTTTTTTGTGAGTTTCAAATTTTTGAAATTATTTTCTTTAAGAACAATATTTTGAAAACTGTGTACCAATTTCTTTAAGGAAATTAATTAAATAATTATATGCAACAATTCAATTTACAACTAAAACACCTACAATCATATATGGCAAAACACACACTTTAAAATCCAACACCAAAAGGCTACTATTTAAATATCAATGAATATTCCAACAGTCCGTAAGCAAAGTATTATGTAAAATGTATTTTTTACTTTAAACATTACAAGGGTAGAAACGGTGTCGTTACATTTTTCAGTACCAGTAATGACACCTCTTACTATGTGCTTTACTTTAATACATATAATAAGGACTTACTAATAACTAGTTAATGTTCCCATTATTTTAATACAAAAAATAATGCGTTACATATAAGTTCTTATTTTTGACATTATTTTAAATATAAAGCAATGATATAAACATGTTTGGAAAATCTATTTTTAGACTCATTATTGGTTCACCTCTAGTAAGTACATCAAGTATAATATGTCCAGATAGCTCTGATGGTAGAGCGGTTGACTGACAAGCTGGAGGCCCTGGTTCAAATACCGTGTGGGCACATTTTATTAAAAAAAAAAAAATCTGAAAAAAAATATAGATTTTTTAATGAATTTAGTTTTTTTTTAATTTATTTTTAGACTCATTATTTTTGTCTATACTGGTAAGCACATTATTCTAAACCATATATTATTCTATTTCTTGTAAGGTGTTAATTAATGATATCCCAGCAAAACATAACCTGGATTTGGTAAGCAGTAACTACATTTGTATGCTTCCAAAATAGCGCTTCACCGCCTTGCATACTATAAAACAATTAGGGAAGGCATTCTGTCGTGCTTCCCAAAATGCCTTCTTTGAAGCAGTGAATAATGCTTACAATAAAGCAATACAGTATGCATACCATGAAGCACTAATGTTGTCAACATACAAACAGCGCTTCTTAGTGCCTAAGAAGGCATGCATTTATTGCTTCTAAGAGCACATGAAAGAAGCGCTTTAAAAGAGACATACCAAGTGGAACATCGCGAACAAAAATCATGCCTTCTTTATTTGCTTTGGAAGCGCTTCGTTATCAAATAATGCCTTCCGGAAACGCTTCTGGGTAAACACTATTTTTTGCTGGGATGTCATTATTATGCGTACAATATCCATATAAAAGTAATGAAATTTGTAATGGCAATTGTAAGTAATTGCCATTACCAAATATGTTCTTCTATAACCACACTGGGATACTTTAATACGTTTCTGATAGTCTCTTCAGCTACAGCAAACCCAAGGAAATAGTTCTTGTGAGTTCTACCTCCTACTTTCATTAAAAGAACGATCTAAATTCATTCAGATTCTGGAAGTATATCCCTTAGACTGTCTCCTGACAGTATCCAGGACTTCCAAGAGACCCGATATATACTATACTATATCATCATCATCCTTACAAGAGTACTGTCCGTTTCTTAACACCAAAACAAAATTTTTGTTCTTAAGTTGGGTATCGGACACACAGTGGAATTTATTTTGAAAAAAGTTGGCCACTTCTTACTTATAAGGAAACTTGGATATGTTGTTAGGGATTAAAAACTATGGAAGCAAAAAAATTTAAGTGCAGAATCTCATGTTGAGGGTATCAAATGTGGGATAAAATTTGATCCCACTTTTTGTTTTTTGTGTTTTACCATGTCGATTTCAAAGAAAATTTCTACAAATTGGATATCAAACGAAAGGCATTTATGAAATCTATCCAATAGAATAAGAAATTATTAAAAATTTGGCAAACAAAAAAATTTCGAACAATTATTAACAATTATTCAAAGTTTCGAACAAATATTTTTTACTTTTGTCTCCCCTATCTGCATATCCAAGTTTCATTAAGTGTTATGGGTTCACCAATGTGTAGTTTCCTTGTCAGTGGTCCGATTGTAGTGAAATTCGGAACAGACAAAACCACAAGTTAAACTTCACAGATTCCCTGTGGGCGGCAATATAACCCTCTGAGTTAGGGCACTTTTTGCATAAAAAATTATGAGTGCTCGTCATTTTTTGTGTTTCCTATTCGCTTTTCAAAAACTTAAAATATTTTGACGCTGCCCCGGTCATGTTCAAACTACGTATGTAAGTGTTTTATAACATATAACTGACTAAATAATAAAAGTTTTACAGAAATTGTATGAAAATCTAAAAAAAGTTCATACTTTCACACATAACTTCTGAATGCATGGACCGAATTTAATAATTTTCGATATCAGGCATCAGTCAACGTTTATAAATAGTTTACAAAATTATCAGACAAATTTAAAACATTCAATACAAGTTATGTCCATATGCCATATTCATTCTAACTTTCTTGCCAACCCTATATTTATTGTATAGCCCTAATTTATTGTACCCAAATTAAGGTGACAGATAAGAAAGTACATTATTTATTAATGTACCAAATTTCAGTTATTTAAATTAATAAACAAATACGTTATAGACTTATGACCGTATTTTACCACTGTGCTATGGGGGAAATTTGCCGAGTTGATGTTGCACAATTGTTAGCTATAAATATAACGGTTTTGGCGGGAAACTTATATTTTATATTTAATAAGCATTAAGAAAGATATCAAAAACTTTAATTTTAGCAATAAATTTCAAAAAGTTTGAATTTGTGGAACGAATGTTATGTCTGATCCCTGCAACACATGTAACCATGTAACGAATTAATATTACGTATACGTCTTTTAAAGTGCTACCAATTTTTGGTGACTAAACTTCTCCACGTAGCACTATGCTTCGTTCCCATATAACGAAGGGACAAAAATAGAAGGAGTAGTCAGATATTTTTGAAATTTGGTACACTAGCATAAAATAGCTTAGTTAAGAAAAATAAGAATTTTTGGAAAAATCGGCCCTAGGACACGCCTACCTCCCATGTGTCCTGAAATTGAAAAATATAATTTTAGCTTCAATAATGCCCACAAAATTACAAAGAGTGGTCATGCTGATACACATGCAACTAGCAACGTGTGTGTAAATTTTTATTTAAATCGGACTAAGGACTCAAGGTCCTGCTATATATCCTTTTTCTTAAAAACGCTACCATTCCTAAAAAAATTGTCTGATCGTAATAAATTTTGGTATGTAAATTGATATTTGCAAGATATATATTTGTGCCAAATTTGGGTAGAATCGGATTATCAATGTGGAAAATACAAAAACATCATTTATTGAAAAATAGGATAAACCGGTTAAAATGCTCTTGCAAAAATAAAACTATAAGGATATTTGAAAGATAACATAAATGAAAAAATTAAAGAGGAAAACTAGCAATGTAAACGTCATTAAAAAATTATGAAAAAAATCATATCGCACTTCCATCAAAATTTTTATTTTTCCACTTTTCGAAAAAAATTGACGAGTAGTATTCATATCCGCTGTAAAAATATCGTGCTATTTTGCCTACTTTTTGATAATGAAATGGTTGGTTTAAAAATTCTTTTTCATGTGCCTTTAATATTAAATTTAAAATTGTTTTGCTTCTACTGAACATTTTGAGTTAATACCCTCCTGTTGATTAAGTGCGATATATTTTGATAAAAAAATTAAAATTATATCTGCTTTCTCTCCATAACTTATTCACTTTACTATTAAAAAACTGAATACTTTGTATTAAGTTTTTTTTGTTAAAATATGAATCGCCTATCTTATGTTTTACATATTTATACACCTCTGATATTTTATTGTTTGAGGATGCTGCTATCCAACAATCAATTATATCGGAATTTTTTTAAAGATTTGCCATCACCACAGATTAGTTACATTAATTTATAAATTTATTTTTTAAACCTTGTTTACATTACAAATAGAGATGGACCCGTTAGTATTTTCATCCACTAGCACTCACGATCACTTATGTTAAAGGCAATTAAATTTGTAACACTTACGGTTTTTATACAATTGAAACTTTTATAGAAAATAAAAATTTCTCTCGCATTTCCGAAAATTTAATATATGGTCGTATTAGCGCTGCTGGAATATAGTTACTATCACACGCGTGTATTGTAATTTAAAAACAAATGTGTCACGCTATCATCTCTAATTTGAAAAATATAAATAACGGCAAATAATATGATAAAGCAAAACAAAAATATGAAACAAAAAAAAATTCAAAATCGAAGTCAATCGCAACTTACACTTTAAAATAGTAATTTAAATATGAAACAGAATCTAATTTATAGTTTAATTGGATCTAACTAATTATTAATGAGATATTTTACATAACATAAAGCTACAGTTGCATACACTGTGCAACAAATTTTGGGTCTCCGAGTTTATCTTAAATGTTAAACGTGTTAGTGGTGTTCCATGAGGAGGGGCTGAAATGACCCCTAAAAATGGCAGATAGAGGGTTAATTAGTTCTATGAAAAGAACCGTCATCAAATTTTATTAAAATCATCTATTGTAGCCTTGTATTAGATTTAATACATTTTTTTTGACTTACTCAAAACGCCTTTAAAAAAAATTTAAAAACTTCAGTGGGCCATAAAAAAAAACTCGAGCTAAATTTTGAAAATACTTCAGTGGTTTTGGTCTACTAATGATATAATTAAATTTTTTTATTTTTTAACATGTAAAATATAAAATCGTGTTGCGCAATGATATTAAACACTCTTAAATGCCTGATATTTGAGTAAAAATCATAAAATTAGGCATTTCAAAAAACGCATTTTTTTTAAGTTGTGGTAAAAAATAGGCACTTATTTTTGAATACCCTCTTAGCTAAGAGTATAAACTTACAAAAACAGAAAAAAAAAAATATCTAATTTTATATAATTTTTTTTTATACTTAAGTAATTTTTGGATTTTCAACAAAAAAAATGTGTTTTTCAGAGCAATAAAAAAAGTTATTTTGTAAAAAAATACTAAATTATAAATTTTAATTTAACTGTAAATATATCAAAGTACTTGAAAACCAAATTTCGAGCGACTTTTTAAAAAAATTAATTTTTCAGAATTATTTTTGTGAAACAACTAAAACTCATTTTTCTGTTAAGTAATTTTTGGAAGAAATTATCTGCTTTTAACGCCCTCTCGTGGTGGCAAAAGCAATCAGAAAAATTTTTTTTGTTAACATTTATTTGAGATACCTTATTATCTTTCAAAAAATCTGGATTTAAAAACAATTTGAGACAAAAAGTTTTTTTTGATTTTTGTCTATGGGACAAAGCATAGTGCGTAGTGATCTAACGCAATGATCGATCAGCCGCTCATATAATTATTTTTTTTACACACTTTAGGAATAAATTTTAAAAAGTCGTGTTTATATTATAAATTTAAAAATTTATCCCTATTATTATATTATTTGCAACCCAAAAAACACAAAAAAGCATGTATTTTCTTGCCCACGTGTGAATTACAAGTGTAAAATTTTCTGACATGAAAGTTGGCCAATAACTGCACAAATTATGGAAAAACAAATTTTAATGACTCCTTAAATGTAGCGAAAATCGGGGGTGATATACGTATCATAGTGGCGAAACCTCTTCCTTCTACCTTACATTAAATAACAGATTTTAATAATCATAATATTAAAATATAACAGGCTTCAAAAGATTTTAATCACATTAAATTTTATGGAGAAAACAAAATTTGAATAACTCCTTAAATGTAGCGAAAATCGGGGGTGATATATGTACCATAGTGGCGAAACTTCTCACTTCTACCCTACATTAAATAAAATATTTCAATAATCATAATACTAAAATATAACAGGCTGCAAAAGATTTTAATGACATTAAATTTTATGGAGCATACAAAATTTGCATAACCATAAAAGCATACACTTAGAATACTATGTAGGTTAACCCCACTGCAAATGTAGTTAAAAAACATATGAAATTTTACTTAAAGAAAGGGCGACTTACATTTCATTAAATTCAAATTTAATGTTCCAAACATGACTAACAATTGTAGTAAAAATTAACCGCATGATCGTAAAAAATTAACAAAAAATTTTTTTTTTTAAATAACAAAAACCAACTGTAAAAAATGAATGTAAAATCATAAAGCAGTCATTTTATGTGGTTTGTTTTTTTAAATGAACTTCAAGGTTAGTAAAAAATTTAATTTATTCTACAAATGACTGACATTTACATTAAAAATAAAGAAACTGTATTACAAACTAAACAACTACATATTTTTAAAGCAGAAGTTCCCTGAGTGTACTTATATAAAGTTTTTAATTTTACGAATTTAAAAGTATTTAATATGATTTCCTGCAAATAAGTAACTCTAAACCCAACTTACTATCTTTAAACAGGCAACAAATTTTAAGTTTATTATATGTTCTATTCTCTTATATGACAACAAATTTTTGACTGTATTTATATATTTTTATTGGTGTAATTTTGAAATGCAATAAATATAATCAGATCTATAAATTGATTACTGCTTTAATAAAATCAAAACAAAAACTGTAATTTTAATACTTTTAATTAGCTTGAAACTAAAAACTCAAATAGTTTTTGCGCCTTTAAAGATAAATAACACAGTGCAGCATTTTTAAGGTCATCGTTTGGTTCCTCCTTCATACCCGTTTTTTTTTGAAGTGTATATCGAAACTAAAAAAAATCCGCAAAGGACTTGGCCAGATTACATCGAAATTTTTTTTTTTGGACACCCTAAGTTTTTGCACCCAAACATGATTTTTTTAAAAAAGGAAAATTTTTATGGAATCCATATATCATAAACCGTTCGGAATTTTGTTTTTATGTCTTTGGCAAAGTTGTAGATCCAAACCAAAGCAAAAAAATTCTCATATGGACCGACCCAAAAAAATTGCATCCACTGCATCAAAATTGCAAAAAATTGGGAAAAAATGCTATTTTTTTATGATTTTTTTTAAATTATATCTAACAACAATATAAACAACTCTCTAGTACATGTCATCTTAATACGAACATTCCTTAACCCTAGAAAGCACATCTTTTTGCTCACACTTATTTTGCATAGCCAATGTTTGTCGTTTCGACAAAGAAAGACTATATGGTCGGTCCATATGAGAATTTTTTTGCTTTGGTTTGGATCTACAACTTTGCCAAAGACATAAAAACAAAATTCCGAACGGTTTATGATATATGGATTCCATAAAAATTTTCCTTTTTTAAAAAAATCATGTTTGGGTGCAAAAACTTAGGGTGTCCAAAAAAAAAAATTTCGATGTAATCTGGCCAAGTCCTTTGCGGATTTTTTTAGTTTCGATATACACTTCAAAAAAAACCGGGTACGAAAGAGGAACCAATTTATGTGTTGCACTGTGTAATTAACATGACTGGAAATTGGATAAAACAAAGAAAAATAAAAAATAAGTAAAAAAGAATCCTGTTAAATTATGATTATGGCGCTTACGTTTTTTTTTGCGGTTAGTGATCGATATACACAAAAAGTTACTCGTGTCGTACAAAAAAAAAATAAAATTTTAGATATTTTACCTCAAAGTGTCGAAAAGTTTTGAAATTCGTCTTATAAAGGGTGATTTTCTAGCAACTTTCTTTTTGGCAACACTGTTTTTGGCAGCTCAGATGTTTTCGTGTAACATGTTACTGTTAAACATGTTCAGTTTGGTCTATAATTTAACCATGAATCAAGTTACAATCAAACAACGCTTGCAGATTATTGAATTTTATTATTAAAATTCATGCTCGGTTAATAAACTGCATCGTGCACTTCTTCCAATTTATGGTCAGTTTGGGCGACCTTCTGAGGCGGCTATTCGGAATCTTGTGACTAAATTTCGCACCAAATTTACATTATTGGACGTGGAATGCTGACAGAGGAAAATATCGCAGCTGTATCCGCCAGAGTTGTTGATGACCGTGAATTACCGATTTGGTGCCGTTTGCAGCAACTTGGCCTCTGTTACTCGAGTACGTGGAACATTTTGCGGAAGAATTTGGGTGTAAAACCATTTAAAATACAGCTGGTGCAAGAATTGAAGCCACACGACCAACCACAACGGCTAACAGTTTATTTCGAAATAAACTGTTCGCTGCATTTCAAAATAGGTCTTTTTAGCCGTATTTTGTGAAATTAACCCTGTCCAGGATGGACATATCTCAGGAAGTAGGAGGAGCTTATCCAAGATTATGGTATCAATCTCTTCTTTGAAAGATTGTCTAACAGATTAATGCATAAAACATAATTGTAGCTTGTGTTTAAGGGTTTAATTTTTAATTTCAAAATAGACATATCCATAAAATAGACATATCTCAGGAAGTAGGAGGAGCTTATCCAAGATTATGGTATCAATCTCTTCTTTGGAAGATTCTCTAGCAGATTAATGCATAAAACGTAATTGTAGCTTGCGTTTAAGGGTTTAATTTTTAATTTAAAAATAGGCCTTTTTAGCCGTTTGGGTCAATTTTACAAAACATAACATAAATATTAATTAGAAAAATAGTATTTTTACCCCATTTGGGTTAATTTTACAAAAATCGGCAAATCGTTTCGGACCGATCAATTGGCCACCTAGATCGTTCGATTTAAATCCTTTAAACAATTTTTTGTGGTGCTATGTTAAGGCTCATGTCTATAGAGACAAGCCCGCAACGGTTGACGCGCTGGAAGCCAATATTAAAGAATTTATTCGTGAGATAGCGGCCGATATGTTGGAGAGAGTATGCCAAAATTGCACCCAGCGCAAGAACCATTTGAGGCGTAGCCGCGGTCAACATTTATATGAAATAATCTTTAAACATTGAATTATATACATCGTTCTATCGACTCAAATAAAGATTTCGTACATTTCTCTCAAATTGTGTGTTTCTTTTTTAAATCAAATAATAAAGCTCATAAAAAATCACTTTTCATTTAATTTTATCGAGGGGAGCTTTCCGACTTTTCCGAAGAGCGCTTTTCTCCTATATTATAAGTATTTAAAATAAATGGCAATATTGGTATCAATTTTTGTTGTTTCGAGTACTTCAACGCTGTGTACAAAAAAAAATCGGAAATTTGTTAATTTCTGACATGTTTCCATGTACCTTTCGTGAGATTGGGCTGCTGGAAAACATACGTCATCCATATTTTCGTTTTTTCTCTATCGCATATCTAAATTTTGTTAACTCATTAATGACACTTCATAGATCTGCTAGATATTTTTCCGCCAAACTTTCCAGATATATAGAACCATGCTTCATGAAAAAATTTTTGTAATTTTGTTTGCATCAAAGCGGCCTCTAGTGCAAATATTGACAACCAATGTTGAAAATTTGACAGTCTATAAAACCTAGACTGTTGAAGATATTTTAAAAATTTTAATTTTGTATAATTTTGTTCACAAATTTTTAATCAGAAATATATAAACAATTTTTTTTTGTTTTAATTTAACCGACCTTTAAAATTTGTTAAAATAGAAAACTTTCATGGTTTTTGACCATTTTTAAAACTGCTATATGACAACCATATATAAGTTTAGTAGCATTTTAATAAAAACGATCCATTATTTATGTTTTAAGTGAAAACGGAATAAATTTTGGAATGGTTTGTTTTGACTTTGGCTATGAAGATTTCATAGATCGATCGGTCAGATTTTCAAAAATTTTGTACATTCGATAAACCTGTTTCTAGCAGAGAAACACATTTTCATATTTTTCATCAGTATAACAATCAAAAATATAAAAGATTTGGCTTTGTTAGGTTTTTAAATAATTTTTTTAAAAAATTCCATCAAAAAAGGTAAAAAAATTAGTTTTTTAAAAAATTATTTGGCAACTCTGGATAAAAATGTTCAACAATGTTTGTATTAACGCTTGAAGTAAAGATCTTAAATAATTTTAAGGTTTTCAAATTACTTAGTTATATATTTCATGTAATAAAATATAGACGTTTAAATGCACTGTGTTAAAAATGGATTAAGATCGGAGAGAATCTATTGCGATCCCTGCTTGGCCGTAGAGTTCAAGTTAAAGTTATTTTATTATATTTATTGATCATAACATTTAGCTAAGGAGCTGTAAATACAGTACTGTTAAATTATATTACATACATTCAAATAATAGTAGTCATGTGTCTACAATGTATATTTTGTCATGTCATTCATGTCTGTCCTGAATGTTAATACCATAAATGTCTTACCAAATTATAAAAGGGCAAGCATCAGCAGCAGCAACAACAAAAACCGACGGCAACAACAAAATCATAATCATCAACAACATGAAATGAAATTCTAACTATACCAATTCCAACACGTTTTGAATTAAGACAAGAGGTGTAAATTGCCAGAAGCTCATTTTATGCCAATAAACTGCTACGAAACCAGAGTCTTAATAACCAACTGTTGTACTTGTACACTCAAAGGAAAAGCTTCATATATGAAAAAGGAAAAGCTGCATATATGAAAAACTGCATAAATATGATCAAAATGTTATACTTTTAAATTTAAAAAAAATTAAAACCAAAACTTTATTAATGTTCGTCCAATGTAACACTTTATAAATTTGATGAAACTGTTTCATAAAAGTTATTATATTTATTAAATATTTCATAAATATGAAGAAGTTTAATAGCTTTTCATGAAATGTTTCATAAATGTTATAAGACGATTCATTAATATGATGAAGCAAATTCATTGATGTTTACGAAATGAAAAATGTTCTTTGAAAGCGTACACACTTTGATGTACTACACACACAATGAATGCTACAGCCAATTACGAAAGATTATTTTTAATACATTATTTTGAAAAATCCAACATTTTTGCAACTGTTATTCAGAATATGTCACTTAAAACTTAGAATTTCAAATTAAAATTTAGAAAATATCAACTAATATTTATTTTAAGTTAATAATTTTCATTTCGAATTAAAAAACATTAATTGATGTTTAGAATTTCCGTATCCACCGGAACTTATAAAAAATAAATTTATATTCACAAAATTCCAGGCAAAGTTTAGAACACATCAACTAATTAGAAATTCTTGCTTTATATAACAATATATACAAGATAGAAGGTTATCGTATTTTTCGATCTGACAGATTAAGTAATGGTGGAGGTGTTGCAATTTACATAAGAAATAACATCACGTGTAAACTTATATCTTCATATAATGAACCCGGCGATGTCGAACTCATTTTTATTGAATTAAATTATCATGGTGATAAAATGCTCCTTGGGTGTGTTTATAGGCCAAATAAATATATAAAATGGGATACGCTAATTGAAAAATTGGAACATCTTTCTGTAACATACTCTGAGGTTATTATAACTGGTGATTTTAATTGTAATCTGCTTGAAGATGAAAATCTTACTACCATTATGTCCACTCTTAATTTATCCGCTGTCAACACTACTAGGCCTACACATTTCTCAACTACAATAAGCACATTGCTTGATTTGATTTTTGTAAGTAACAAGCAAAAAATATTACATTATGAGCAGTTGGCAGTGTCTACATTTTCCAAGCATGATTTAATCTTTATATCATATAATTTTACATCTTTAAATATGGTTCAAACGTACAGCTATCGGGATTTTAACAGTGTTAATTCCACAGAATTACAGCGTGTTCTAAATAACACAGAGTGGGACCGAATTTACTACTTACCAACGGTTGACGAGCAGCTTACTTTTCTTAATACATTAATACTGCAGATTTATAACATTCATGTACCAATAAAGACAAAAACAATTGGGAATAGAGTTAGGCCATGGTTCACAAATGAAATTAAATTGTTAATAGTTCATCGAGACAATCTATACCATAATTGGAAACGCTACAGAACACCTGAATTTAAACTGAAATATCGTTTAGCACGAAAAGCTGTTGTCTCAAAGATTAAACATGAAAAATCTTTATATTATTTTAATAAGTTTAATAGAGCAGTTGACAGTAAAAGTAAATGGAAACATATACACGATATTGGCATTGGAAAGTCAGTGGACCGTTCGTTAGAAGTTGATGTTAACTTGTTAAATGAAAACTTTACCAATATTCCTTCTCCGGTGATTCAGTCTCACTTTTATGACGAAATTTCAACTAATATTTCAAGTAGTGTATTCAATTTTCAATTTCTAAATGTGATTGAAGTAGCTGAAGCGTTTAAAGCGATTAAATCTAATTCAGAAGGATTAGATAACATTAATCCTAAATTTATAAAAATGATTCTACCATGGATAATTCGTTACATCACACACTTTTTTAATACAATAATAATGACTAATACTTTTCCTATGGAGTGGAAACATGCCAAAATTGTTCCGGTGCCAAAAACTGGAAATGAATATCGTCCAATTGCGATCCTCCCCTATTTATCCAAAGTTTTTGAAAATTTATTGCACAAACAAATTTATAAGCATGTTAATGACAACAACTTATTAACTGATCGTCAATCAGGATTTAGACCTCACCGTAGCTGCATTACAGCATTAACTGATGTTATAGAGGAAATTAGAAGAAATTTAGATGAGAGGAAAATAACGTTTTTGGTATTATTAGACCATTCAAAGGCTTTTGATACTGTGCACCATTCATTATTATGTAAAAAATTGTTAAAATTATTTAATTTCTCTACATTTGCTGTCAAATTGATGTCGTCGTACCTCTCAAATAGATCTCAATCAGTTACCAACGGTGGGTCTGTTTCGCGGCCTTTGCTGGTTACTAGAGGTGTCCCGCAGGGTTCAATTCTTGGGCCCCTGTTATACTCGTTATATTCTAATGATCTTCCTCAACAACTTTGTTACTCCAATATACAAATATATGCCGACGACGTTCAGTTATATCTTAGTTGCTCCAAGGAATTAATTACAACTAAAATACAAGAATTGAATAACGATCTTGATAAAATTAGTTTATGGGCTTCGGCCAATGTTTTGCGACTCAATCCTAACAAATCAAAATGTATAATAATACGAAAAAATCATTTCAAATAAATAATGAACTAAATATATTACTTGGTGGTTCAAAAATTGATATTGTTGATTCTGCTAAAAACTTAGGAGTAACATTTAACAAAAGTCTAACCTGGACTAATCATATTACCCACGCATGTGGCAAAGTATACGGTATGCTGCGAAGCTTATGGGCCACTCAACACTTTACCCCTCTGAGTATTAGAATATTACTGGCAAAAACGTATCTTTTACCGACACTTTTATATTCATCCAAAATTTTTACTGGATGCAACTCACATGATATGAGAAAGCTTACCGTAACGTACAATAACATCGTCCGTTATATATTTTCTTTGAAAAGGTTTGATAATGTATCGCAGTATTCTTATCGTGTACTGAACATGTCTTTTTCAAACTACCTTAAGTTTAAAAACGTTATTTTTCTTTTCAAAATTGTTATGACAAAAGAGCCTAAATATCTTTATGAACGTTTACAGTTTTCAAGATCAAGCAGAGGAAAAGATATAATTCAATTTCGGCATCGTGACCTTGCTTCAGAATGCCAATTCTTTATATTAACCATACGTCTCTGGAACCATCTTCCAAATAATTTGCAAACAGCTAGCAACGCAATAAGGTTTAGAAGCTTACTTAGGGAATATTTTTCATAAATTTTTAATTTTAATTTTACCTTTGACTTTGACTTTATATTTATTAAGTTAAAATTTAATTATTATATTTATTATTTATATTATTTATATTATTTTTTCTTTTCATTATAAATGTAAATCTTTTATTATTATAGATTTTGCTATATTGTCTAAGTTAACTTGTCTGATTCTAATACTATAATTTATAAGATATTGTGTCTTGTTGTATTAGAAAATCAATTTAATAAATACAATACAATACAATACAATTGATGTTATTATAATTTTTTAAATTTAAATACAAAATCTAAATTACAAACTATATTTTAGTTAGTCTCTTTACAGGAAGAAATAGAAAACATTTTTATTGAAAAACTTTACGGACACAAGGGATACACCAGACTGCCGCAGTTTCGTCCCTCTCCTGGGACTCGTCAGTGGTTAATTTATGTGTCAATTGAACAAAGTATTTTATATTGTTAATCAACTCTATATAAAAAACTACAAATTATATATTTCTTTAGTTACAAATGAAAATTCTTAATTTCTATTGATGATTTCTAAATTTCAAGTGGAATTTTAATTGATATGAAAACAAAAAAAAATATGTTCACACGGTTTATGAAAATATTAAGATTTATGAAACATTTGACATAAATCTTTATGAAACTCTTAAGCATATCTACACACACAATATTTTTCCGTTAAGACTACCTAATATAAACATTAAAAAAAATCATTTAAAAACAGGACTACTTACTTTTCGTTTAAAATAATTGTACTTTTTAGTTTATTTCAATACTCAATATAATATAACAACTTTTTGTTTTTAATAGAAATTTTTAACTGAATATTTGAACTATTACCGAAAGTCAGTTTTTTTTTGTTTATTTTGTCTATTGAATAACAGACAGAAAGTTAAAAAATATATTTCTTTGGTAATTTAAATGTATATTCCATTGAAACAACTTTACCGATTAAACATTTAAATAACTGTTGAGTGTATGAAAACTTCCTAAATATAATGAATAATTGATAACAAACGATTAATGAAACAGTTTCATCAATATGATAAAACTTTTATCCCTGAGTGTAGGTACTCTTCTGTATGTACTGGATGTGTAAACTGCATTCAGAGAACAGATTCGTTGTGATAACCGGATTTGTCGCCAACCACATTTCAGACATATGCGATACACTGATAGAATTCTCCTTCATAGTATTAATGAATCAATTTCACTAAAACGGATTCACTGATTTAATGGATAATTTCGTTAACTGAATGAAAATTTATTAATATTGTTAGTTTTTCATTACATTTTTTAATGAAAAAATTCATCAAATCCATGAAAATTTGTAAATTTTTTTTCAATAAAAATTTAATATATAAAAAAAAAATATTTATTGTAATTTTGTATGTTTTTTTCCTATATAGAAAATTTTGTAAAATAGTCGCTAAAAAAAATAAACGCCTCATATTAGAAATGACATAAATTTTTTTGTTAAACAGAATTAACTAAAGGGTGTTTTTTATACCGGTATATAACTTTAAGTTGGCAACACTTTTTTATCTGGCGGTCATTTTGTCAGCTATCAAGTGATTTATATTAACTTTGGTTTGGCATTTCAACATGAATAGACTGACGCCTTAACAACGCTTCTAAATTGTGCAAATTGATTTTGAAAATCATCGTAAACATAATAGTCCATCTGTCATATGCCATGTCATATTTAAATTAAAGGGTGTTTTGTAGAGGTATAAAACTTTGTAATGGAATAAAAGAAAGATGAATTTTTTAAATTGACATGAAATTTACTTTATTCGAAAGATAATCTTCTTGCATTACAATTTAAATATGACTTCTGGCATATGACCGCCGCAGCTGGCTCGGATGTAGTCTATATGGAGGTCCAATTTTCGATGACTTTTTCCAACATTTGTGGCCGTATATTGGCAATAACGACTTCACATATCCAAACCAATCTCGGAGGCCAATTCACGGATCCTAAACGTGAAACTATGCGGTTACCAAACATTTCCTTCAATAAATCAATTGTGGCACGAGCTGTGTGACATGCTGCGCCGTTTTGTTAAAATCACAGCTCCTGCACATCATGGTTGTTCACTTGATGAACGAAGAAGTCAGTAATCATGACTCTATAGCGGTCACCATTGACTGTAACGTTCTGATCAGCATCGTTTTTAAAGAAGTACGGACCAATGATTCCACCAGCCCATAAAGCACACCAAACAGTCAGTTTTTCTGGATGTCAACATACACTTGTTGATTATCATCACTCCAAATATTCAGTTTTCTTTATTGACGTATCCATTTAACAAAAAGTGAGCTTCATCACTAATGGACGTAGTGCGCGATACGTATTTCGAACAGAACCATGATTTTTAAAATAAATTTGCACAATTTGAAAGCGTTGTTCATGCGTTAGTCTATTCATGTTGAAATGACAAGCCAAACTAAACATTAATCACTTTGCAGCTGACAAAATCGCTGCCAGTTAGAAAAGTGTTGCCAACTTAAAGTTATATGCCTGTATAAAAACACCCTTTATTAATTTAATGCTCTTCAGTAAAGCTTAAAATTAAAATTAATGACATACCCATTGCAGGAAGGATAACGTTTCCTTGGTGATTTTTCATAAAATATGAGTCATTTTACATTTATCGTAATAACATTTTCGATGATGATCCAGTTTTTTAGATTAAATACGTTTTCGAAATTAAGCGTTTATGGTAGACGCCAAACCGAAAAAAAACAGTAAAAACCATATTTTAAACCGCTTTACCGCGAAAAGTGTTATCCAATTAAAAAATGTTACCTCATAATTGTAATTATCGCCATAATAATCCGAAAAAAACGTAAGATGTGGTAATTTTGAACTCCACTTAGTATCGCGTAAACATGGGGCTGGGCATATCTGAAGTTCAATAAAACCCGGCTGTCCGGGTCGGGATACTTCCCTTGTAAGAAAGTAAACAAATTTTTGTTGTTAAAAAATATATAAATATAATTCAAAAAACGTCCAAAAACACAGATTTTGGGAATACATCGAGTTGCTTGACCTCTAAACTTCTTCCGAAAAATCTGAAACAAATCTTAAAAATAAATTTGGGACACACTGATGTATACTAACGATTGAGCTTTTTTTCTCTCTACATTTCAATTTGATGAAATTGTTTTGCTTTTTTTAAATTTTCTATACAGTTTCTTCTTCTTTATGCAATTCTAGTTGTTGATGTCTTTCTTGATTTTTCATCTTATCCTTCACTTTACGCAGACACACACACACACACACACACACCTACACCTACATTTAGATGTGAGTGTGTATTGTTTTTGTAGCAATAAGAGAAGAACTACTCTTGTCTAGTAACTATGATGATTACTTGCATTTTCCGTCTGTCCTTATTGTACTTGACTTTACAAAAATGTTTTTTAATGGGAAATTGGCTTTTAAAATCATTCGGTACTTGAGTTATTAGCATACATACTTAAATAACTACAAAAACAATAAAACACTTGTACTTGTAACAAGTGTTGAATTGAAATATTTTGAATTTTAATTCTTAAAATTTATTTTGTTAAATTTATCTTCTGAATTACTCACAAATTCTATATTTATGAAAATATGAGTTGAAAGTAAATACCAAAACATTATTTCCCAGAGTAAAAATGCTAATGATATGTCATTACTTTTCGCACAACCAGTAATGACACCAACATACTCTCTGCATTACTTTAAAACAAATAATGAAGACTTACTAACAACTAGTTAATTTTCCTATTATTTAAATGCAAAAAATAATGCGTTTCCATTTTTTTTTTTTGAAAATGCTATAAAAAAAACGACCGAATATTTTCTCAAATTTCTTTTTTTATTTGAAAGTACAATCCTTCCGGCTAATAATGGAAAATAATTTCATTCAAATTTCTGCCTCGGCTGGCCATGCAGTAGCCTACACGATCGGTCCAATTTTTAAGCACATTATCGATTGTGTGCAGCTGTATTTCACAAATGGCTTCACGAATATTGTGCTTTAAAGCGTCAATTGTCTCTGGCTTGTTGGCGTAACACTTATCTTTGACGGCACCCCACAAATAATAGTCCAACGGTGTCAAATCGCAGCTCCGAGGTGGCCAAACGACATCAGCTCTGCGGCTGATAATGCGATCTTTTTTCTTTTCGCACACATTCTGCAACATTACCATGATTTTCAAAGTAATGTCGCAATATTTCCCAGCGTTGTTCAAGCGTATACACAACCATATTCGTTCAGCGGAAGGATAAAACTAATTATCTGTCAAATCAGACATGAGCTAAGTGTTACCATTCACGAAATAAGCACTAGTTGAAAAAAAAACGTAAGATGGCGGACCCTTTTTAATGTAATTATCTCAAAATCTATGGTTAGAAGTTATATAATCCGATGTTGAGTTGTGAATACCAATAATATTTTGAATTCCATTTGCTTATTGGTTAGTAACAATATATTTTCAATTTGTTTTAAACTTTTTTGTCTCATTTTATATTCCTTTTTTATACACCAATAAGAGAATTATAATGAACATGATTGGACATGCACATTATTGTTTTATTTATTTAATTTACGTACAGTTAAATACTTGTTTTTAAATACAAATATAAGCATGATAGATCTTGCACAATCGTGATTGTTTACATACTCATATACGAATATTGCGTATAAGAGAACATAGAATATGAATTCATGATAGATCTTTAATGTGCATTTACAATCATCCTCTTTTTTTAGTTAAAAGCTTTTTTCAATTACACTTTCAGAATTTTGGTTATTCCAAAATTCTTTATTATAAGAAAGTCAGTATTGAAATTTGATCACTACCAATTGCATCGTGCAAACATAAAATTAATAGTTGACAACAATTATTAAAAATATTATTTGTATAAAGTTAAAATTATATAATTATAAATAAAAATTGACTATTATAAATAACTATAAAATTGGTTTAAAAATATTAATAAAAAATAGTTTTAATATAATTATTAAAAATAATTATAAAAATAAATATTAAATAAAAATTTAAAAATTAATAAACAAAAGTGTTTGTTTTAATGAAATATTACTGTACAAAACTGTTAGACTCATTATTTTTTTAAACACTCTAGTAAGTACTACTGATTATTGATTTTTTGTAAGCTGGAAAGTTATGACATTCTGAGCAAGCAAGTCATTTTTGTTTTTATCTATCAATTATAACATGGTCGAGATGGTAGAGCGTTTGACTGACAACCTGGAGTAGCAGTACCGTGTGTGGACATTTTATTAAAAAAAATTCAATAAAAAAAATTATTTTTTTATTAAATTCAGTTTTTTTTGGGAATTTACTTTTAGGCTCATTACTAAGAATCATTTACATAAACACATATTTTTTTTGAATTTTCGTAAGGTGTTTAGTGGGATGTCATTCTTTTGTACAACATCCCCATATTAAAGTAATGTGATTTGTAATGGCAATTGTAAGTAGTTGTCATTACCAAATATTATCTTCTATAACCACTTATGTGGAGCTGCTTTTCTACACTGGGTTTATTTATACATTATTTTGTAAATTTTTTGTTGTTTTTTAGCTATCAATTGGTAATGTATTGATATATGCAATGAATTTTTGGATACAAATCGGATTATTAAGGGGTTTAATAGCTTTAGAAATCAATAGAAACGGCAGTATTTAATCCTTTCACTATCGCTTTTTTTGTCCCTGAATATATTTCTATTTAGACTTCAGATTCTTTGTCTGGGGTCCCTAAATTCGAAAGAAAAAGTTTGAAATATATGCCCCTACTAAACTCAAAAAAATGGGTCAATTTGTGCCAAATGCAAAAAAAAATGCCCTATTAACTATATACCTATATAATTACATTTGTAATGAGAAATGTAAGTACTAGAAATTACCAAATATGTACTTATATAACCACTTATATGGTTATGTTTTTCTCCACTGGGAAATAAAAAAAATGTGAAAAATTCAATTTTCGTAATGTTCCGTAAAGAGGATATTCTCTTATTTTTTAATTTTTTCCAAGTTGTAGTATTTTTTAACCCTTTTACTACCTTTGTACACTACAGTGTACACATTTTTAAATAAATATAATAATTTTGTTTATGCAGCAAAGTTTTATATATTTGCTTAAATATATTCATTAGTATATTGGTAATTGAAAAAATCATTATATGTATAAACTGTTTATCAGGGCAATATAGTCGCGATGTTTATTTAGAAAGTCATATTTTTAATGGACCTTTATATCCGAAAAAGGCCAACAGCATTTTTAGTTATTCGAATGTTTTAGTGGGCTGAAAAGTGTCAAAAATTTGATTTTCGGGGGAGGCGGGATGCATGTCAACCATTTTCTTTTTAATTTAAGGACCCCTAATATGATGTGAAAATAAAAATATATTTACAAACAAAAAGTCGGTATTGAAAGGTTTAAATGGTTTCCGTATCACTCTAACTGTTCTTGTCTATTTACAACATGTTTGACAACAAAAAAAAAATATTGCTTTTTTACCGCAATTAAAAAAGTTAGCATTAACCCCTTAAGCAGCTTTAAATGATACAAAAAACATTTTAAAAGGGATATTTTAAAAATAATGAGCACATTAAAACGAAATTTTCAAGATTACCTCTTTTTATTTCAGTAAAACTTGGCGAACGTATATTTTCTTGGAAAATGTATTTTTTCTTGGAAACTGAACTTGGAAAATTAAACATTAAACATGTTATGACCTTGGAATTATCATAATATGGTACCCGCTAATCATAATATGATGAAAAACTAATCATAAAGTTATCATGTTATGGTCCCATATAACCATATTATGGTATCTAAAGTCTCATAATATGATCAATATTATCATATTATGACTACTAATAAGCTATAATATGACTGCAGGATGATATTTAGCAAATTAATAACCATGTTATGGTTAAGCTATATTAAAAAGAAAGAATTTTTTTTTTTATTTTAAATATTACATTTATTTATCTAATGAACATAAGAGATCGATATAAAATAAACGAATTAATTTTAGTTATTAAAAATATGCTGTGCATGGATACGTATAAAATAGGATTGTTTGAGACAAAATGTGCAGTAAATTGGTTAATTTTTTTTAGTTCAAAAAGGTTCCAGGATCAAAAGTCTCCACAATATTTCGAGATGTATCTGCATTTTTAAATTGCCAATAAAAAAGGTTTTTAAATTCCAAAAATTAAAGTTTTCCAATGAGTCATTAAAGAGCTATAAAAACAGCCAAATTCGGATTGTAAGTGCGCTATAATTTTGAGTGTGAAATATCTGAAAACTTTTGGGCCTGGTACATTTTAAAATAAAAAAAATATATTTTCACAATGGCGAATATAAAGGCAAACTTTTATTGTTTGGTCCAATAAACATTTTTGTTTGATCAATAATTTCAATCAGATTCATAAGTTATATATACAAATGGTCTTAAAATTTAATTTAAAAACATTATATTTTATTTGGTTGTACAAATATAACCAATGTAATCAGATTCTAAAGAATCTAAAGAAACAGAAATTTTTTTTTCACATTCAAGGCGAAAAGCATGATAATGTTAATCAAATCCATGGTTCAAAAGTCTTTGAATGCACAAAAAATACAAATTATTAATTAAACAAATATGTTTAATTAGACCAAATAATGGAATTTCATCTTCATATTCGCCAATGTGAACCACCATTTCTGGTTTAAAAAGTATGTGTTCATACTGGAGGTATGACACAGAGTGTAGTTAAAATTCTGAAGTAATTCAATATTTTTCCATATAGTCTTTTGGTAGTATTTCTGAAGGTCCTGCTTCAATTTTTTCTTTTACAATATCATTGTAATTTATAAGAAAATCTAGTAATTTTATTTGATATTTTACAAAAATTGTTTTTAAAATGTTAATTTTATTGTTGGCGCTATTACATATATTTTTTAATGTTATATTTTTTTATTTTTTATTATTTTTTTTTTATTTTTTATTATTTAATTTAATTTGTTTTAATAAAAAGACGTACTTTGCACAAAATCTCCAACTAGACTGACGCTCACTAATAAATATAGAATAATATGTGATCTCTCTCACCATATAATGATTGGCGAAATCATAACAAAGTTACAGCAACTATAAAATGATTTTCGCCAATTATAGCATGGTTGTTTTTAACTGTGGGAAAGCACATAAAACGTTTTTTCTATTATAAGATGGTTGTGCATAGCGTCATCTGTATCAACAACGCAATTGTTGTTTTCACAATAATAAGGTAGAGCGCTTGTTGTGGAAAAAATAGATACGTTTAAAAGTTAATAAGGTAACTTGCTTACTGAAGTAGTAAAATATGCTGTTTTACTTTGAGTTTTTCATTAAAAATATGAATATTGAATTAATATATTTGATTCAACTTACCCGTCTAATATTAATTCAATTTGAAGAAAATGTATATTCTTTTTTTCGAAACCTTTTTAGCGAAAAATACAAATTTATATTTTAAAAAAGCCGATCGCCTTAGTTGCTAGTGCTTTAGTTTTAAGATTTATTGTAATTGTAATTTTAATTATAATAAATATCTAAATAAATAAATAAATATTTTAAAAAATTACAATTACTACAATCATAGTTTGGCCGTATCAACCATATTGTAAGGTAGGAAGAGGGAATAATGATATAATAAAATATCAACCAAAAAATGGTATCAGCAACCATGTTATTGGTCAGAATTTATTTTCAAACCCATAATTTTTTTGTAGCAACCATGTCCGAGTGCAGGGATCATAATTTCGTTGCGGCAATCATGTTGCAACCATGTTTTTTCTCTGCGTGTATGTTTATGTATGTTTTTCTTTTAAAAAAATTCGTTTTAGTTCGCGCTTAATTCTTCTTACTTTCTGGATTACAGTTATAGATTACAGGACTGTTACACAGATTGTCCCGAGTTCGATTCGCGGCGGCGACAATATCAATTTAACAAAATAAATTTGTATGAGTTTTCTATCCCTCATGCATATCGCAGCGGCCACCTTCGGTGTTCCCATAGCACTTAACCCCACCGAAGTAAAATAATGAATCAGGTCTATAAACCAAAAAGCTTAAATTAGTTCGTCAACTCTCCTTTAGGTGGAGAGCAACAACTGTTCTAAGACTAATCATCTAGCGTTATTGCAGTTTTGTCATTTCTGAAGCCATTCATTTTCCCGATCATTAAAAAAAATCGCTTCTATCCCATATTCCAAAGAATGCAACACCTTAATAAATAGGAAGAGTTTCCTGAATGTTGCTTCTTTAAAAAAAAATTTAATATATGAGACAAAAATTTTTATATTTCGGGTAGGAAAAATGTTTTAATAAAAAAAAAATGATTTTGAAATAAAAATTAGTACAAAAACTGTAAAGTGGGATATCAAACATTTTACTAATTTACAGGTTGCAAATATAGATGGATTTCATGAAATTTGACTTCGCAATGAAAACTTTAATTGATATAAGATTTCGTAATAAACATTTATTTTGTAATTCTTTCTTTGTGTGTTACCATAAAATAATTTTTGGTGTGCATTGTTAAAGTATAACTTCATAATTGATCAAAAATAATATAATTTTTGTATTAAAAATACAACAATAGTTTTTTCGGACTTCCTATATATTTATATATTTAGTTAGAGTTCAAAAATGTTCTGCTCTCTGTATTAAAAATACAAAATTTGTTTTCCCGGATTCTCTATATTCGCATATATACAGTTAGAACAATGTCTAAAAATCCTCAAGTCTAAAAATCTAATATGATATTGTCATATTAGATTTTGTTTGTTGCTTTTTAAAAACTTTGATCATTTTCATGATAGACAATACAATTGTTTCGCTGGCATCACCCAAATCTTCAGTTGTTTTCTATAGAAAAAGATAATTGGCTTAACTCGAACCGAGACTAAATAAACTGAAAATCTTTTTGTCTGCCTTAGTGTATAAACTGCCTGATCTGGTGAACCTAATTATAAAATCAAGCTATTTGTGTGTTTGTTGTACTACAATTTGTAAAAACAACATATATCCCAAAAAACAGTGTTTGTTGAGAAGAGCCGTGGTATGCTAATTGTGCAATAAATACAAAAATTATTTTGTATATTCTCATATATTCAGTTAGAACATTGTCTTAATTTTTGTATTTAAAATAAAAAAAAATGTTTTTTAGGACTTTCTGTATTTTCATATAACTATTTAGTATAGTGTATATATTGATATATAAAAATTGTGGCTTTGAAATAGTTTTGATTTAAATAATTTTAACTCAAATAGTTTTTTGATAATTAGGTTGATTTTGTCTTTCGTATGTAATGCCTCGGTTTGAGTTAAGCCAATTATAGTTTTCTTTTGCGGACAACTGAAGACTTGGGTGATGCCAATGAAACAATTATATATTTTCTATCATTTGAAAATGATCAAACTTTGTGAAAAGCAATAAATAAAATCGAGTATGACAATATCATTTCAGATTTTAAACTTGAGGTAGAACAATATTCTAACTAAATATTTCATAATTGAAATACAACTATAAATCGAATAGATTTAAAATGTAATAAATGTTATTATATTTTACAGTTACAGTAGAACATTTTCTTCTAATATTAAACAAATAAATCGCTTATACGTGTTTGTTCTATTTTTCATTCTGCCTACATTCCCTATTACCAACCTTCTTAATACTTACAGAAAACAATATTTATTTAAAAGATGCATAAGAATAGTATTCGTATCACTCAGTGGCGGATCTAGACCAAGCATGGCGGGTGGGGGGAATTTTGTAAATTTTCAAGAGAAAAAATTATAAGCACTTAAAGCCAGTTTAGCAATCAGAGCGTATACCAGGTTAAGTAAAGATGTTTTGTTTGTTTTTCGGTTCCGTTTTGATAAAATATTTTATTAGGTATCCGTATTACTTAGACATTGATATTAGTAAATAATAAATTTGCAAAAAGTTCAAATTTCAGCAATATTTATATAGAAGAAGTATTTTTTAATACGAACATAGCGATTTTAATCCCCAATTTATGAATGTTAACTTTAAAGTTAGCAAATATATTTGTCATCCAAGGATATTTATACGACAATGTTAAAAACAATAATATTTAAAAATTCTAAAACATGATATTTTTTGGTGTTTTTGCAATTCTTAAAGCGGAATATTAAGGCTTAGGACCCAAAGAATTATACAAATTTATATTTTTTTGTGAATTTTTTCTCAAAATCAAATAAATCACTACTCAAGAGTACGAGCTTACTCCAAAAAAAAATATTCGATGATCAAATAATTAAAGGGTTATTTTGATGACCTTAACCCATACCCAGAAAAAAAACTAAAAACGGACTTCAATTAAAAAATTTATTGAATCATTTATTATTTTAATTAATTTTTCATCTATCATAATAGTGATAATATTGTTTTAAATGTTTATTGAAACTTAAAAAGAAAAAAGCTATAAATAACTATGTACATTAGGGTGTCCCATTCAAAAAAAAATTTTGGGGATCATTCTTAATTTGAATACTCATAAGGCTAAGAATTTTTGAGAATTTTTTCAGATTTTTCGGAGGTGGTTTAGAGGTCGCGCAAATCGATTTTTTACCAAAAATCGAGCTTTTTGGGCTTTTTTTGAATTTTGCTTGAAAATTGGTAAAAAATCGATAATTCTTCAGCTTCTGAGTCAATATTCTTAAAGAAAATTTTCCGATCTTTAATTTTATGTGCATAAGTAATAAGTTTCGGCAATGATTTTGCACATTTTGACAATTTAATAACGGTTTTTCGTAAATTTTCAACAAATATGGAAAAGAATGCTTTATAACTTTTAAAATTTGTATAAAGACTAAAAAAACTAATGATGCAGTTTAAAAGATTGTGAAGTTTTAAATAAATTAGCAGAAAAAACAATATAATTTTCTCTTACCGTTCTCGAGTTATACCCTTTTAAAACTTTGTACACATTGTATGAAATGTATAATACTATAAGGTGTGAACTAGGTTTGCATTGGTTTAAACTTTAAATAATTGGATTTAGAAAATGTTTTTACAAATAAAATAATAGTTACTTACCACTCATACATAACAATTATATTAAAAACAAAGAAAAATATATTTGTTATAAATCATTTATTAGAATTCTTGCCATGCTGCTCTACCCCCTGCAGTAAACTCTGAAAGTCTGTTTCAGAAGTTGTGATATTGATATAACTATTAGCCAAGGCCACACCACGTTCTGCGACATCATTTACAACTTGCAATTGTTGAACTTTGTGTTTTGCTTCCTGAAATGATTTGTTGTTTTCCCATTTTTCTGGATCCGTTTGTAAAAAATCAGTAGAAATTTTGCAGGCTTCAAAAAAAGTTAGGCTGGCTTTTGTAATAAAACACTGAATTTGTTTATTTTCAATCATGTCTTCTGTTAAATTTCCTTTCACTAATTCGTTGTTATTACTTGGTTCATGTAGGTTTCTAAGCATTAAACGCAAAGTTTTGGTATCTACGTTCATCAAAAAACGATAAGGCAGCCAACTTCTCGAAAAGGTACCACTGATGACCCAGAAAGGTTTTCAGAGTCTCGCGTGCAACTTTTTCATTAAAGCGTTTGTAATCATACAATTGTTTCAAAGGTCTAAGGTCATTGAGAGGAGCGTATCGGGGACACTGGCATAGGTACCGATTTTTAATATATACTCTTAAAATAAATGAGGTATCAATTTTTGAATTTTGAATGAAAGGTTGTAGCTGGTTTCGAAAAATACATATTTTTAGAGAGTATATAATTTTCATCATCCAGCGAGCTCGGTTAATGGCTCCAGGAGATTTTATTGTTGGATAGGGCTCAGGTCTATCACCCAAAAAATACCCCCAAATCCAATAAATCATGAATTTTAGTTCGAGCCATATCAGTGCCACCTAGTGATAACGGCTTTTTGGCTACTTTTTTTGCTGTCCACAACTTGACAACACTTAAAACTAAACTTTGACATACAATAAATAAATTTTCAAATCTCATAATCTAAAGTTTACAACAAATCGGATGCCCAAATCTTATAGTACTAAAAATTTCATACAATGGGTGCAAAGCTTTAAAAGGGTATAACTCGAGAACGGTAAGAGAAAATTATATTGTTTTTTCTGCTAATTTATTTAAAACTTCACAGTCTTTTAAACTGCATCATTAGTTTTTTTAGTCTTCATACAAATTTTAAAAGTTATAAAGCATTCTTTTTCATATTTGTTGAAAATTTACAAAAACTGTTATATAATGTATCAAAATGTGCAAAACCCCTGACGAAACTTATTACTTATGCACATAAAATTAAAGATCGGAAAATTTTCTTTAAGAATATTTACTCAGAAGCCGAAAAATGACCGATTTTTTAGCAATTTTCAAGAATAATTCAATAAAAGCCCAAAAAGCTCGATTTTTGGAACAAAATCGGTTTGCGCGACCTCTAAACCACTTCCGAAAAATCTGATAAAATTCTCAAAAATACTTTACCTTATGAGTATCCAAATTGGGAAAGATCTTCCGAGAAAATCCAAATTTTTATTTTTTTGGGACAACCTAATGTACATCAATAATTATGATACTCAAAAAAAGTGTGTGAACGACATGTTTGTATGTATAAGTGTTTTTGTAAATGCTGTGACTGTTTGTGAATTTGTGCGTGTCCTTGTTTTGTTTTGTAAACTAAAGGGTCCGCCAAATAACTTTTTTTTTTTTTGAACTCCTGAACCAATTGGACTTTGTATGGCGTCATACCAATTTCTTTATGCAAAATTCGTCTCAATGATGTCTCCGAAATGTCCAATTGTTGAGAACGACGTTGAATTGATGTTGATGGCGCTTCACGCACACTTTCTGCCACAGCAGCAATATTCTCGGGTGTACGCACTGTTTTGACTTTTCACGCTTTGGTTTATCGATGAGGATGCCAGTTTCTTTCACTTTTTTCACAAGATAACGAACATACGGACCATATTCGTTCAGCGAAAGGATAAAACTAATTATCTGTCAAATCAGACATGAGCTAGGTGTTACCATTCACGAAATAAGCACTGATTGAAAAAAAATGTTAGATGGCGGACCCTTTTCAAATGCATTTGGTATTTTATATTGAAACTTTTCAATTTAACATACTGTATAGGAAAAACTAATTTGCGAATTATATCTAAAATAAAATATGTATTGATATACTTTAAAGTCAATTAAAATATTTATTTATTTAATTAACTATTTGTATCGAACCAAATTTTGGGTTTATAATTTTTTCTGTGTATTATCATTTGGTCACAGCAATGAAATCGTATGACAAAAACGAAGGTTTTAGTCGAATATGAACATTTCCCAAAAAAAACTAATTTGAAAAAGCATTACGCATTTTATTAGTGATTCAAAACTTTTTAACCTTTTTCAATATATCCAAAAGGACAGTTCAGTGAGGAAATTGTTTACACACTTTGCAATATAATTGTAAAGAAAATCGCAAAATTCCCTTTTTTGCAAATTAAAAAAAAAAATTGGTTTTTTATCTCTTCTATATGAACTATTTAGTTCAGGTATCTAAGACCTAATAATTATATTTTTCGCAGCAGCATACTCGTCGCATATTCCATATCTGCTTTTATAGTTATTATGCGACAGAAAATATGGTTTCAATAGAGCGAAAAGTAAGTGTGTGTAGGAGGAAAAATTCAGAATTTTCCAAATTCAAACATTTATAATTTCAGGCAATATATGGGCGTAAAATAAAATTTGCTAGAAAGAATTTCCAAATATCTTTCATTTGCTACCCCTTCCATTATCATCAAATTGATATAGGGGAAGGTGTGGTAATTTGGAACTAGTTTTTTTCGATCCTAAGAAGTATCCTCATTTATTTTTATTTAGTATTTTAATAGATCCATTCCAAAGAGTGGTTAGCTTTGTAGCTCTTCACCCACAACAAAGCAACTAAATTATTCGTTAGTTGGATTTTTTTGGATTCAGAGGTGTAAGGAATGCAGATATAAAAGCTGGCCGTTATTTCAACACAATTAAAGAGAACAGCCCTCTTGCATGTGTTGGAGTTCACTGAATTGTTAGAACTTAATGCCAGTGAAATTTCATTGAGAAAAATTATGTAAAAATTTATATTCAAAGATAGTGGGGAAGGCGATGCCAACCGTGGTTTTTTAAGAGGTGATTTAGAAGAATGATGTTTCTTAACGAAACCCTTTGAAGCGCCGTCTATTTTTTAAGTTTGATATCCTGTTTGGCTTTAACCAAAATCATACTTCGTTACTTTTTTTGTAGTACTTCCGCCGCGTAATGTGTAAATAAATTAATAATTTACAATATATTCTATACACTCGTAGAAATAAACCTGTAAAAATATCAGAAAAATCTACTAAAAATTAGTTAAAAATGACCTTGCAGAAAAAACTGCTAAATTTAGCAGATTTTTTGCTAAATGTTAATAAAGTAAGAACAGCAAAAACAAATCTGTTAACTTTACAAAATTTTAGTTATATTCGATGTGAATTCTAGTTAATTGAAAATAGCATTTTTCTCTGTAAAATTCGCAAAAACTTTTACTTAATATTTCTAGACTTAAACTAGCAACCAAAAATTGTAATATGAACAAAATTTGTACTATATTAACCTCAAATTTATTTTGCTAAATCAACAAAAATGTCTGCTAAAAATTGTAGATTGTTGATTTTATAAGGGCAGATTTATATACGAATTAAAGAAAACTAACAAAAAAAAACTTCAAAAATGTCACATTTTTTAAGGATTTTTTTGTCTACTAATATTTAGAAAACGTTTTTGCTGGTTTTAGCAGATTATTTTGTTACTTCACATTAACTAAAATTTAGCTCAATTAAAACTGAATATTTGTAAATTCAACAGACTTGTTTTAATATCTAGTAAAAAAAAATCTGCTAATTTTAGCATTTTTATCTGCAGCTCATTTTTACCTAATTTTTATTAAAATTGTTTGCTATTTTTACAGGTTTATTTCTATGAGTGCACAAACAACATGAATAAGCGTTTATATTGCTCAAATTACACATTAAAGCAATTTTTAATAGATTTTATCTCACATCCATGCATTGCCCATTTCTGGAGATTGGAAATTCAGAATTTTTAATTTTAATTAGTGAAACTAATATTTTGACACCGAGCAATTTTTTAGAATCTGCGAAATATATTAAATAAAATTTTGTAGTTAAAAATTAAATTGCAGAAAAAAAACTGCTAAATTAACAGATTTTGCATGATATAGCGTGTTTTTTTAGAGTGTCACAACTTTGAGTTGGCATCACTGCTTTATTTGATCACCCATTTAACAGCTGATAGTTGCTTTTTGTTTAGTTTGCTTTGAAATTTCATTATGAATCGACTTACACCAGAGCAACGCGTGCAATTGTTGAAATTTTTAATCAAAATAATTGTTCTATTCGTCAAACTCATCGTGCCATTGAATTTCACGGTTGATCCATTTTATAAGCAGAATTGTCGCATTTGGAGTGAGGATAATCCACAAGCACCATTACATCCACATAAAATTACTAAATTGGTGCGCTTTATGGGCTGGCGGAGTCATTGACCCATATGTCTTCAAAAACGATGATGGTCAGAATGC
Organism: Delia radicum; assembly: GCA_021234595.1. Lineage (NCBI taxonomy): Eukaryota > Metazoa > Arthropoda > Insecta > Diptera > Anthomyiidae > Delia > Delia radicum. The sequence continues at coordinate 80,859,725 of CM037852.1, read as the reverse complement.
TACTGTCAATGGTGAACGGTATAGGAACATTAGGGTGGGTCAATTTTTTGCCTACTAAGCGAATAGCAAAATCGTAATCTACGGAAAATTCTAAGAACTTTCCCCAAAGAAACCATGGTTCTAAAATCAAAATCGAGCTTCCGGTTTTTTAAGAGAAAATTTGGTGCTCAGGAAATCCGAAAATAATGCTATTTTTTTTGGAAATATTCATTGCAATTGGTGAATAGTTGACCTGTAACGCTGGAAGAGGGGCTATTTTAAAGCAAATTTTCTCAGCTTTCTATATCTGTCCTCATTTATAGAAAATTATTTACCCAAATAATGGTTTTGGAGGTTTATGTTAAAATAACAATAGTCAAACTGTTAAAAACCTAAAACTGTTACGATTTTTCTACCTAAAACTTAAAAAAAAGAAATTATTTAACTAAATTGTTATTAAAAATTGAATTAAAAAAAGTAATTGAACTTTAAATTGGTTAAAAGAAAATTAATTTAACAAAACCTAAGTCAAAACTGAAAATTTAAAAAAAAATATCGATTTTTTATTAAAACTCACTTTTTTATTTAAAAAGTTCTTCAACTTAAAAAAAAAAATAAATCAAAAAATAACAATGAAAAATGTATTCAAAAAATAAAAAAAATATATACGTCGGCCAAACCGGGAGTCGAACCCTGGGATCATATGTCACAAAGCACGACATAACCACTACACAACAGCACTTGTTAACTAATGCGTGCCGGCTGCCTAGGTTCGAATCCTGGCAATGCCCATCAAATTGATTTATTTTTTTGTTTGCTTTTTTTAATTTTTTTTTTTTAATTCAATTAAAAAAAAATATAAGAAAAATATTATTTTCATCGTTTTTATGTTAAAATGTAATTAAAAAAAAAAAAGAATTGTAAATAAAACAAAAAAGATTAAATTATTTTTTTGTCTTATTTTGTTATTGAAATCCTCTTTAAACAATTAATTAACTTTTTATTTAAAAATTATTAAACTAAATAAAATATTAAAAAAAAATATTGGCCAAACCGGGGTAACTAATTTTAGCTTCGACCTATAGCGGCAATTTACATACAAGATCTTTTTTGCTATCCATTCGTGGTATTCTTTTGCGGCTTTCAATAGTAACTGCCAAAATATCATCGCGATTACTTTCTATTGCACGCCGGGAAACATTGGTAAGCAACTGTACAAATCGCTCAGTTCCCTGAATATGTGACGGTATTCCTAGATCAGAAAGCGGTGGATCATCGAGTTCAATGTATTCCAACAAATGTTCGTAGGGGATATTTGTAGTAAATGGGGGCTCAGACAAAATACTATCGTCATCTAAGTCAATCATATCAACTTAGTCTGAGCAATCAAAATTTATTTTAGGTTTTTCGTAAGCTCTAAGTGTTGACGGATCCCAAAGATTGTTACGAAAATGCAAAATTTTCTTAATGCATCTCTCACGCACGGATTTTCTGTCGTCGAAAAACATTGTCAATAAAACATTTTCCGGGTGAGCAAAGTATCCATTGTTTTGCACAACCTTATTAACAATCTCTCTATGACTTGGCGGTAAATATTGCGTCGACCGTAAAAACTTAAATAAAAGTTCACTCCCGTAGATGACTGAGCTATAGAATTTCACATTAAAGTACATTGGCACATAAACTCTCATAATAAATTCTGTTAGTATTTTCAGGTTTTCCGATGGTGATTTAGTTGTTACATATAATCGCAAAATTCTGCTGGCTTTTGTTAACCATCGAGAGTGGACTATTGGTCCCGGTTTGGCCGATGTATAAATTTTTTTTAATACATTTTTCATTATTATTTTTTGATTTATGTTTTTTTTAAGTTTTTTTAATAAAAAGCTTTTTAAATAAAAAAGTGAGTTTTAAAAAAAATTATTTTTTTTTTTTTTAATTTTTTCGTTTTCAGTTTTGACTTAGGTTTTGTTAAATTAATTTACTTTTTTTAATTCAATTTTGAATACCAATTTAGTTAAATAATTTCTTTTTTAAGTTTTAGGTAGAAAAAACGTAACAGTTTTAGGTTTTTAACAGTTTGACTATTGTTATTTTAACATAAACCTCCAAAACCATTATTTGGGTAAATAATTTTCTATAAATGAGGACAGATATAGAAAGCTGAGAAAATTTCCTTTAAAATAACCCCTCTTCCAGCGTTACAGGTCAACTATTCACCAATTGCAATGAATATTTCCAAAAAAATAGCATTACTTTCGGATTTCCTGAGCACCAAATTTTCTCTTAAAAAACCGGAAGCTCGATTTTGATTTTAGAACCATGGTTTCTTTGTGGAAAGTTCTTAGATTTTTCCGTAGATTACGACCTTGCTATACGCGTTGTCATGTTTTTCGGTCCCGAACAAATTGACCCACCCTAAGGAACATGGTTCAAAATTTTTTCGTACCTCAATTACGTGGCATTAGTTTTGCTGATATGTGGTTCCAACAAGACGGAGCCACATGCCACACAGCGGGTGCTACAATTGATTTACTCAAGGAAACTTTTGATGAAAAAATAATTTCACGTAATGGCCCAATTAATTGGCCCCCAAGATCGTGTGATTTAACCCCATTGGATTGTTTTCTTTGGGGTTATGTTAAGTCACTTGTCTACGTCGATAAACCACAAACAATTGAACATCTGGAAATCAACACTCAAAGAGTTATCGGCGAAATACGGCCGCTGCGAAAAGTTGTTGAAAATTGGTGTTCCAGATTGAGCCTTCTACGCGCCAGCCATAGCGGCCACATGGCAGAAATCATATTTAAACATTAATTTCATAAAAATTTTTTTCCAATAAATCCCGTTTCATTGATATTAAAAATATATTTCCTTGTTTTATTATGATTTAAACTTGTGTCACTCTATAAAAAAACACACTTTATTACTAATTCTTCTTATTTTAACGAGCTTAAGATCCTTTATTGATAAATTGTAATTATTTATTTCCAATATTTCGTCTCCACATTAGGTGACTTCTTCAGGGAACAGTTATTATAGTTTGATTGATAAAACCAAAAATTTCATCAAGCAAATAAAAATAATTGCTCCCTGAAGAAGTTACCCAATGTGGAGATGAAATATGGAAAATAAATAATTATAATTTATAAATAAAGTATCTTAAGCTCGTTTAAAATAAGAAGAATTAAATAAAAGAAGATCAAAGAAAACTTAATATTTTTATAATATTATTAAGATAATCATCCTACCATCCCCCCACAGGATACGCGCCTGGATATAAATGGAAAAGCATTCTCAGCTACACTGAGAGAATTGTCTAATGATATCAATATGAATTTTTGTACTAGATTTACAAAATGTCATTGGAACTCGTCCATTGAAACTTTTCATTAAATTTATACAGTTTTTCATAAAAATTAAAAAAAAAAAGTTAATGTTATTTATTAAAAATTCCATACGTCTAATGGGAACGTTTCATTAAAATAGTTTCATAAACCTTATGAAGCGTTTTCATATAGATAAATAAAATTTACATTCTATTTGAGAAGAACAATTCATTAATTTGGTGAGAACCTTCATTAAAACTCGTCCAAGAAAATTCTCTCTGTGTAGTGGTATAAGTATGAAAATTCTGTTTTACGAAAATCTTGTCGACATTGTTTGCTTTTGCATATTAGATGTTATCATTGGTTTCATTTTAAAGGTATTGCAGCAAATCTTTATACATGCAGCAACAGATCCTTTATATATTTCTTTTTATACTCCATAAATCTATAAGAGATTTTTTTTTGTGTCCTTTATTATTGTATAAAGAAGGAAAAAAGCGAATATATGTTCACCAGATAGATTTATCTAGACATATTATACGCACATGCATATTTCTAGTAGGGTGATATAAATGTTAACATCTTCTTTTTTTAAGAAACTTTATGGCAATAAGACCAATTGGAGGTATGCGTGTGTATATAAGTGCCTCACTAATACATATGGTAACGTAGTTATAGCTGTGTTAGTGCTTTTATGCAAATCCTTATTAAACCTCTATTCTTTAAGTTTTTTCTTCTCCTTTCCGGGTTTTTTTAAAATGCTGCACTCGTATGTTTTATTTCTTTGTGTGCTGAAGTACTGATGTTACATGGCACACCAGGTGTTATAAGAAACACAAGTGTTGGAATATTTATTTAAGTTTCCTTATGAAGGTGTAATGCATTAAATAAATTGTAAAATAACGATATATGTGCATGATATTTATATATAGAGATGAGTCTACTGTGTTTTTCTTTTTGTCATCTATGTAAATATATGCCATATTTGAATTCACTTATATTTATGATCTTAAAAATTTATCTTTTAATATCAAACTTCATACTAGATGTTAAAGTTTTCCTCCTACAAATCGCTGAAGTTAGGACTTAACATTCAATATGCAATAGGCTCATAAGCATAGGGCTAACCGTGCTTAATTATTTTCACAATAGGATAATGTTCACTTCGATTTTCTTAAATAAAAAAATTTTATTTGTTTTATCATAAATTTGTAAAAAAAAAAAAAAAATATAGCAAAAAATTTCGGTTTTCAAAGCGGAATTTAAAAAATTTTATGTAACATATTTTATATAACACACCGATGGTGTATTTATTACTTTTTTGGATTTAAAAATTTGTATACCCGATCAAAAAAGAATTATATCTTAAATATGAAGTAATATTGCCTTTTATATAGATCGATATTTTATCTTATCCAAGTTAATCTAAAAATTGGGGTATCCAGTATTATCCAATTATATACCTCAAACATATTACCGGAATAAATTAGATCAAAATTGATCTCAAAATTGGGGATCCAATAATATTGTTTTTAAGATCTTAATATATCTTAAAATACCCCATGGGATATATTTAGATATAATTGGATCTAATAAGATCCAAAAAGATACGTAATTTTTGGTGGATAGAATAAAATATTTTGAGATTTAATTGGATTTACTTAAATCACAGAAAATATATAATTTTGAATAAAATAAAAAAAGAATGTTTGTCAGTAGGCGCATATATAAATATGTATGGGGTTATATATAACAATACATAATTATATATTATGCGCATGGAAAATATTAATGACGTTGACCATATACAATCATATATGAAACTAAATTGTTAACATAAAATAAAAATTATGAAAAACAAAAGAAAACGTGTATTGAATATCCACCAGAGGTGGGCCTTGCAAATAACAAACAAGTTTTCAATTTATTTTTTTATCAATGGTGATAATCTTTAACTTCAAGCTCATATATAAGTTCTCATGTAGTGAGTAAACTAGATTATATGAATGTTTGATGTTTGGCTTGGGATTGTTACCGCTTTCAAAACGTGTTCTGATGATGGGAACCTAGAAAATTCCCGATATAGATTTATCAACACATTCCTGAAAGGGTCAAATAATAAATTTAAAAACAAAAAACTCTATAGATTATTTGTTAGGACAATATTCTAATAAAGAAATATAGAGTATGGCCTCGAACTTGAATAATTTTCATTGCTAAATTGTTAATCTTGTGTCACATATGGAAACTTATATAATTATATATTATATCATATATAAGCATATAATGAATTACATTATACAAATGGCACCATATATAAACATATCTTACATAATATTTTTATAAGACAGTAAATATTATTATATCTTAAATTATATAACTTATATGTCATCATATATGATTACATATTGTGTTATATATGAGAATGAATTATTATATATGTCAATATATAAATTACATCTTATTATGTACTGCATATATGCTTAATATCTAATTTAATAAAGGTCAATATATAATAAGATATCGTTATATATGTTACCACATAAGAAACTTATAATAAGATATGGCCGTGCATGAAACCATATATAATCACATATTATAATATATTTTAAGATGAAAAAAACATAAGACCATATATAACTTTTTACTCGGATAGTGAATTCCAATAAAATATAAATAAACACTAGTTAATTCAATAGTATTGTTTAATATATTTTACCTGTATGTTAGGGTTCTTCAAAATTCTAGACGCATGAATTTTCCACCAAAAATCGCTGAACAATAGTTTTTGTCGTATGATCGTTAAATAGCGATAAAGTTTAGACCATAGATTAATAAAAATTTAAAACTTTTACAAATAATTAATATTAAATTTAATGCCAAAGAACAATTCTATAAAATATTTTGGCGATAATTATAATTTTGAGGTAAAATTTTTAAATCTAATAGCGGTTTTCGCAATAATGCGGATTGAAATTATTTTTTTGAAAATTTTTACAATTTGGCGTCTTAAATTATAAGACTTTTACTTTATAGAATTTCCATTCTGCCAAAAAAAAAAATAAATAACATTATCTATAAGAAGCAGTGCCTACGATAAAACTAGTGTAGCTCAGGTACACCCTGAAACCGGATACTCGAGTATTTCGCGAGTTCGAAATACACTTTTTGTTCGTTTGCACTCATGTATAAATGTAAATATCACAGATAAGTATAACACGGTGACAGTTTTTGGAAAGCTAAATGTCCAAAGAATATTTCGAGCAAATTTCACATTAATAGGATGAACATTGAATACTCGAAAAAACTCGATCAGATCACAAAAATAATGTTAACAATTTTTTTTTATGTACCACTTTTATGATTTGTCTTTATGCATAGATAGCTCATTTTAAATTTTAAAGTGTTCCGATCAAAACTGAGCAGGCGGCGAACAACTACTCGAAAAAACTCGACCATTTTCATATAAAATTGTAGAAATATTGTATTCTTAAAAGTTTGATAACATTTTATAAAAAAAAGAGATTTAAAAACTTGTTGCAAACTTATTTATTTTGAGTCGCATTTGAAGCATATTTTGGAAAACTTATTTAAATTAAAAAATTGGTCCGTTATCTAAAAAGTTATTAAGAGGTAAAACAACTCATACTTTATGAAAAATCCCCAGGATAACGTGCGCCTTCCTGCAATGGGTATGCCATTAACTTTTATCTTAAGCTTTAAGGAAGAGCTTTAAATTAGTACACACAGAGAAAAAATTAGATATTTGACAACTGAAATTTGGTTACTAGGACTCAAATTCGGTTATTACGAATTTCGGTTGTTTGGTATTACTGAACATTAGTTTTCACAACAAAGTTCGGTTAATTCAACTGAGTTTTAGTTGAAACACCAAATATATTCAGAAATCTAATGTAAATATTGTTGTACTAACTGAATTTATAAGTTGTTACCATTAAAATACACTTTTCAATTCGATTGGCACTTTATTTCTCTGTGAGTATATTGAATATACAATTTTTTCGTGCACACTGGCTCTTAAAACTAAATTATTATATATTTTATTCATGGATGGTAACGATGCGGGTATTAGTAACGGTAACTCTATTTTCTTTTATTTCGGTAACGGTATTTCATGGGTAACGACATTTCAGTTATTTCGGTAACAGTTCTTTTTAGCAAAAACTGTAGTTTTCTTATATCGCTAACGGTATTTTAACGGCAACGGTATTTTAGTTATTTCTGTAACGTTATTTTAAGGATAACGGCTTTCAAGTTATTTCGGTAACGATTTTTAAAGGTAATGTTGTTTTAGCTATTCAGGTAATGGTAAAGAACGCTGATATTTGTAAGCCCCATTATGCCCGAATTCCAATGACTGATCACAATTAGGAAAGATATATCTATTAACAGCGATTATTTTGTCTGATCCTGTCAGACTATTTCGGTAGCGGTATTTTATGAATAACGCTATTTCAATTATTTCGGTAACGGTAATTTAGCGATAACGATATTTTAGTTGTTTGGGTAACGGTGTTTCAGTTATTAACGGTAACGGTAATTTAGCGATAACGATATTTTAGTTGTTTGGGTAACGGTGTTTTAGTTATTAACGGTAACGGTATTTTACGGATAATGTTATTTAAATTATTTCGGTGTAGGTCTTTTAGGGATAACGATAGTCAGTTGAAAGGGAGTTGAAGTGATAACGGTATTTTAACGAAATTACCTGCCGTTAAAAAATGTATTAAAAGTTTGTTCAATGATCATAAAGGTATTAAAATTTTGATTTAGAATTCATGAAGAAGTCCTGAAGACCAAATTTTATAAATCATTACACATTTAATATAAACGTTTTTTTAATTTGTATTTAAATTTTTTTTTCTGATTTTGGCATAATAATTTGTTACTTTAAATAATGTTAAGTTTCGCTAAAATATAAGTAAAGTTTTGCATATTCAACAGATTTATTTGTGCTATTCTTTTCTAACTAAGTTTTAACAAAAAAAAATATCTGCTAATTTTATCAAAAAATAAAAAGCTAAAAAATGATAAGCAAATCATTTTTTGCTGTATTTTTGAAAAGCGGAAGTTCTGAAAACGCTTGTACCACCATATACAGTGCTTTTTGACGTCTGTATTTTTCTACATGGGTTGGCATAGATTATTGATTCACATTTTCTTGGAATGTGTAAATTTGATGAAAATCGGTTAAATTTAAGACAAATTTAACTTACAAATGAACCACTTAAATTAAAAGTGGTATGAGTCCACTTTAAAAAAAATTGGTATAATGATAGAGTTCCATATTATTCAATTCTACTCACTGCACACAATGTATTTGTCAACATTTTAGAGATTGCCGAAATTTTAATAAAATTCTTGTGTTGTAAGTGATTTTAAATAGCACGGGTTTGGGTCTTATAAACGTTGATCTCCAGATTCCAAATCTGTTCAAATCTTTCAATCACGTGCCATTTTCGCTAACTTCAGAATTATGTTATTTATTGGGTGTAAAATTGGGTTTGGAATGCAAACATAATCTACTTGATTAACATTAATGCACCTTTTTAATCTTTCTTGTTTACATATGCATTTTGTGATTAACTTGATAGCTTAAAGCTGCTCTGTCAGTTTAAAATCAAAAAGGTGGTGACGTTAGTAATCCGGCATAAGATGAACAAGGAAAATGCCGGAGTTAGCAAAAATGTTTGTCGATAGCGCCAAAAATTTTACTCGGCAGCGTCTTAACATTCATTTTAACCTGACTTTGTGTGTGTATGTTTTGTTAGCGTTGCCAACCGAAATTATATAAAAACACAGAGTTGCATACAATTTGTAGTAAAATACATAAAAAGTTAGATTAACTGTCAACCAAAAAATTTAAAAATGGTTTAATCGAATTGTTTAGTGCTTGATTAAGCAGTTAAACCCATTTTTAGGAAATGAACTTATTTATGTGAATTCGATATAAGTGTTATGGGGACACCGAGAAAAATGAAATTTTGTATTCAGCAAAAATTCTGTGATTGAAATTTTTTTCAAAGTTTCACCCCCAAAGACTTGAGATATAGCCGCCACTGGAATAAGGGCCTGCTTGTGGAGCTCTAAAATTCACAAGTCTTTTATTGGGCCGCCCTAATGTGTATCTTATTGTTATCCGCTTTTTTTTTTAGATATATTGGATTTTCTCATGGCTTTGAAATTGTGTCGGTTGGTGTAGTTCCCTCTACCACAGAATTATGCTTAACTTTAATTAACCTCTTTTTTTTATAGGCTACAACATACAAAAGTTTTCAAAAATTCAATTTTGGATGAAACAATAATGTTCAATAATCGTATATACTACACATATATTGTTAAATACAAAAGATGTTTGCATGTGCAACTATTAACAATGCAATTATCGAATGCCAACAGTTTACGTTAGTACAACGTCAACCCAGTAACAGTTTCAATAAAGCAATATTGCACAGTGGGATATATAACAACATTTTTGGATATAATTCGGCCATTTCTTACTTACAATGGGAGTCTCCCGATGGGTTCTTCCCGATCTAAACGAAATTTGAATATGTGATAATGAAAAACAAATTGGGACACGTATTTTTTTTTTTTTTCTTAGCGGCCCAATCTAATGTTTAGAGTTTAAAAAGTGGAGCCAAAAATTGGCCCATTTTTCTTTTTTTCGGCATATTGTGAATTATTTTAAAGAAATTTTCGACAAATGGGGAACCAAATGAAGGAGTTTTTGGTGACGTATTACACGAAACATGTCTGATTCTGTGATTAAAAATATTGTGTTTTTAAACGATATTAAGACGTTTTGTTAAAGAATTATAGTTGGATTAAGCTAAAAAAAAATATTTATATTAAAGGGTTACGTTCGCTTAGAAAGCCTAAAAAAACTTGTTTTCAAATATTTTTCCGGCAATACGTGTTTGTCTATTACCGTCAACTTGAACTTTTGTTTGAATTTTTATTTTTAAAATAATGATTTCAAAGAAACTACATCCTATCTCCGGGGGCTCCTCTAAAAAAAGGTGTTTTGCGGTGAGCATGATATCTCTGAACTGAATCATCAGAAATGAAAAAAGTAAAAACATTTCTTTAATGTAATAGATTATCTGTAAATTAGTCGTAGGAATAAGCAAAATAATAATTTTTAACAAAACGGCGGCTTCTCAAAATGAAAGAATCGGTTATCGATACAAATTTTGGTCTTATAATATTCATAAAATTTAAAATATGTATCGCAGAGACAAAATCTTCGATCAATATATGAAAAAATACATATATAAAATCTTCTGTGAAAATTTTAAACTGATCGATACAGCCGTTCCCGAGAAATCTTACTCGTCATCTTTGAAAACACAGTTTTGAGAAAAACACGTTCAAAGTTTCAAAAGCTATTTTCATATATTAGAGCATATCCATTTTATTTAACAACTACTTTCAATGCGTGTAACTTCGATAATATTTGTCGAATTGACATGAAATTTTCTGTGTGTATATTACAAAAATTAAATAAAAAAATAAAAAAAAATCTAAGTGGATGTAACCCCTTAATGCCTATTAAATTTATTCGAGGGGGGTCGTCAAACTTTTTCTGACATTCGCTTTTATGCGACTTTTCCTGAAGAGCTTCTTTACATAAATGTTAAATATTTTAAATTAATGGGAAACCCTAACATACTAAAGGGTGTCCCAAGAAGAACGCAATTTTTAAATCTGGCAACATTCGAAGTGTCATTGTTTGACATTTGAACAATTGTTATTGTTTGCTAGTAGAAGGTACGAGGTTAGTAAAAATGGAGCGCTACACGAATGAACAACGCATTCTCATTGTGAAATTGTTTTACCAAAATGGTGAAAGTTTTGCGGCTACAGTTCGCAAATTGCGATTCATCTTGATGGCTTCGTCAATAGGCAGAATTGTCGCATTTGGGGTGAGGAAAATCCTCGAGTGATTCACGAGAAGCAAATGCATCCTCAACGTGTCACTGTGTGGTGTGGTTTTTGGGCTGGAGGAATCAGGTCAAGCGCAAACAGTCAATGGTGTTCGGTATCGTGAAATGATAACCAGTTTTTCTTGCCTAGAATTGAAGAAATGAATGTGGAGGGCATGTGGTTCCAGCAAGACGGCGCCACATGTCATACAGCCAGAGAAACAATTCAATTGCTGCATCAGTCATTTCCCGGTCGTGTTATTTCGCGTTTTGGAGATCAGAATTGGCCGCCTAGATCGTGCGATTTAACACCATTAGATTTGTTTCTTTTTCGTTTTTTGAAGTCGATGGTTTACGCGAATAAGCCGACGACGACTCAAGCCTTAAAAGAGGAAATTGAACGCTGCATTAATGAAATACCGCAGCATTCATGCAAAACGGTCATTGAAAATTTCATTAAAAGATCGCGTGCATGCCAGCAAAGCCGCGGCGGCCATCTGCACGATATATTGTTCCATACATAACCTCATTCTGTCTACTTTACGATATAATAAAGTTTCACGATTTTTTTTTTAAATATCTGTGTTTTATTTAAAATTTAAAAATTGCGCTCTTCTTGGGACACCCTTTATTTTGAACACCACTGTACAAAGTTTTGATTTCTCGAGTACGTCAAATGTGAATTTCATTAGTTTCAGACATGTTTCTATACAAACATATATTAACTTTAGCCCCCCCCCCCCCCCCTTAAATTTGAGATTGGGCCTATAAAAAAAAAATACGTGTTAGTTTTTTTCTTTCTCACATATTCAAATTTTTACCCCCCCTTATTAGTGGACCGATTGCAAAACAAATTTGGAATAGGCATAAAGTGCTCGCTAACGTAAATGCAGCATGAACGAGTCATAACGTTTAATAATTTTTCGTTAAGTTACTCAAAATATGTAACGCGTCATATTTTTCGTTTTTGTTTATTCTGCTTATAGTTTTTTTTTTCTATTGTGATTGTTTTTCTCTGCATTTAAAAAACGCACTTTCACGAAAAAAAACGGAGAGAAAATCAGTTTTCAATAGAATTGAACGTCACGCTACGATTCGTTTACGTCGAGTACTCAGTACTATGTGTTTCTCAATACACAGGTTGAATCAGCTGACCCTCACGTTACATTTTAGTTATAGCTAAATAACTAAAATAAACATGTCCAAAAATGGAATTTTTACATTCTTTGAAGAGCGGTTTGAAAGGAATTATCCAAAAAATTAGGTATCTGTTGGAGTATCCACAACCGCTTCAGCTTCCTAATTGGAGGCGTGCGAAATTTGGAACAGTGGGTTAAAGTTTACATTTACCTTATTAATGTGTTAACTTTAGAAGCGGATGGGGAGAAAAGTATATACAACACAAAGATTTTTTTAACACAAATCGCTTTTGCATACGAGTCATTCCATGTCAAACCGAACGATTTTTGACACCACTATTTTTGTTTGCTTTGAAATTTGGCAGACGTATTCTTATTTCAAAAATATTTGACACGAATTTTAGGAAAAAGTTTAAAAAACAATATTAAGGAAGTTATTTAAAAATATTCCTACATGTCGATATTTAAATTGATGTATTTTAAAACTAGTAGGCTTATTTTAATGTTTGGTGGCTTATTTTAATGGTCTTTTACTCTACTTTTTGAAAATTTATTTAAATGTATGTCGCTCATTTACTAAAAACATTTCATAAGTCCAAAAACGCGATTTTTAAGTTAAAGATGCAGATTTATTATTTATATCATGCTTCATATTGTGTAAAAATTGCATATTCATATCACGTATAGTTTTCGAGTTAGCGGAGAATATATTAAATTTTTTCTAGAAAGAGTAGACTATAATTAGCGAATTCGCATACAACTCTCACTAAGAGAAAAATACATTAAAACCCCCTATTTATAAAAAAGAAAGCTGATAAATAAACAAAGGGTCGAGTGAGTCAGATATGGATTGAAAACGTTAATCGTTTCTTCTGCAAAATCGTGTTTCTGAGTTATGTCAATCTTTTAGTAAATGAGCGATATGTTGCCATTTCTTGAATGTTTATTATTTTAGATTTTAATTTTCGTTTGTATTTTTTATTTCAAACAAATTTTTAAACTTTTGCAAAAATACTTGTCAAATATATTTAAAATAAGAATAGGTCTGCTAAATTTCAAAGCAAACCAAAATCGTCCTGTCAAAAATCGTTCGGTTGGACATGGAATGACTCATACAAAGAACTTTCAGAAAAGTGTACATACTTTATATATTTACAAAGAAAATATTTATCTGAAGGTAAAATACTGTCGCAAAAAAATGTTTTCCCCAGAAGCACCAACAGTACACTTAGGAAATTATGTTGGTAAAGACGACTGCAATTGTAGTCAAAAACAAATGAAATTTCATTTAAAAAAAGGACGACTTACATTTCATTAAATTCAACTAACATTGTCATTTGTTTTTTAATGTTCAAAAAATGACTAACATTGTAGTAAAAATGAACCACATGGTAGTAAAAAATAAACCAAAAATTTTTTTTTTTATTTTTTTAAATAACAAAAAACAACTGTAAAAAATGAATGTAAATCATAAAACAGTCATTTGATGTGAGTTGTTTTTTTAAATGAACTACAATGTTAGTTAAAAATTTTATTTGTTCTACAAATGACTTACATTTACATTAAAAATAATGAAACTGTATTACAACCCAAACAACTACATATTTTTAAAGCAGAAGTTCCCTGAGTGTATTTAACCTCCAGATTAATATTATATATATCCAGATAAATAATGCTAAAGCATTAATTTATTTATTTTTTAGAAAAATTTGCCTTACTTTGGTCCGGTTATTAGCTAAAAACTGGACCAAAGTAAAAACGGACCAAATTTGGAGTTTCATATTTTCAAATGGAAATATCTCGGAAACTATACGAAATAACACACACATGTATGCATGTGTTGTGTTAGTCTCTGCTATATGTTAATTTTACGAAATTTTTCTCAAAACTAAAGCTCGATATTACGACACTTATACATGTTCAAAATTTCATTGCAATCGGACCACTATGTAAGAAATGGCCAAATTAATTCCAAAAATTTAGATATATATGCCACTGTGCATTGACAGCAGCAGCAACAAAAGTGCAACAATTTGTTTGAATAGAGACATTCATATGGTCAGGTATGATAACACTTTTAAATCTTGTTATTGCTGCTGGTTTTTTTTTAATGACAGAACATTTTTACACTTCAATAGTTTTAAGTAAACAGCAACAATAACAAGTCTTTTGTGTCCAGTATTCGCCAAAGTAATAAAGTGGTTGATGCATTTATACATTAAGGGGATATTCCACATTAATTGCACGGTAAAAAAAAATTAAACATTGGAAAAATAAGTTCTTAATTTTTTTTTTTTTAACTGCTGCTTAATTGAAAAGATGTGGCGACATATCGTTCTACTGTAGAAGATAGTTTTAAATTTTACGGTCCTGTCAATATAAAGATCTCAACTGCTTAATTGTAATGGAATGTCTCATACATATAGCTATTGTTTAATTAAAATGTATTTTGTATTAATATTTTTAATAAAAACAATTACGGCTGATATATTACAAATTTTTTAAGTCTTTTATATAATTTATTTCAATTTACCAATATTACAATTTAGGTATACAAAGTTTTTAATTTGGAATTACATATTTATTTGATCGATAATCTAATTTTTTAAATTGTTTAATAGTCATTAATGTAGATGCAGCATAATGGAATTTTATTTGGAATCACCAATATTTTCAAACGAAAATGAGGTTTTTATATGATCTTTCGTAAAAATGTCTAAAGTTGTTTATTTAGCTGGAAAGGTTTTACAACTAAAATCACCAACATTTTTGACCAAAACCTAAATATATTCGACAATCAAAACAAATCAACTTTCTCTTTGAAGTATTTTTTAAATTTTTAATTAACAAAAGCTGTGGTTTCGACTTAACTATATTCTTCAACTCTGAAAAAAACTCAATGAAAAATTGGGCCAATTTTTTTAAAAATTGAAAGAAACTAATTTTTGTAACTATAACAGTTACTAAAAAAAATACTTGAATTTTAAATCACCAACTTTAGCAGTTTTTCCTAGTTCATTTTGAACTAATATTTAGTACTTTTAGCTAAAAATGTTACTAAGTTTTTTCTATTAGTAACATAAAATAACAACAATAATTGGATGTTGCGATCGAGTCGATCTAATATTTATATACCTAACTGAAAACGTTTTGATTTAGTTATATACTACTTTATACAGTTACTTATAATTATATATTTCAAAATATATATTCGTATAAAATAATCTAAAATTATATCTCAAACACGTGCTTGATTACTAACCACGTGCTTGATTACTAAGAAGACAAGAATGGAGCAAAATTGATTATTAATAGGTTTTATGTTAAAGTTCTGCCTATTATGGAGGCTCTAACTTTTCTAAAACTTCGGGTTCTGATGAGATCTTTAGCCAGATCGAAATACTAGTATCAACCTAGCTAATATGTTTGATTTACTTTATTTTGTAAATATACGGAGGTTGAAAGCTCGTTATAAATTGAAAAAAAAAAAAAAAAAAAATTATATATTTCTTTATATTACACTTCATTTAGTGCACTATGTAAAAATATATAATAACATATCGATCTACATGTGATTACATATGTCACATGTAATTGCATATATTTTTATACAATTGTATCTTAATGGATTTAAATATATCACACTATATATAATGTGATACATTTGGATGAGGACAAAATACGTATACAATTGTATCAAACTATGTATAACTTCGGCAAATTAGAACTAATTGTATCAAATAATGTTTAATTTTATCAGATTAGATCTAATATGGTACACTCAAAAAAAAAAGTTTGTAAAGTCAGCAAAAAATTTTGCTGAGTCAGCAAAATTTTAGTCAGGAGGATGCTTGCAAAAAAGTTGCTAATGTCAGCAAAATCTTTTGCTGAAAATCAGCGAGCTGATTTTTAGCAACAAAATTTGTAGATTCAGCAAAAGTTTTGCTAACACTTAGTAGATTAGAAATACAAAAGCCTTGCTAGAAATTTATAAATTTTTTGCTGAATTTTAGTAGACTGAAAAAAACGCAAAAAATTTGTAGAAAAATTGTAATTTCGTTAATTTATTTGCTTAAAATCATAAAACATATTTTTGTGATTCTTTTAAAAATAATTTACTATAATAACGAAATATAAAAATTTTCATTTTTCCACATTGACGACATGAATTAATTTAATATCTGCAAATATATAGAAATATATATATATATATATAACATAACAAAAATTGTCTTAATGCTTTCGTTTAAATGATGCTATCGCAACTGGCGAAGATAGTTATAGAAACGAAACGAAAAAATAAACAAAAACAAACGAAACGAAAAAAACAACCCTTTTTGCAATAAGAAAAAGGAACCATAAAAATCTACCTAAGATGTGTGTCTTTGTCTTTCTGTCTACATTTCTGTATATGTTTGTTTGCAATTTGACCACACATATAAACATTTAGTTTAAATAAATAAATATTTTATTTTGTCTTTTATTTAATTAATAGACAATTATTTTCGCAAGCCGGTGACAACGCAAAATTTAAGTTATTTTAATCCTCAATTTTGTTTTATGTATGAAAAAAGATACAAAAACTTCCATGGTTGATTTTTTTATATGTCTTATTAGAGTTGTACTTTTTAGTATCATTTTCCTCTTCTCTACTACATCTTGACATGCTGCGACATCTATTTCATTCTGCGTATATCTTTCAATCTCGTTGTCATCCACACTATTAATGTGCTTATCAGCACAATTTTTTTTAGCAAAATTAATTAGTAAAACATTAGTATATTAGTAAAGCATTAGTATAAAACAGTTAAGTGCTGAATAAGTATAACAAAAATTTTAGCTGAAAACACGATTTTAGCAAAAAATTTTGCTAAAAAATAGTATACCTGATTTTCAAGACGTTTTACTAACTTTTCTACTAACTTATTTTTTTGAGTGTACAATTATATGTTCTCATTTTTCGGATATAATTATATATATTCATACATTTCCATACATGTTCATATGTGTACATTAAATAGGCCAAGCAAGTTCATGCAACTAAATAAGGAAAATAGGCACTTAAAATATGCATTAAAGCCCAGCAAAAAATTTTCAAAAAGGTAATCGGTTTTGTAATCAGGAATTTTGGTTAGAATGCCTTCCCAACCTGATTACCAACCTGATTCTTTTAACAGGGCGTGAGACTGAAAAGAATTGATTCTTTAGATTTGATTATATTTTTCTTTACAAGAACCAGTTACCTTATTTTTTTCAGAACTACTTCGTTTGTTAAAAAAGAAGGAGTTCTTATATTAAAATTGTAAGTATTTTTTTTAAGAAGCACTTCTTTTATTACAAAACTAAGTATTTTTGGCTAAAATATTAATGAGCATTTTTTAATTATAATAATTTCACATTTCTTATTGGGTAACTAGTTCTAATAAGAGTTTTTATAACAAAATGGCAATTGGTTACAAATTGAACTAAAATTATCACAAATATAAGTTACAAATAGTTTATTAGTTCGTAAAAGAACTAATTATATTTAAAAAACCATTATGTGTTCGCTTTCTTACTTTAAGAATTGGTTACACAACTGTTTCCTTTTTTTACTGACTCATTGCAATGTGTTTGGTAATGCAGTTCAGAAATTTGGCAATCAGAATCGTAATCGATTATATGGCAATGCCTTGTTTTGGTAATGTGTTTTTTTTTTCCTGGGAGAATATAAAATATGCACTACAAATTTTTTGATTTTTAAAATCGATTTATTAATCGAGCTTGCTGGCTTAAAAATTAAATAAATGTATGACAAATGAAAACCAGATGATATTTTCAGCGTTGCAAAAGTTTTCTTTTTTAAATCTACACCAGAATTGTTCTTAAACGAATAAATATCTCATCTATGATGGACAGAAAAAACATAATACAGCATATTTCTGGTTGCCCTGTTTGAACAGCCATACCTGTTGGTTGGAAATGAGAAAAGGACAAGTAAAAAAGTAATAAATAAACTTATATTAAATGATTTATAAATAAATTTAATTAAATAAACTTTTCAAATTATTTTATATACTAAATCTTAATCCTACATTGATGTTCAGATCTATGAAATTTGTAGAAAAAATTTTTGAATTGTAACTTTTAACGTAAAAATGTCTTGAATTATTAAAAAAAAAATTAAGAATTTTTCCAAATTCCTGGTTAAAACTTCAAATATATTTTTTATTTTGTTCAGTTTCGGTGGGGTTAAGAGCTATATACTCATATCATATAAAACCATAATTTTTGACCTCGATCCCTTTCAATTGTAACTAAACTTGGTACGGGTGGTAAGTGTCTTATACATATGACATAGTATAAATTTTATATTGGTAGCTCTTACGGTTTTGGATATATCGGATTTTGAAATTTGAAAATAGTCGAAAATTTAGCTAAAGTAGTCGTATAAAATCGTTTATATCTTAATGATTAAAGCTATGTGATTCATTGATACCTCATTTTAAAACTACTGTTATCATGCTTTAAATAAAATTAGAAAAAAAAATAATTTTTGAGGGTAAAACACATTTTTTTAAAAGGATGCATATCAAATTGCAGTATTTAAAAAAACCGTTTTTTTAAATTCTTTAAAAAAAATTGTTAATTTAAAATTATTCCCTTATATGCCGTTGCCAAATCTATTTATGGAACTCTTACGGAATCCAAAGTTGTGAATTAAAATCAGAAAAACGATACTAAATGTAGTTGAAAAAAGATTAATGCTACGTTTCCACTGCACGTGTTTTGAACGCGTTCTTAAATAAAACATGTTTTGTACATGTTTTGTTAATATAAAAATATTCCCCTATATGTCGTTGCCAAATCTATTTATGGAACTCTTACGGAATCCAAAGTTGTGAATAAAAATCAGAAAAACTATACTAAATGCAGTTAAAAAAAGATTAATGCTACGTTTCCACTGAACGTGTTCTTAAACAAAACGTGTTGTGTACATGTTTTCCCATACATTTTTTCCACCAAAACACATGTTTTGTTTAAAACACGTAAGTGGAAAAGCAGTATAAAATAAAAAATATTTTATTGGAAAAATAAAAATCAAAGTATGTAAAACGTGGCGTTGCACATAATTGCCCATATCTTTATAACGGGAGTCATTAATACCTCATTTTAAAGCTACTTAAATCATAGTTTTACTGTTACAGATTAGTTATTCACTTTATGAAGGCAAAATGCATTTTAAAAAATTCGTGGTTAAAAACCTTGATTTCCAAAATCTTTAAAAAACTATATGTTAATTATAAATTATTTTTCTATACCGTTGCAACATACCCTAATGGTACTCCTGCGGGCTTTAAAGTTATCGGGTTTTTAATTAATTTTTTTACATTTTTGTAAATAACTTAGGATTTCGTAAGAGCTCCATAGCTACGGCAGAGTAAAATAGAAATACTACTATTTCATTATTTCATATTTTTTTTAAGAACTTTAAAAAGCCTGTTTTTTTAAATACATTGGTTTGCACCACGGATTTAAAAAAAAAAAAATATTTGTTTTCTAATTTTATTAAAGCATGATAACAGTAGCTTTAAAATAAGATATTAACAACGAATCGCGTAGCTTCCACCGTTAAAAAATATAAACAATTTTATACGACTACTTTTGTTAAATTTGCGATTTTTTCGAATATATGGAAGTTTATGCATAACTACTTTCATGAAATTTTCAAATATTTTTAATATTTATTTTGAAACACGCTTTTCAAGATCGTCTAGGACTAGCTTTCCTAAACTAGCTATCCTATACCAAGATTGGTTGAAATCGAAAAGGGTGGAGGAAATCGATGGGGTGATTTTATCTTTTCAGTCTATGGAAACAGAAGAAAATAAAATATTGTGTAAAAAAACAATATTTGCGTTAAAAAATATATTAAACTGAATTTTTTTTTTTTAATTTACCGAAAAGTTTTCAAAACCGTGGTTCAAACCACTGTGTTTTAAAAAAATTGGGTTTCTAAACTTTTTAAAAAAAATATATGTTAATTATAAATTATTCACTAGTAAAACCACAATTTAAATAACTTTAAAATTAGGTTTAAAGATCCGCTTTGATAAGCTGTCCTGCATTTGGACCAGGTTATAGTACATCTTCTATACCAAGTTTGGTTGAAATCAGAAAGGATGGAGGAAATCGAGTGGTTGATTTTATATGTTTTCAGTCTATGGCAAAAAACTGCGAAAGTTAAAATTCAATAATAAAAATTCAAAAATCCCCAATAAAATATATCAAAAATTTGCTCCCTGGCAACTCTTCCCTAACTACGTGAATAGCCAAACTACCGTATGTACAAAAAATACATCATAGTTGCGCCAACTCACAAAATGTGGGAAATAGTGGAAATTAGATTACATATGATTTTCTAACAATTGTGAATTGTTGTGGTGTTTGTCTTAGCTATCTTCTGCAATTACAATTAAATGTAAAATCGACCCCGTGTAATTGAAACTGTTTTTAAGCCACAGCAAAAATCGACCTGACTTAGATCAATTGGTTAGAGCCTATGTCTAAGTGTAGTGCGAAGTGCATGTGGCAAAGAAAGCAGGTTCAAGCCACGGTCAGGATTGCATTTAATAAAATAAAAATTTCATATAGATGCAATCAAACAATAAAAACCATAACAAATAATTACAGTATTGTCAAAAAGGATTACTGATGAAGGTTGTGTTACCAGAAACTGCGCAGTCTAATTCAATAAAAAATTTACAATGTAGTTATGATTTTTAGAAAAATATGCTTAATCTTCTCTACCACGCCTATCTCAAACAATTGAAAAATATGTGCATATTAATTATAGTATTAATTGCACACTGTCTAAAAAAAAGACGATGAATAAAAATTCAAAAATCCTCAATAAAATATATCAAAAATTTGCTCCCTGGCAACTCTTCCCTAACTACGTGAATAGCCAAACTACCGTATGTACAAAAAATACATCATAGTTGCGCCAACTCACAAAATGTGGGAAATAGTGGAAATTAGATTACATATGATTTTCTAACAATTGTGAATTGTTGTGGTGTTTGTCTTAGCTATCTTCTGCAATTACAATTAAATGTAAAATCGACCCCGTGTAATTGAAACTGTTTTTAAGCCACAGCAAAAATCGACCTGACTTAGATCAATTGGTTAGAGCCTATGTCTAAGTGTAGTGCGAAGTGCATGTGGCAAAAAAAAGAAAGCAGGTTCAAGCCACGGTCAGGATTGCATTTAATAAAATAAAAATTTCATATAGATGCAATCAAACAATGAAAACCATAACAAATAATTACAGTATTGTCAAAAGGATTACTGATGAAGGTTGTGTTACCAGAAACTGCGCAGTCTAATTCAATAAAAAATTTACAATGTAGTTATGATTTTTAGAAAATATGCTTAATCTTCTCTACCACGCCTATCTCAAACAATTTAAAAATTTTTGTTACGCTAGCAAACCACTTTTCACCAACTAGCGATATGGAAATTCGTGTTTTTTTGCAATGTATCTCCCAATACTAGTAACTTCGTTCTGTATAGGATTGGATCTGAAAGTTAAAAACTATAAGCCACAAAATAAATTTAAAAAACTCAGGTAAGTTTCAAGTAATTTTTCGACTTTTAAATGGCCATAAATTTTTGGGTGAAGACGTTCCAACGTGAAACTTTCATAGATTTTAAGTATAGACAACCAAACACTGTCCATCGTTTCTCTCAATTCACAATACCTGCGATATATGAGTCATCTAAAGTCTGTGAATGAAAGAATTTTTGAAAAAAGTCGTTTGTAAAACGCAACAATTTTTAAAGGCTTTAAAATTAAAAAAAAAAAAAAATCGCTAAAAACTAATATGGTGCCACCCAATCTTATATTTATAAAAGAATAACCTTACTGATTGGCTACTGTCTCACTCAACATCGCCCAGCCTATACTGATGGAGCTAGGAACTGATCCATGACATGGACTTCCGTCCTCCAGCGTAGATGTCCGCTAAGAAGGGATTTTTGGAAAAAGGGGGAAAATGTCCCTCTTGGCGGCCTGGCCAAAACGCTGATGTTAGGAACTTGAAATTTGGTGTGTGAGTTCATAAACAGGAGTAGACATCTGTATGTAACGAATTTTTGGAAATTTCTACGGGGAGGGAAATTTCTACGGCATACCCAAAATCCAGGATCGTGGTAAAAATAGGAGCTGATGTATCTAAATATATCCTTCCCTTAACCGCTTAAGGGCAGATCTTGATCCGCGTAGACATCCCCTTAGAAGAGATTTTTGGAAATTTCTACGAGGATGGTCAAAAACAGGTATGGTCTGCCCCTTGACGACCTCGCAAAAGCGCTTTAGCGACGTACTTGAAATTCGGTGTGTGGATCTTTAATGGCTACAAGTTTTATCATTAAATCATGTTCTTTGGAATATGTCCTAAATTACTAGTATGGCTATTTTAGAATTTTCAGGAGGAGCATAAACCGTTGAATCTAGGAACTTATAATATGTTTAAAGCATCCGCTAAAACTGGGTATTAAAACATATTTACAAGGAGGAAGTCTTCCCCTTAACGTCCTGGACAAACGTTATAGGCAAAAGGTCTGAAATAAAAAAAAAAAGTTATGGTATGGTATGGATTTATTTATTGAATATATCTTTTGGGTTTTTATAAATTCTTGTTATAAATGGGTTTTAAGGGAAAGAAACTCCACTTTTAATTACATATGGATTTCCATTAAGATATAAAACTGAAACTGAAACTTAAAATCACAAAACGTCCACTAAAAAGGGATAAACTAGTTTATTGAAACAAATTACTTTAAAAAAAATCCTTTTCCACCCTAATATATTCCGATTTATAAAACTAGCGGCTTTCAAGCTCGTTAAACATAACTTTTATACCAGTTTAAGTGAATGAATTTTGGTCACCTAGCAAAACCACACATTATTAAATAATGGGTAATTTGCATTCATTATTTATTACCTTGTGGTGGGTAAAATTGCTGGTTACTTATATGCTTACCGGGTTGGGAAAAGTAATGTGTCTATAAATGGATTTTCATAAAAAATATTCATAAAATAAAATTATAACAAATGCTTTTCTAATTAAATAATTAACGTGGTCCCACTGAGATTCGAACCTGGAGCCTCTAGTTGTTAGGCGACAACTCTGCACACTGAGCTATCGTCACATATAATAATGGATTGCTCAAAATGTAAATGAATTATTGTGCTTTTAGTTTTTGTTTGTGAAGTAAAAAATATATACCTTAGCCTCATGCTTACAAAAAATCACAAAGTAATGTGTCTAAATATAGATTTTCAAAAAATATTTTTTTTTTTTTTTTTTTTTATTTTTTATCGGCAAGTAATTAAAAATGTAATGATGTATCACTACAAGGTAACCCATGAGTGTGCAATTATTGGTAGCTCATTACTTTATGTTTTAAAATAATGTTGAAGGTAATGAGTATATATTGCAATTCCATGAATTATGTAAACAACTATTAGTAACTCATTACTCTATGTTTCGAAATAATGCTGAAGATAAATAGTATATATTACAAAGTATTGCACTATGTAACCCATTAGCGGTAACTCATTACTGTTTATTGGAAAATAATAATACAGATAAGGAGTATACATTATAAAGTAATGCATTCCTTTATCGCACCCATTACTAAAGTTTTCCTGGGCAGTTGTTTGTATTATAGGATGTCCGTTGTACAATGTTTTAGCAGCAATAGCAGCAGAAACAATATATTTATGTTGCAACTATTCAACCATGCACTAATATGATTGTCAAGCAAATATTTGACGCTTAAATTGTTTTAACGCGAAAAAGGATGAACCCAACAAAACAATTTTGCGCTTCATACACTGGATTACATCCACTTTGAACTGGTTTTTATTAATTTATCCGCTTAACATGAAGAAACATTTTAAATGCCTATGAACTGAATGCTTCCATTCCACCTCGTGGGTTTTTTCCACAGACACAAACACACACCCATACACCCACACACCTAAATGGACACAACACAATATTGTTGTTCATAATATGTAAATGAGCTTGTTTAAAACGATTCATCGGAACCAATGATCTGGCTACAAATTTCTTTGGTTACATTTTACACTTACATAAGCATGTATGTATATGGATGTATGAGTATGTGTGTATGTATGTATATATTAAACTAATATAAGCAATATATTGCTTGTTAGTTATACATGTAGCGTTTATTAACGCTCCATTTTTGTTTGTTTTATTTCCACTTCAATACTTCTTTATTATAAGCTTGTATGTGTAGTTAATTGTATACTGTAATTATGATATTGTGCAGCAATGTTTAAGGATAATATTTGTGAAAAAATTATGAACATTGGTCAAATATACTTGCACGGCATACTGTGGGTTCAAATGATGTCAAAGTGGCGAATTATTGAAATTTAGAAATGAAGTTTTTTTTATAAAATTTGGTATCGGTTAAAGATAGATAAAATTCACCTGCTGTCAATATCAATCAACTAAGTTGTTTTTGCAAAAAGTGAAAAAATCTAAAGTGCTTATTTTTTCGATTAAATCTTTTAAAAGTAAAACTTTTTTATTTTTAATTTAATAACATTTCTGACAATGTAAAATAAAATCAATTTAATAATAAATAACTCCTGAAGAAATTGGAAATAAGCCAAAGAAACGTCGAGTGAAAAATGAAATAAATTGTTTTTTTTTTAATTTAATTTTCCGACAATGGACCAAATTAGCCCAAAGGACATACCTTACAACCAAATAATAAACAAAATAAAATTGGTCACTTAAAACAACAAAAATTTTAAAACTTTTATGATGAAACCTTTCACTTTAGGCATTTAAATGTATAGTAAATACTTTTTTGTTAAAACAAAATATGTGTAAATATTTTTAATATTAAAAAAAAAAAAAGTTCAAAGTTGGATCATTTTCAACATTTAAAGGGCTGAATTTATTAAATTAGTTATGATGTATATGATTTAGGAATTTTTTTATTTTCGTTTTTGTGTAAAACATTTTAAAGTTTAAAACTACGCCATCCCTGAATTAATCGCCATTCTGGGTATAGAACCCACTGTGCGGCATATAGGCACATGTAATTAACAAAATTTATAAAAACAAAAAAAATCTACCAATAGTCGGGAAAATATATAAAATCAACCGCTCCACCCTTTCTGATGTTAACAAAACTTGGTATAGAAGATGTACATCATTCAAGTCAGGGAAATCTATTCCCAGCGGATCAAAAAATATCGCTTTTCAAAATATGAAAAATATTTGAAAATTTGAATTGCTTGGAGTTGTTTATCCGCAATTCGAATGAGTTTTTGCGGCGTTTTGTAACTGTGGATGAAACATAGATCCACTACAACACTCCGGAGACCACGCAGCAATCTAAATAATGGGTTCTTCCTGGTGAAGCGGCTCCGAAGAAGGCCAAGGTAAGTTTGTCGGACAATCCACATAGATTACCTTGGGATAAAACACATAGATTACCTTCAAAAGGGAAAATCAATAAACGGCGAATATTATGCCAACTTATTGGACCGATTTAACGAGGATTAAAAAAACGACCACATATGGCCAAGAAAAAATTTCGTTTTCATCCAGATAATGCACGAGTGCACACGTGTGCAGTCTCAATGGCAAAATTCCATGAATTGGGCTACGAATTGGTACCTTATCCGCCATATTCTTCTTTAGGCCCCAGTGACTATTTCATATTTCCAAACCTAAAGAAATAGCTCGGTGGAAAGAGATTTAGCTTCAACGATGAAATTATTGATCAAAAAAATGCCTACTTTATGGACCTCGAAAAATCCTATTTTTTTGGAAGGGATACAAAAATTTGAGAAATGTTGGACTAAGTGTATTGAGCTAAAAGGAGATTATGTTGAAAAATAATTTTTTTTTTTGCTAAAAAAAATTGTGTTTCATTTAAAATGGCACGAACTTATTGATCCGCCCTCGTAATATCATTGAAATTTTGAATTAGATTATTCACTGCAATTCGTCCATTGTAACTTTTTATTAAATGTATGCAGTTTTTCATAAAATTTAATGAAAAAATTCCATTTTGTAAATAGGATATGTAGCCAACAAATCATATAATTATTATCAGCTGTCAAAATTAAAATAAATTGATTAGTTAAAACTTCATATTTATAACCCAGTTCACAATTGGGTTATAAATATGAAACGGACTTTATATTTAAAAAATAATTTTTAGTTTTTTTTTAATAAATTTAAAACAAATAAAAATATGCAATAAAAATATGCATTTAAAGAAAAATATGCACAAATATGTATTTATACAGTCAGGAAAAAAAAGTTTTCATAAATATCATGAAGAGTTTCATAAAAATGTATGACAAATGTTTCATAGACATCATTTCATAAAAAAGTTTCATAAACTTTTGAATATAAATTTTTCCTTTTTAGGGAAAAATAGTGAAATTTAGAAAAAATAAATTTAAATTTTTTATTTTGATTTGAAATATAGAAAATATAATTTGCAATTAAACTTTTTTAAAACTTAAAATCTAGGAAAAAGTATTTAAAATTCTGAAATATCAATTAAATATTATTTGAGTTGTTCTTAATTTTAAATAAAAATAACATAATATAAAATTTCGGATTTCTTAATGATGTTTTTTAAATAGAAAATTATAGTTTTTTAATTTCAAATGAAAATTTTTAACTTGAATTGTAGTTTGTAACTTTAACTGATGTATAAACAAGTTTATGAAATATTTCATAAAAACTTATGAATCAGCATCATTCTATTAATAAAATGTTTCATAATATTCATTACGCATTTCATAAAAAGTTATTAAACTTCATCATCACATTTATGAAACATTTCATAAATATGAAGAAGTCTGTCATCAATTTGCTCTTTTATAGCACAAATTCATCATATTTATTAATTGTTACATTGGACGAAAATCAATGAAGTTTTTCATAAACATGATGAAGGTTTTTCCCTGAGTGTGGAAAAAAATATGCAAAAAAATATCTACTAACAAATTAATGCTAGTTTAACGCCAATTCTTTGATTTGCAAAGAATACCATGTTCTCAGACTTCAGGGAAGAAACATGCATTTACATTATCATATATGTATGTATAGAAACATACCCAGGCAGAAAAGTATAATCGACACAGTACTGGCAATGCGTCGGCGTCGGTCAAATATATGTTGGCAGAACGTGGGATTAACAATCTTGAGAGTGATGTCCTGTTACCCGATTGATAACCGTTGCTTGCCACCGTTGGCATAACGTTGAAAATTCAAAAAATTTAGTGCTTTCCAAATACCTTAAATTTAATTAATTTTGTGAAATTTTTATAAAAGACGCTCATTTTAAAACCAGCAACCAAGTTCGGTTTATTTTTTTTAAATAAATAATTGCTGATGGAAGAAAAAATAAAATATAATGAAATATTTAAACAAGCTAATGCTACTAATAGTTGTAATATTGTTCAAAACAATAGGGGAACTGAATTTTGGGAGTTATACTGGCCAATCATTTGCTTTGCATACAAAATTGTGCTTCTATAGTACTATAGTAGTTGTAGCCTTGGTAATTTCCAACATGGTGGGTTTGCCAGTACTAATTTTTTGTACGGTTGGAAATTTCTACATGGATATTTTTATGTGCATAAAATAATCTGTTAACCCTTTGACGACGAGTAGTCTATATATGTCCCATTTTTACTTTTTGCCATTTTAGAAAAACCTGCAGGACGATTTTAACAAAACTTGTTGTGATCGACAATAAACAGATTTGGCTTTAATCGATACCTATATAATGTAGCTTAATAATTTCAGAGCCTTACAAGGTCAATCCAAATAAAAAAATTATTTTTTTGTTTTTTTATGATTTTTTTTTTGTTTTTGTCTTAAGTTTTTATAATGTTAAAAATTCAGTTTTAAGTTTATACAAAAATTGTTATTACTTTTGGATTAGGCATAACTTAAAGCAAAATTCAAAGTTAAAAGTTAGCCAAAATCTTAACCCTATAAGGAGCTTCAGCTTCTATATTTATCCTATAGGGGAAGCAGTACAAAATTTATTTTTAGTCATAGGCCGAAGTCTTCACGAATTTTCGTCAATAAATCATCAGCGGTTTAAGTTCGGATGTCAAAGGTTTAAATTTTTTATTTTCATCTTTATTTTCGAAAATTTATTTAAACTTATAGTATGTACATTAGAGCGGCGTTTGTTCTTCAACTTTCAATTTATATCAACTATTGTTGCGATTATGTAGAACTAGGTCCAAAAGTTAGGTGGTGCTTCTTTTAGAAAAATAGGAAAGCATTATAACGAGGCGCAAAAAATGTAATTTTAAATTAATTTTGGCATGCTAAGCTCGAATATTTAAAAATATAAAATTCATTTTATTTTAAACGTGCTTAAGATCCTTTATTTATAAATTATAATTATTTATTTCAAATATTTCGTCTCCACATTGGGTGATTTCTTCTTATAAATAATTATAATTTATAAATAAAGGATATTAATCTCGTTTTAAAAAAAGAAAAAGAATTAAATAAAAGAAGATCAAAAAAACTTAAAATTTTTAAAAATATAAAAAAATAAAAATCGGACTAACAGTTTTCGAGATACTGCGACTTGATTTTTAGTAAAATCTGGTATTTTGTCAATACCAGAATTTTTTTTTTTAAAGCAGACAAAACTATTTTTCATTTGAGCATAATTATGTCAATATTGGTTGTTGGATAACTTGTAAATTTACCTACAAATATCTCCATAAACAGAAAATTTACATACCCGGTTAAAAATCAACATATATGCATCCATTTATGAACATGTATGAACTGATTTACGCACATATATAAAGGGATTCGAGGTTATACATGTCGTGCTTGATGCATAGCCCCAGGAGGCCTTATTTTAATTTTCTTTTGGCATATTTCGCTCTTTTAGGCCCCGTCGCTTAGGGAAAGCGTGGTCGTAGAAGCGCAAAATTACACATGTGTTATATTCAAGTCTTCTTAGGGTTAATTTAGTACAGAATATATTTTTATGGATTTATCGAATGGTTTGTAAAAAAGAATTCAAATCCTTTTTGTTCAAATATATATAAAAACGCACAGTATCTCCTTGGATCTGAATGCGGCACGGTACGGGTTAACGTTGTACAATATGTCCAACATTTTTGGCACATAATCTAAAAGTATTCTGTTATTATCTTTTACATCACGTTTCTTAAAATTCAAAAGTAGTAAGAAAATCTTTAACGTTTTTTGAAAATTTAAATTAATAAGTTTGGGGCCATTTGGGGTCGCAGGTCCACATGGGTTAATAATGTTCGAAATATTTTTATTTTTAACTTTGAGTAATGCTTATAAAATAAAACTACAAAAGTTACAAAAGTAGCTAATTTTTCATTTAAAATATTTTATGGCAACAAATAAGCCTTTTTATTACTAAAAAACACAATTTCATCGAAATATTGCAAAAAAACAGCAAAAACTAAAAAAATATCCCTTTTTCCCATATAAACGCATGTTTCTATCTTTAAGGCCTTATCGGGTAGGGAAGGCGTGGTCGTAGGGGCGTTACATGAGTTATTTTTAAGACAAATACAAAAAAATTAGAGGGCAGCGTCTCAACATTACATTTAACTTTAAGGGACACTATAATGTCCATATACCACCATATAGGATTCATATATATAAATGTTAATATTTTCGTTAATGTACACATATGACCATGTATATAAATGTATAGACATGTATGAGTACGAGTATATATGAATATTTTCTTTAATGCATACAGAAGAACAATTATGATTCCACATATGAACCATGTATGGCTGCATGTGGACATGTATGTAGCATGTGTGTTCAGGTATGGATGCATATATGTCGATTTTTAACAGGGTAGTAAAATTGTAATGCTTTTAAATATTATACACATGATTATTGAAAGAAAATTTAATTTAAACTTTGATTTTCATTAATTAATGTTTCGATTTTTGTAGCACTAGGTCCAATAGTTTTGTGGTGCGAAATTTAAGAAAAATCGGATTACTTAACCCTTGGCGACCTGCGCCTAAAACTGCTGATATATAAAAAAAAAATAAAAATTAGTTTTAAAAAATATTTTTTGTAATACGTCATCTCTAATTTCAGGCATAATTATGATCAAATGAAAACATGTTTTGTGTAGTATTTGTGTACAAAAACAAAAACTTCTAAGACAATTTTTAAGAAATTCTAGAGGGCGGTATGAAACAACACCCCAATGAAATAAGTCCCCAAACCAAAAATTAAATAATGCCCCATTTTTTGGGGCTTTATTTCATTATGAAACAATACCCCAAAAAAAATGAAATAAACCCCCAACCAAATGAAACGACACCCCAAAACAAAATGAAGTAACGCCCCAATGTTGGGGCTTTATTTCGTAATGCAGTAAAGCCCCATTTTGAAAATGAAAAAAAAAAAAAAATCTGCTGTAGGCGTGTCCCTATCCGGATTGCATTCCTGCCCAAGGAAATCTTCAGGGGACTTTGTTATTAGAATTTCTAGAGATATTTGTTATGTTAAATCACAAACTCAATGAGAATTTCTTGTCCTCGTCTAGGAGCGAGATTCAAAATTTAAAATATCAAAGAAAGAACAAAAACAACAACAAAATATTATCACAATTGGCTTTGTCATCTTCCAAATACTACTTTGGAATATTTCTTTATTCCTAATTAATACATAGTAAAAAGGCTGAAAAAAAATTGCGCGATTTTTTTTTCAGCCTTTTAAAATAAAAAGATTACAGTAGTTTTGACTTAGCTGCACAACCAACTTCTGCACGAATTTTTGTGCAGGTAAGCCAAAAGCGCTGCTAACTCAAATTGGTTACCTGCCTTAAAGTGCAGGTAAACTAAATTGTTGAAAACTGCAAAGACCAGATATCATTTAATTTATTTTTATTAATTGTTTATTTCATACAATAGAATTTATATAAAAAACAACAAAACGAAAATAAAAAACATTCATAAAAAATTTTATAAGGTTTTTACATACAAATTTATGTAGGTACAAGCGTTAACTAACCAAACTAACTAAGTAAGCAAAACATAAGAGGCAGCTAACGGCGATCTTTTGTATGAAAATAATGTACAACTGCCAAAAACATGAGGCACTTATTTTAAATGCGCAGGTATACACAGTGCATTTAATGAAGGCAATTGCATACGTAATTTTGTAAAATAACAACGAAACCAAAATTTTGTGCAGTTATGTGAAAAGTGCACGTAAGTAAAAGGCAGTTAAATCAAAACTACTGTAATAATATTTAGTATATCAATACAGTGTTTTTAATATTTTTTAGTAGTATATCACAAAATAAAACTAAATTTATAAATTGTATAATCGCACGCAGCAAAAACTTTATTTCGCGAAGCCGCCTGCCGCGTTCTACGGAGGAAAAAACCCCTAAGAGCGGCCGATGGCCGCCACACAGAAAAACTTGTTTTTACAAATTACTTGATGTCTTAAAAATATAAGATTTCAACGGATTCGACATCTGATTTGAAAAACAAGTTCTTCTGGGTGGCGGCCTTCGGCCGGTCTTAGGGGTTTTTTTCCTCCGTAGAACGCGGCAGGCGGCTTCGCGAAATAAAGTTTTTTTCTGCGTGCGACATAAAAGAAACTTCAAAATTACTACACGATATAATCTCACTTACTAATTGTAAATAACTATTTACATTAATAACTTGATAATTCATGCAGTAATTATAACGGTTATTTGCTTATATTACTTAAAAATTGTGCTTTTTAAGAAAATGAAATAACACCCCAAAAATATTATTTGGGGACTTAGATTAGAGATTAGATCAGAAGGCACCATGCACCGCGACCAATGTAGGTCTTTTGTGCTGCCTAAGGTTACCTACAGATTCAAGCTACCTATAAAGCCAATTATCCTATTAGGCAAAAAGTTCGCGATGACGGAAAGCGCAATGAAGCGATCACCTAGAAACCTAAGTCTCCTATCACAAAGCCTGGGACATTCGCAGAGAACATGAGGTCTCAGACACCATCTCACAAAACCTACACAAATCCGTGTCCGATTGACCCTTCTTGTGCAGATGGTATCTGAGATTACAGTGTCCAGTTAAGTACGACGCCAGGGTCCTCAAACCCCCCCCCCCCTTTCAAGCGACAAGAGACGCCTCGACCCCCTACTGGAAAAAGAGATCAATCTTTTAGACTGGCGCTGACCAGGAGAGTTTTCCCAGTAACCAGAGAATTCAGACTCTCTCCATTTGGGGACTTATTTCATTTCTCATATTGGGGCCTTATTTCATTATGAAATAAAGTCCCAAAAAAAAATGAAATAAAGTCCCAAAAAATGAAATAACACCCCATTTTTTTTTTATCGAAATTTTTGAGGCCTTACTTCATTTTCGGTTTGGGGCCTTATTTCATTGGGGTCTTGTTTCATACCGCCATTCTAGAGTAGTGGAAAAAGACGTAATTTTTAGTGAAAATCAATAGGCATATCTTTAAAACCGTTAGTCTGATTTCAAACATTTTAAAATATTCGCGGTCAGCATGCCAAGACAAATTTCTTTTAAAGCAATTTGAGAAAAAATTTCAAAAATCGAAAACTTTGGTAGCGGGCGCTACGGGTAAAAGCAATCCAATTTTTCTCAAATTTGCACCAAATAACTTTTAGACCTATTAATACAATAATCTGAACAATAAATTGAAATTTTTGAAAAAAAAAAGTTTTGCTTCATACAAAAAAATGCCGCTCTAATATATTTAAAAGTTTTATAAATATAACCTTAAATCATTTTATATTTATTTAAATTTAGTCAATATTTTAAATATATAAAAAATGTAATTTCTAGTCACTATCACGACAAATTGAAAAAAATTTTAATACTTTCTAATACCGTAGATAACTGAGCTTGGCATTTAGTCACATAACATTTGTAATCTATTTAATTATTTAAAATATGACAAATACCATGAATTTGTTAAAAAAAAAAAAATGTTTGTTTTTTACGTTTATTTATAATTTATCTAGTTATCTATGAATTTAATAAACCACAACCAAAAAATAGTATTACTTTTTGCAAATATCGAAATATGTACGAACAAAAAAAATGTATTGATTAAAATTTATCACTGATAAGAAATGTCAACATAACAATTATTAATTAATTACTGTCATAAATTCTGTGTAAAACAGTCAACAATTAAACACTGATTCGTACAGTATTGAACTTGAAATTCTAGTTCAATATCTTAATACAAATCGAAACATTTTTAAAAACATTCATATGTAAGTGAATAAACTAAACAATCATGAATATTTTATGAATATATTTTGTTTTATTTGACAAAAATATGATAAATAATTAACTAACTTCATCGTTTTACATTATTTTATTCAACAACAATTTTTTGACACTTTAAAATATATTTTAAATAAACATTTGTAATTACAGTCATATTTTACAATTACGCTTACTTTTTACAATTTAAACCGGTTTTTATACTTTGTATTATCATTCGGAAAGATTTGCAATGTTATTATTCGTTGGAAGAAAATTCGCTAAATGTTCGACTTGGCGCATTTGTTATCATATAATTCAATTTTAAAACACTTTCTGAGTCGAGTTTGCATAATGCAGGCAAAAATTTAAAACTAAAAAAAAATCATTACTAATTTAAGTATTTGTACACCCAGTGTAGAAAAGCATAATCATGTAAGAAGAATTTCATATCAAAACCGATATGCATTGAACCCGACCCTCTCAGATTTTGATGAAATTTTGCTTACAGCTACATTTTACCTATACAAACACAACCTTATTTTTAGAAATTGTATTTTTGAAAATATGTGGGCGTGGCAAGGTATCAAAATTTTTGAAAAATGACGATATGTACTTTTAAGCTATGATTACTACGGAATGGCTGAACCGATTTCAAAGATCTTGGTACCATTAGAAAGGTATTTAAATCAGCTTTCGAAAACATACACTGGAAAATTGCACCGAAAAATTTTTTA
The DNA here is from genome assembly GCA_021234595.1 of Delia radicum. Lineage (NCBI taxonomy): Eukaryota > Metazoa > Arthropoda > Insecta > Diptera > Anthomyiidae > Delia > Delia radicum. The sequence goes on along the minus strand of CM037852.1, from coordinate 80,825,234 downwards.
GGCAAAAATAAAACTTTAAACTAGGAAAACACTTCAAAGGCCAAGTGTTTTTTTCCAAAAAAAAAAAAAAATTAGAAAGGTCTATTTAATACACATCTCAAAACTAAAATGGCGTTTTTTTCTTTTTTTTAAATTTTTTAAGTAAATGCATTTCTTGTTAACTTTCTTATATTTTGATATCATTGTGTGACAAAAAAGAACAAAGTAGCTATACTTTGAAAGTTATACAGATTTTTTTGTAATTCTAATAGATTAGAACAAGAATAGTATTATCAAATTTTTCAGACATCCCCAAAATATGGACTTACCCTTGGTAAATTTTTTTACAGTGTATGTTTTCAATAGCTGACTTATGTACCTATCTAATGACACCACGATCTTTGAAGTCGGCTGAGCCATTCCGCAGTAATCGCTTCTTACAAGTACCTATTACCGTCATTTTTCAAATATTTCGGTACCTTGCCACGCCCACAATTTTCCAAAAGTGGAATTTTTAAGGATGAGGTTGTATTTGTATAGGTAAAATGTAGCTGTATTCAAAATTTCATCAAAATCTGAGAGGGTCGGGTTCAAAATGTGCCTTTTTTATAGGTTTCGATATGAAATTTATCATTAGTGTTTATATTGGTAATGACAAGTACTTATAATTGTCATTAGAAATCTAAGTAGTTTTATATAAGCATGTCGCGCAAATTAATGACATACCATTACTTAACACCTTCCGAAAAATCAAAAAATATGTGGTTACGTATATACTTACTAGTATGTACAAAAATAATGAGTCTTAAAATAAAAATACTAAATTTAATAAAAAAAATATATATTTTTTATCGAAAATTTTTTTTAATAAAATGTGCTCACTCGGGATTCGAACCTGGGACTCCAAGTTGTAAGTAAACCGCTCTATCATCTGAACTATCTCGATATGCCAGCGAAAACGGTAATCAGAGGTATTTGCTGTATAGATTAGCAAGTAATGACTACCCATGAATTACTGATAATGGGTTATAGATATACTTTTATGTCATTACAAAATAATGAGTTTCTGGCAATTGTTCAGAAAATTATCGTTTTAATTTTTTTTTTTTACTAACATTATATTTGATAATTTGATTTGAAAATTTTTATAAGTAAATTTTTTACAGAGTCCCAGTAAAATCTTTCATTATCCCGTAAGTGGTTATATAATTAAAATAAATATTTTAACACATTATAATTTGGCGTCAGCACTAGTTATTGTTGTTGGATGAATTCGTTTTTATAACCAGTCAAACTTACGCGCGACTGATTATTTTATTACAAATATACACACAGAGAAAAATATATTTATTTGCCAACTGAAATATTGATATTAAGACTCAAATTCGGTTAATACGAATTACAGTCGGTTGGTACAACTTTACGTTAGTTTTCAAAACAAAGTTCGGTTAATTTAACTGAATTTTAGTTGCAACACCCAACATATTCGGAAATCTAATGTAAATATCGTTTTACTAACAGAATTTATAAGTTGTTACCATTAAAATACTCCTTTCAATTCGGTTGGCACTTTATTTCTCTGTGTGTAATTTTTTCGTTCACTACTTATTTTTTAATTACTGATAAGTATAAAGGTAAGCCTTATTATTTAAAAACTTTTATATTTTTTTTTAGAAAGGTTGAGGTTCAGAAGAAGAATAAACGTTTTCTCTAAAAATTATAAACACTATTAATTTTTAAATCAGACTAGACTAGTTTCTATCTTTTTCCATTTAAATTTTATTATTATTTGTGTCTTATAATTGTCAGATTGTCTCTATATGATAAATTTTTCAACAACCTGCGGCTGTAAGAATTAAACCTGCGCTTATTCTTACATTAGTCCCGGTTCACACACGGCAATTTTACTTGCGCAAGTTTTCTTCAATTCTCCTTTGAACTTGCTTTTGTGTTCACACAGGAAAAGTTTGTTTCAGCAATTTTCGTATATCAACCTGCAGCCAACTTCGTGTTAAAAATTGCGGATGACAAAACGAGACGGAATTGGAGTACGGGCAAGTATGTACCCCCTTTCACTCTCTTTTCCTCCCTCTTCTATAAACTCAAGACTTGCGCAAGTAAAATTGCCGTGTGTGAACCGGGACTTACAAACGTAACAATACCAAGACAATATAAAGACGTTTTCATACAAAAGTGTTGTCATTTTTAACATTTCTTTTTAACCACTAAACGTGCGATTGAGCTCCTTAAAAAAATGAATGTATAATATTTTTTGTACTCACCCCCACATCCAAGTTTCATTAAAATCTGTGGATTCACCACTGTGTAGTTTTCTTGTTAGTTCAAAAATAATTCGCACAATATTTAATGAAAATTAAAATTTTAAATAAAATTTCCATATACAGGGTGGGCCAACTTTAATTGAATGTTTTGAAATGCTTATAACTTTTTGATTTTTACAGTTTTTAATTTTATTTAATAAAATTTAATAATGTCATTATACTCAATGCAAGAACGTGTAAAAATTGATAAATTTTGATGAATTTTGCTTGCGAGAGAAAATGACAACTTTTTGAACAATCTCATTATGAGCGATGAAGCACATTTTAATTAAAATGGATATTATAATAAGCAGAACTGCCAAATTTGGGGTACCCAAAATCCTAGAGCGGTACACCAGCGACAATTACACCTTTTCAGATGCACGGTTTGGTGTGGAATTATGGCTGATAGAGTTATCGGTCCATATAATTCATGCCTTTGAACTCTCATTTCTTACAAAGGCATGAATTTATTGCTTTTTAGAGCACATGAAGCAAGCGCTTTTCACCTGCTAAAAAGAGACATACGAAGTGGGACATTGCGAACAAAAATCAGGCCTTCTGGAATTATTTCGGAAGCGCTCGGTAATTTAATAATGCCTTCCAGAACTGCTTCTGTGTAAGCACTATTTTTATCTGGGAAATAAGTATCAAAAAAAGTGTGTGAACGACACGTTTGTATGGATGTGTTTTTAGTAATGATGTGTATTTGTTGTGTGCTTGTTTTGTTTGTAAACTTTTCTATTTAACATATAATATATGAAAAAATATATTGAGAATTATGTCTAAAATATATTAGGGCGGGTTGATTTGTAGGGAGGCAAAAAATTCGCTTAACATACAAGGAAAATCGTGTTCTAGGGATCAAAATAAGAAACTTTGCCGAAGAAACCATACCTCTAAAACGAATTCTGATGTCCCGACTTTTGACCCGTTGGGTCAAATTTTAAAAAAAGCCCACTTAGATATTTCAGAAAGTAGGAGGAATCTCTCCAAGATTATGGGAGCTCCTTCTTCTCCGGGAGACGCGTTAGCACATTAATGCATAAATCATCATTCTAGGTGACCGTTAAGGGGTTAAAATTTAAGTTAAAAGAGGGCCTTTTTAGCCGTGGTTTTATAGCAAAATGTACAAATCTCGGGATAGAGATATTTCAGAAAGTATTAGGAGTCTTTCCAAGATTAGGGTCTCTATTTCTTCTCCGAAAGACGCTCTAGCAGATGAATGTATAAATTACTTTCGATTGGGTTGGATTCGATTGGAGCACTCTAAATGGGTCAAAGTGGGATTTTTCAAAATCTCACCCTACGGGTCAAAAGTCGGGACATCAGAATTCGTTTTCGAGGTATGTTTCTTTTGGCAAAGTTCCTTATTTTGAATGTAGAATACGATTTTCCTTGTACGTTGAGCAATTTTTAAATCGACCCGCCCTTATGTATATATTTAAAAGTCAATTAAAATATTAATTGATTCAATTGAATAAGTGTTTAGAAACAAATTTCATTCAAATCAGATCTTTTATTAGATAGTTTTAGTTGATAATTATTTCTGTATGTTCTAAGTATGTTTACAGTAATAGGTTATCTTCTCTACTCCAGACCAAACATTTTAGAAATCGGTAAACATTTACAAAAATTACACACCCTAAGAGGTTTGTTATATACGAAGTTGTCGACTTTGACAACCTGTTAGTATACCCAGTACTAAAACAGGGTCGCCCATACACAACATTTAAAAAGATTAATATTTCATTTACAATTTCCATTTTTATTCATACAGATCGGATCGGTAGTTAAGAAGTTCTATAGTTATTACCATTATTTTTTTGTTAAATACCCCACAGTGCAGCGTATCATTTAGTCGTTTTTGGACGAGACAAAGTTTCTTACTCGTTTCTTGGTTTGATTAGTAAATTTAATTTATTACCTTTATATTATTTATTGATTGTGTTGTGTTGATTTGAATTTAATTGAGTTTGTTTTTATTGCACCTTAATGGAAAATATTAAATTGCTAAGTATTCTGTCTGTCGTACATTCACATGTCAAACAATTTTTACAATATTTAGTAAATCTAAGTTTTATTACTTAATATTTGCATTTTGAGTCGTCTACTCGCATAATATTATTGACGTGACAGATAAATAAGCATAAACGACTTCAATTATCTGTATATATGGGGCTTTCATAGCCAACTGCCCGGCTACAGGAAAAAGTCTATCGTATCAATGTCAAACTTATGGTATTTGTTGTTCTATATGAGGCGAACAAAATATGGAACAACTTTTTAATTTTTCCAAAAAGTGGGCGAAGTAGGCGTGGTTAAATATTTACAAATTCTGTTCTCATTTTAGTACATAATTTACTGTTAAATTTAACTCTTAAATTTAACTGTACGTTAAATGTAAATTGGGCTCTTAATAATCAGACCATAATATCGAGCCCCTTGTATTCAATTTAACAAATTTATTTTTACTCGACTGAATCGTATCAAATTATATCAAACTCAATGTAACATCCATTAATATACAATATGATCCACCATGTTTTGGATCAAACTGTATTTCAATCAGATACAGGTTAGGTTAACAAGAGGAAGGGTGATTTCCCACCCTTCATGATCATCCATAGGATGACATACACCTATGTCAGAATATCGGTATGTTGAGCGCTCATCCAACGCTGCTTCCTGAAGAATTCAGTATCCTTTAAGTAGGCCAGCAATTTCCACAAATCAGCACACTGCAACCACTCCAGCGACAGTGTAACCAAGGGGTTTAAATATAAGGATTTACAGAATTCATCAAACAACACATCCAATAGGATATCAAACATAACATTCCTTTACGCGTCGAGGTATCCTAGCTCGTAGCCATGTTTTTTACTGTGTAATGAAAACTAATTAAAGTTTTTAAAATTGGAAGTATGTGAACCATGTGAATTATGTAAAGAATGTAATGTAAATAATGTAAACAAGGTATAGAATATTATGTAAATAATGTAAACAATGTAAGGTAAATAATGTACACAATGTCAGCAATGTAAAGTATGTAAAGTAGATAGTATAAACGATGAAAACAATTAAGATAATGTAAATAAGGTATCAAATAATGATTTTTTTTTCGTTGCACTCTTTTCACCCAAGAAGAATATCCTGCCTGACAGAATGTTGTGTTTGATATCATGTAGCAGACTTGGGCGACGTCAATTACATTTCAAAAACGTTCAGTTGTGAAATTTTTCTATACCATTAATAATATCAGACCTACACTCACACCTGTAAGCTTAATCGCTTCCTTGGAAAATTTGGAAAATGTTTAATACCAAATATGGGGATTAGGAACAACATCTGGGTACTTAATTACAGGGCAATTACTCAATTACACCCAATTACATGTAAGTGAACATAAAAAGTAATTGGCCTGTAATTAAATACACATTTATTGGAATTATGTCCCATGTCTGGTATTGACAAAATTGAAAATTTTCAAAGGAAGCGTTTAAGGCCACAAGTGTGAGCGAGCGTATGTCTAAAATTATTAATAGTATAGAAAAATTTTACAAGTGAACGATTTTAAAATGTAATTGACGTCGCCCAAGTCTTTCATGTAGGATGTCTTTTTTGATGAATTCTGTGACTCCTTATATTTAAACTCCTTGGTATAACGTCCCGTACAGAAGCACAAGAAGTGTTTCAGGGTCTCATCGTGTTTTTTAACAGCGGCATGAAATTCTCATTTAGTTAACAGATTTATTTATACTTATGTGAACAAATTCACACAGAAATTATTTTTTTTTTTATTGAAGCGTAGGGGTCTATGGCAAAATTTTTATTTTAATTTTTTCTTTGCAGAAATTAGAACTTTTGTTGAAATCGGAGTATTTTTTTTTTTTTTTTGTTTAAAATAAGTTTTAATTTATTTTTTGCATTTTCTTTCTGTTTAAAAAAAAAATCAATTTTTATTAAACGAAATAAAACTTTAAAAATTACTTAATAAATTTTATAATAATGTTTTTGAATAAATAAATATTTAGATCTAAACAACTTAAACTTAATTATTTAACTTAATAAAGTAATAAACCTAATAAGAATTAATATCTAATCTAATTGAAATGAATTTAAAATATTTATTACCAATACCACTAAACATAAACATTTATAAAAAAACAACTGCATAAATATTACAAATACAACAACAATGTGTTGATGTTTGCTTTTGAGCGATAATATAAAAAAATGTCATGCAAGTTCCGAATTTGAGTAAATGTTTAATTGATTCAATTAATTTTTAATTGACAGCTCTTAAAATTTTTAACTAACCGATTTAATTGAAAAAAGTAGGGAAATATGTTTTTTTGTATGGAAAGCTAAAAAAAAAAACGTGTTTCTTTTTTTGCTGTTTTTTCTGTGATTTATAAATAAAACTAATTCAACATAATTAATATCAATGGTAAGTAATATAATATTTAATTCCTTTACATATGGAAATTTGTTAAAAAAAAAAAGAAAATATGAAGGAAGAATAATTTCTATTCTAGAAATCTATTTTTCTATTTTAAAAATATTCTAAAATCTAGAAATTATATTATTAAAGGCCATTTCTTACTAAGTGGTCCGATTGCAATGAAATTTGGAACATGCATTAGTGACGTACTATCGGTGGCGGCAAAAGGAAATTTTGAGTGCTCGCCATTTTCTAATCCGATTTTAAAAAAATTAACCTATTTATAATCTGCTACATGTGTGTGGGGTGGGTAATACCCCCCCCCCCCCTTCCTGCAGCCAAATCGAAAAAGAAACAATTAAAAATTGTGAAAGGAGGAAAAGGAAAGAATAACTATTGAAGCAAAGGAAAATAAAAATTTGTTTTAGCGCGTTGTACTGTTACACAGATGGTCCCGGGTTCGATTCCCGGTGACGACAACATCAATTTAGAAAAATAATATGTATGAGTTCTCTATCACTTATATGTATCGCTGCGCCCACCTTCGGTGTTCCCATAGCACTTAACCCCACCGAAGTAAAATATTGAATCAGGGCTATGAAACAAAAAGCTTCAATAAATTCGCCAACTCTACATCAGGTGGCGAGCAACAACTGTTCTAAGACTTATCTACTCTCGCAATTACAGTGTTGCCATGTTTGAAGCCCTTCATCTTTCACCATCTTTCATATCTCCACTATCCCCTTTCCAAAGAAAGCAACACAATAATTAATAGGAAGAATTTCATAAGTGTTGCTTCTCTTTAAAAAAAAAAAAAAAATAATATTTTAATTCGCGACTTCGATCGAATTCTTAACATATTCTGATTTTAGTGATTTACAACTTCGCAAAGAATATTGTGTAAATCTGTATGTTTTTGGTTTTAATTATGCAATACAGCGTCTCCTTAATTATGCAATACAGCGTCTCCACTCATGAAAATAAACCTGTTAAAAAAGCAGAAAAAGCTGCCAAAAATTAGATAAAAATTTTAGAAAAAAACTGCTAAAATTATCAGAGCAGCAAAAAGAAAACGGTTAATCTAACAACATTTTAAATTTACTCTGCTAAAATCATATATACTTGTAGCAAACAAAAACTGTAATATTAAAAAAGTTTTTGTTATATTTTCCTTAAATTTTGTTGAATGAAATTAACAGTATATTTTGCTAAAATAAATAAAAATTGTAAACCATTGATTTCGAAAGAAAAACTTCAGAAATATTTACATTTTTTGTAATTTTTTTTTTGTCAACTAATATTTAGAAATTTGTTTGCTGATTTTAGCAGAATTATTAATTACTTTCAATTTTGCTGAATTTAGCTAAAATATAACTAAATTTTGTAGATTCAACATATTTATTCCTGCTATTTTTTTCTTACTAATTATTAGCAAAAAAAAATTGTGCTAATTTTAGCACTTTTTCTTGCGACGTCATTTTGAACTAATTTTTAGTAGTTTTAGCAAAAAATGTTACTACTTTTTGATCAATTAGTGTAACATTAATAATATTTTGTAGCACAAAAAATTTGTTTTTAAAATTGTGTTTATTTTTGACATTGTTAAATTCAACGTAATAAATAAATGTTGACATTTTATTTAAATAAGAAGAAAATTATTACCACGATTTTAAAAAGGTCAACATTTTTTGGAAAAACTATATTTTTCAGTTTTGATGGAGATTTCCAATTCAATTTTTTAGCTGTTTACGTATGAGTAATATTTAATTAGTTTTTAAAAAATATTAATCATAAGCAAATTAAAAATAATCTGCTGGCAAAACAAAATCATAAAATATTTCCTAAAATTAATTCCCAAGTTTCACACAATTCTTTCATTGATATTTTTCTTCTAGTCTATAACAGACTTGGGCGACCTCAATTTCATTTCACAATTATTCACTTGTGAAATTTGTCTTTATCATTAATAATTTCAGACCTACGGTCACACTTTTTTTAGAATTTAGAGAAAACAAAAACGCCAATACTTAAGTGGCTCCGTATAGTTTCTGCTTGGAAAATATAATTTAAATCAGAAGACCCAAGATCAGATTTTGGCCGATCTTGCGTGGAATGGCCGATATATTACTATATAATAAACTATACCACCGTGGAGAAAATACGATATTGTTTACGGAATTTTTTTTTATAGCTGAGGCGAACAAGTTGACCTCCGATCGGGCTGAAATCGTTCCCATTTTTTTCCCGATTTTTTTCCATTATAGTACATTGTAACACATAGAAAAAGCAAAACAAATCATGCTCAAGAACAATATGAATTTGTTAGCGTGGGTTTTGCATACATGCATGCATTAACATTTTCGTTAACACGCTTGAAAATATAATGATCTGATGGAGATTGCCAATTCAATTTGTTAGCTGTTTACGTATGAGTAATATGGAATTAGTTTTTAAAAAATATTAATCATAAGCAAATTAAAAATAATCTGCTGGCAAAACAAAATCATAAAATATTTCCTAAAATTAATTCCCAAGTTTCACACAATTCATTGATATTTTTCTTCTAGTCTACAGCAGACTTGGGCGACCTCAATTACATTCCACAATTATTCACTTGTGAAATTCGTCTTTATCATTAATAATTTCAGACCTACGGTCACACTTGTAGGCTTAAAGCGCTTACTTGTAAAATTTTAAATTTTTTCAACACCAGACATGGGACATAATACACAAGTGTAAGCGTTAGTCTGAAATTATTAATGATATAGAAAAATTTCACAAGTGAATGTTTGTGAAATGTAATTGACGTTGCCCAAGTCCGGTCTACAATAAAGTACTCTTACTTATTTGTAATGGGCGACAAGTTACACTCATTTATTTAATATCTGTATTTAAACATTTAAAACAAGCGTGATAAGATCGTTGATCGATAGTACCAAGTAAAACCCAAAAACAAAAATGTTTTCAACACAAACAAATTGTACTAAAATGTGTGTTTAATTTTGTGCGCTCTAAGTAAACATCTTGTGAAAAAGTTGATTCAGTTAAAAAATTACCGACAATTTGTTTAATACACTTTAACGGGCTCACGCATAATAACGTTTAACTAAAATTGTAGTTATTGCGATATTTAGTTTAGTTTAGTTTTGTATTTAATATATTGTATAAATAAATTAAATTCATTTACGAAAATGCCAAACCGATAAGTAACATCGTATTGGCGATACTATATCTTACAAATATCAAGTGGCTTTTGATTTTTATATAAATGAAATTGAATAGTACAAAAATTAAATATAAAAAAATGCCAAACGTAACCTTCAGGTAAATTTTTCAATTCAATTGCATTTTTAACGATTTTGTCGTCCGTTAAGTGATAATCAAATATTTTTGTTTAACTCAATAAATTATTTTGATATCTTTTCAATAAAAAAAAGTATTAATTAAAATATAAAACAAGTTAAACAAGTAATCAAGCAAGTTAAAAAAATATTAGTGATATAAATTATAGTCAAAAAAAAATCAATAAAATATGAAAAAGTTAGTGTTACAAAATTAAGTTTAAAATAAAACTTAATTAATATAATTATAAATAAAAATGTTAAGTTTTCTTTGATCTTCTTTTAGTTTATTCTTCTTAGTATAAACTAGCTTAAGATCATTTATTTATTAATTATTTATTTCCAATATTTCGTTTCCACATTGGGTCACTTCTTCAGGGAATAAATATTACAATTTAAAAAACTGATTAAAACAAGTTTTTAAAATTGTAATATTTGTTCCCTGAAGAAGTCATATAATGTAGAGACGAAATATTGGAAATAAATGATTAATAAATAAATGATCTTATCTCGTTTAAACTAAGAAGAATATAATTATAATTTTTAAAATCATTTAAAACCCCCTATTGGTGATAAGTCAACGGTTATGTTATAACGCCCGTATTCATAAAAAATCAAAATTCGGATTTCAAATATATTTTAGTTAATGTGCGCCCCGATAGGCTAGTTGGTAGCGTGCTGGCTTATCAGGGCGGGGGTCGTGGGTTCGATTCCCACCAGAGGCACTGGTCTGTTTTCGCTACAAAGCGCCGAAGGCCATAGTAGCTACTGCTCGGTTAGGGTAATAGTATATAATTTGTAATTATATGATTATTAATTAATAAAATAAAAACAAAAAATATTTTAGTTAAAACACATTTTAAGCCTTAAAAATGTATTCATAAAAGAATATTAGCTTAAATTACCTACAGTTGAACCTCGATTATCCGGGCCTCTATTAACCGGGTACATATGTTAACCGGCATGCTGGTGGTTTGATTTATACCTCTATTAACCGTGCTTACCTCTGTTATCCGTGCTATTATTTTTTTCCCTCTATTAACCTTGCTTACCTCTGTTATCCGTGCTATTATTTGTTTCCTCTATTAACCGTGCTTCACCTCTATTATCCGTGCAGCACACATATTTATTTGCTTGTTTTTTCTTTTCACCTACATACAAATAGTTAAAATTCGGAAAAATAAATAACTTCTATTAACCGTGTTTTCGATTATCCGTTCTGAGTCCGGTACCGTGCAACCCGGATAATCGAGGTTCAACTGTATTTTAAACCTTGTGTTATAGTTAATATTTGTTTATGAATACAGTTTTAAGGCTAAAATTTGTATGAATACGGGGCTAAAAATATAATCATTACCGATATTTTAGTTTTTCTTAAAATATAATTTCTACACCCAGAGAACTTCTGATTTAAAAATATGTAGTTGTTTTGGTTGTAATACAGTTTCCTTATTTTTAATGCAAATGTCAGTCATTTGTAGAACAAATTAATTTTTTTTACTAACTTTGTAGTTTATTTAAAAAACAAACCACATCAAATGCCTGTTTTATAATTCCACATTCATATTTATAGTCGTTTTTTGTTATTAAAAAAAAATAAAACAATTAATGTTTGTTTATTTTTTACTAACAGTGTAAGTAATTTTGTGAACAAGTGAATTTTTTTCTTCAAGTGAAATTTCATTTGTTTTTGTCTACATTTGCTGTAGTGTTTACTACCTTCATAATATACTTAGTGTAAAACTACTCGAATTACTACGACCGATAACTGTATCGTTTCCCCTGCCAACCTTGCAAAAACAATAATTTTTTGTCAATAAAATGTGACCGTTTTATTTTGTTGATCTTGGATTAGAATAACAGAACACAGTGGGGTATTTAAACAAATAATGGTAATAAATATAGAACTTCGATCCGGGTCGCCTAAAAAAAAAAATTTTTCAAATAAAACAAAAAATTAATTTTTAGAAAGAGTTTTATTAATGTGTTGTATAAAAATAAATTTAATAATAAATATTTGTATATAAGTTGTTGTACATATACAGAGCTTCAAAGATTGAATTCTATTTTAAAAAAATTAAATCGGATTTTTTTAAATCGAATGATTATTTTTCTTCAATCATTGCGAATTCAATAATTGGGAGTTAAATCTATTTTAACTTAATCGATTTACAATTTGCCGAAATCGGCGAAACTGAAAAATACCGCCATAATTGAAAAAAATCGCTAAAATCGAAAAAATATCGTTAAAATGAAAAAAATCCCAAAAATTTAAAACAATCTCCAAAATTGAAAAAAAACGCCAAAAATGTAAAAATTACTTAAATTGAAAAAATCGACAAAATTTAAAAAAAATCGCCAAAATTAAAAATAAATTACTTAAATTTGACAAAATTAAAAAATCGCTAAAATTAAAAAAAAAATCGCCAAAAATTTCTAAAAGTGAAAACATTGGCAAAATGAAAAAACTTCAAAATTTAAAAACGGCAAAAGTAAAAAATCGCGAAAATTAAAAATAAGATCACCATAATTGATAAAAAATTGCTCAAATTGGAAAAAGTTGTCCGCGTATTTTATTTATCCCTGTTAGTTTTTGAAACATAGGCGATGTTTCAAATAAATACTCTTTTTTCTCTGCGATGCTTACTTTTCGAGAAAAACGCGATTTACGAATCCAGCCAATCAAATCGATATTTAGGATCGTTGTAGGGGTAATGGGGTTGAGTTTTGAAAAATGGTGCAGCAATTTTTCCCCCAGCTCCATTAGTTTTCGTAATATGTACCTTTTAAAAATTGACTAAATAAAAAACGTCCATAACTCAAAAAATAAAAAAGCAACTGGAAAAATGTTTGCACAGGTGTTCAAAACTCAACTCCAATACCGGCCTGATTGGCTAGGTTCCTAGATCGCGTTTTTCTCAAACACAAAACATCGCAAAGCAAAAAGAGAATTTATTTGGAACATCGCCTGTGTTTCGAAAACTAATAAAGATACATTTACAGCTATTTTAAGTTTCTCGTCAATATTTTTCGTTTTTTTCAATTTAAGCTTTCTTTCCAATTTGAAAATATGTTTAATTTTTGGCGATTTTTTTTTTGTTGGAAATTTTTTATTTTTAATTTCGGAATTTTTTTTTTATTTTTAGCTATATTTTCTTTTAATTTTAGGGATTTTTCTAATTTTTGGGATTTTTTTAAATTTTAGCAATTTTTTTCATTTTTGGCGATTATCTTTAAATTTTAGCGTTTTTTTTTTCAAATTTGGAGATTTCTTTTTTAATTTCAGCGATTTTTTTTTTTATTAATTTTAACGTTTTTTTTTTCATTTTTAGTGATTTTTTTTATCTTAAAGATTTTCTCAATTTTAGCGATTTTTGGCGATTTTTTCAATTTTGGTAATTTTTTTCAATATTGGCGATATTTTTTAATCGATTGAGTTAAAACCGACTGAATAAATCAATGAAGAATTTTATTCTTTAAAGCATTGTACATACATTATATTTTGAAAATATTTTTCCACAATTAGGCTGCAAACACTTGGAAATAAACTATAAACTAAACACTATCACAAATACTACAGTTATACATTTTTTTCCATTAAAATTGTCAATAAATTAAATTTTTTAGATTTTGTTTTTGCTTGTTTTAATTTGTTTCATTTTAGTTTTTTTTTTTCAATTTAAAAATGTCAAAATATTAATTACTATTATAAGTTAGTATATTTACAAACTTTGTGCGTGAAAATTTTATTTAACAAAATAATACTACTTTTAGGCATAATGTGTTTAATTGTAAACACATAATTGGTAAAAATACTGTAAGTGGGTATTATTGTATATAAAAGTGTGCGCAAAATAGTTTTTACGCATTTTGATGTATAAATTTACCGAATTAGCGTAATAATACATGAAACATTACTCATTTTATAGTAGTAAATTTACAATCATTTTTTAGAGTGTATATACTAGGGTATTCAATTAATCGGGTTTCTAGTTTAATCTGTTAATCGAGTAAATAATTAATCGGGATTGAGATTTAATAGGTTAATAATCGGTTAATTAAGAATTATTCGGAATAATTCAAATTTGAATAAATAGAATGGTTAACAATAAAAACACACTTATTTATTGTTTTGATTTTATATTTTATTAATAAAAAAAAAACAAATAAAACATAGAAATTTATAAGTAATAAAAAAATAAAGTAAATGAGATCTTTCTTTGTATACATATATATGTCAATTAAAGGTTTTAAAGAGATCTTGTGAAATAATCTTTTAAAAAAGAATGTAATTCAAATGTTTAGCTTTCAAACGGTTTTTTTCTTTAGTTTTTATAAAACTTGACTTGGAGAAAACTCTTTCGCTGATTGTGGATGTTGGGGAAATCGAAAGTAGGGCATGATAAAGAAGGTCCAACTTCTCAGTTCTTTTCTTTGATTTTTCTAAACATATAAAATCCTCCATTATGCCATTGAAGTCTTTTTTAGAATTTTTTATATTTTTGAGCAATTCCATATGAAAACGATCAAAATTGGCAAATTTTTGGACGACCCCTCTCCGATTTTAAAATAAATAGTCTCAATCGATTGCCCAGCAAAAAATAATGTACCTACATATATTTTTTTTTTATAGTGACTGGCACCACTGTCATGTGACAAAATTGAAGAATTCTTCATAAGGGACCTCATTGAAAGTTGTTTAAAAAAAAAACTACTAAAGCGATCGCAAAGGTATTGAATCAGGCTTTAATTGAAAAATAAAATTTTCCTAATTTTTCTCAGAAATTTACCTTTTTTCACATGAAAATTAAATTTTCCCATGATTTCCCGATTAACGGTTAACCGATTGAATACCCTACTATATACCCTGAACCACAGACGCATATGCGTCATTCCATGTCGGACCGTTCGATTTTTGCTAAAAATCGACTTTGATGTCTCCGATGTCTTTCAAAATTTTAGTACGTATTCTTCATTAAAAAATATTTTACACGTGTTTCTAGAAAAAAATTAAACATTTTTTTTTTTTTCAAAAAGTTATGTGCATTGGAAAATCGTCAAAATAGTGAAAATTTTTCCGACATGACAATTTTAAAACTAATGGTTTTCTAAAACTAGTTAATTAATACCTTATTTTAAGGTATTTGAACCTTCTTTTTAAATTTTTTTTTTTTTTGTTTTAATTTATTTTTTTTTATTTTTTGTTTATTTTCTTAATTTCTGTTTTCCATCATCTTCGAACAAGTCGAAAAATCTGAAAAAAAAATATTTTCTTAAAGCTCAATATAACCTTAATATTCCCTGTAAATTTTATAATGGAAGTCGAATGGAGTCTGTTTTTTTCCCATTTTTTCCATTGTAGTACCACGAAAAATTACATTTTGTATGTGAACATTATATTTTTAAGCGTGTTAACGAAAATGTTAATGCATGCGAAAACCCACGCTAACAAATTCATATTGTTCTTGAGCATGATTTGTTTTGCTTTTTATATGTGCTACAATGTACTATAATGGAAAAAAATCGGAAAAAATAGAAACAATTTCATACCCACTGTGGTATAGTTTATTATATAGTAATATATCGGCCATTCCACGCAAGATCGCCCAAAATCTGATCTTGGGTCTTCTGATTTAAATTATATTTTCCAAGCAGAAACTATACGGAGCCACTTAAGGATTGTGCGTTTTTTGTTTTCTCTAAATTCTAAAAATCCATAGTCCAAAAAGTGCATTAACTAGTATCAACATTCGTGGTTTTTAATATATCATTTAAAATGCACAGGTATGGTACACTCCTCTACTTTTATATTGTGGAAAATTTTGTCTCATCTTTTATCCCTTTAACCGGCAAGCCCGCCTCTAGGCGAGTTATTTTAAATTGGCCATAAGTTCGCCAAAAAAGTGTTTTATTATAAACATGTAAGCTATATCGATAGAGAACGAAGTTATCCACATATTTTGCGAAGTAATGTTTTGTGTACATGTCATGGTTTGGAAGCGAGAAAGCGTTATAGTTAAAATTTTCAGTAAATTTAAAAAATAAATATTTTGAAACAACCACAATTTTGAAAAGTCCTTAAAACACATTTCTGTTAACATGAAACCATCCATATTCCACACAAAGGAAGATTAAAGCTTAAACTTTTGGAAAATAATCTAAGTTTGTTCCAATGACATACAGGACTTTAAAAGGATACATATAAAGGACATCATCTTATCTTGAAAACGAGTGAACGGATTTTTATGAAATTTGGCAGAAATATTATATTTGGTAACACTATCAAAGCTCCAAAGTTTCGTCAATACATATTAAAGTTAAGGTTCGTTTTCGCTCGATTTCGCGTTTTTCGAAAAACGAAAATCGCCATATCTTTTTATCTAAATGCTCAAAACGACTAATTTGTATGCTGTTATTACATCTTTGTAAGAAGAATAATTTATGCCTTAACTTTTTAAACTCTATAGGTTAGTTTTTGAGATAGCCTCTAAACCTATTTTGACCCATATCGCCTAAAATAGGCAACAATAAAAATTTCGCTAAAACAAAATATTATTTATTTCTCGTGCCGAACAAGTGGAATAAATTTCAGTCCGAAAAAGCTTATGCCGGTTAGAGGGTTAAGCAATTTATTTTTAAATGCATTTTTCTGAACACTCTCGATTTTAAAAATTAACGTACTTTTGTTACAATTTTTGCCATAAAGTACGACTTTCACTTTTTTTTGTGTCCCGTTGTTAAACAAATTTTAATAATTTTTTTGAAAAAGAGCTTTTAACATTTTTACATAGAAAAAACAAACTATTGTTCTTTGTTTTTTAGATATCTTAAGTTTAAATTTAAAAATTTAGTGTTAAGAGGCCCTTTAAACTTCTCCATTTTAATAACTATTCATTTAATATCCAAGAATCTACTAAAATATTCTGTTTTAAAATTGTAATTGTTAACCCTTTCAAGCCCACGTTTGCTCTCGAATAATTAATTTTTTCTAGAAAGAAACGTGGGCTTGAAAGGGATACAAATTATATTTTTAAAACATAATATATTAGTATATTCGATTATCTTTCAAGAACAGAAAAAAGTTTAAAAATAAATGTATACTTTTTAAAAGAGAGCCATTTAAACGGCGCACAGTGGGTTCGATGATAACCAGAATGAAAATTAATTCAGCGAAGGTGTAGTTTTAAATTTCAAAATATTTTATTGATGAGTTAGCATGAATACATAAAAACAGAAAAAATAGGAAAACAATTTTTTTAACCTGTTAGGCGCTTTTTTGTTTTTCAGACAAAAATATCTTAGTTGACAATTTTGGCTGTAACTTTGGAACGGTATAAGATTAATTAATATATAAAATTGGAAATTAGAGCGTACTTAATGTGTTATTAAAAAATTAAAATGATAACTATATAATATGTATTTATATTAGTATGTGTTTAATTAAAAGTCCAAATTTTGTTTTACACTAAATCCCATAAATGTACAAATTTAGCTCAAAAAAGTCATGAATGAAAATACTATAAATTTGCACAAGCTGCATATTTGTTATTTAAATAAATTTAAATAACAAATATGCAGGTGCTTGTGCAAATTTAAATGTAACTGACACTAATAGAAAACATATGATTTTCTATTGTTGATTTACTTGAATAAACGTCACTACATTGCTAGGTCTGTCAAAAAAACAGAGTAGTATTTGGAAGATGACAAAGCCAATTGTGACAATTTTTTGTTGTTGTTTTGGTTTTTCTTTGATATTTTAAATTTTGAATCTCGCTCCTAGACGAGGACAAGAAATTCTCATTGAGTTTGTGATTTAACATAACAAATATCTCTAGAAATTCTAATAACAAAGTCCCCTGAAGATTTCCTTAGGCAGGAATGAAATCCGGATAGGGACACGCCTACATCAGATTGCTTTTCACAATTTGTTAAATAAATTTTGGGATTTTAGCACATTTAATTACTATAAAATACTATAATTTTTAATTGATGAAAAATCATAAATACATAAAAGCACAGCATTTTGCAAAAAAAAGAAATGAAAGAAAAAAAATGTTTAACCTGTTAGGTGTTTTTATTAATTTTTCGTCCGTGAATAAAAATGTATGCAAAGTAGGAGGCATGCAAAACCACATAAAATACATGGTTCAATTATATGGTTTCCATAGCTTTTGATTACGAAAATGTAGTGCTTGAGCATAAATTCGTGAGCGTGAGTGAATCATTTGTGGTCGTGATTGAAATGCAATTTAATCACTTGAATTTTGCTAAATGTATTAAAAACAGTTTTAACCTACTGAAAATTGTGGGTGACAAAATGTTGTATACGTGAGCTTAAGTGATCAAAATCAATCACGCAACCATCTCTAAAAAACAGCCACAATGTATCAACAAAAACAATAAATATTAAATTTTGTCTCATTTTGTATGCAATTTATTTTGAAATGCATTTGCAACAAATGCAATTACTGGTTTTGTCAATAAATGACGACCAAACTTTTTACACAAAACCGAAAATAAAAAAAGTGCTACACATTGGTCTCGGATTTTTTTTTTTTTTTTGTAAAAACAAACTGAGATCATATACTTTTTTAAAATCCACAAAACTAAATCCAATTATAACTAACAGTAAGTGCAGCCAATTAAATGTGAAAAATGTCCCAATTTTGGACCTTTTTTAAGAAACATAATTATTAAAAATATTTATACAAATTTTTTTAAGCAAAAAAGCATTTATTATATACTAAAATAACTAAAGTTAAATGCTCCATCTTAAAAAGTTTACTTTTAAAAGATTTAATAGAAAAAAATAAGAACTTGAATCGCAAAGAATTCTAGTTTTGTTTTAATTTTTTTTGCAAAAAAAGACCTAAAATTTTCTAAATTTGACAGCTCATTGCAAAAAAGGTAAACCACTTCGTTGATTGATTTTGACAACTAGTGACTCAGAATTTTATATATTTTTAGCGTATACTTTTTTTTTTTTATAATCTTTATTTATTTGCAATCTATTTGCAATAAAAATATTAAGCAATTTTTTTAAAATTTAACTAATGACAGAGTCACTAAGTTCCATTGAACTTAGCAAAAATATATGTTTACTACATTTTAAAATAAATTAATGTTTTATAATACATTTTTAATTACATTATAGAACAGTGTAAATAATACATTAAAAAGAAAAATTTGTTTGATATAAACCTATTATGAAAAAGGGAGATCCAAAATGTACAGTCTTTTTAATCTTCTCTTTTCATCCGTATCGTCTAGTAAAGTTATTGCCAATACATTTGGGTGATTGCTTAATCTATTGAGGTAATTAGTGCTGTATTTTTTAATTTCGTCTTTAATTTTAGTTACATCAAGATCATTGTGTATGATATAATTTCTTACAAACCACGGGCGTCTGTAATAAGTCTTAAAGTTTTGGATTGATATTTTTGTAAAATATCTATGTTTGAATATGCAGCAGTGCCCCATAACTGGATCCCATAAGTCCATATGGGTTTCAGGATGGCTTTATATAAAATAACTTTGTTCCTCAAACTTAGCTGAGATTTAGGACCCAATAAACAATACATTTTTTTAGTTTTAATATCGAGTTGATTTCTTTTTAATTTTATGTGGTTTTTCCATGTCAATCGTCTATCTATATTTAAGCACAAATATTTAACACATTCAGCTGAAGGAATAGTTTCTCCATTCAGGGTTACTGGTGGACAATTGCCTTCTTTGAGGGTGTAAGTTACATGTGTAGATTTGTCTGCATTAATCTTTACATTCTATTTATTTAACCACTCTTGAATTTGGTTAAGCTGCCTTTGTACAACCATGGATGCTTCAGAAGCAGTTTCTTTGGATGCTAATATTGTAATCGCCACTTTGGCATCATTTGAACCCACAGTGCGGCGATTTAACACTACATTTTTAAATCTAATCTTTTTAATTTTTATAAATAAAAAAAAAAATAACAAATTGTGGTTGTTTTGTATGGAAAAACGATACAAGCTTTTTTCAAAAATTCATTTATAATAGATAAACCCCGGAACCCAAAAAAAAACCAAAGTGTTGTTTTTTGTAAAAATCATATATTTTGCAAATATTAATTTTTTCTCAAATCGAGAGTGGACAAAAGTGCAATTTTAAAAACAAATTGCATAAAAATATATATATATATATATATTTGAAATAAAATTGCATTCCGCAATAAAAAAGTAGGGAAGTGTACCGTCCCAATGCAATTTAAGTGGTAATGCTCTGATGTATATTAAAGAACACACTTTTTGCATATTTTTAATTTTTCAAAAAAAAATCATTCTTGCATAAAACCGAGGGTTTTTCAAAATTTGAAAAACTAAAAACTCCAATCGTTAAGTGGCACTATGGAGTTTCTGATTTAATTGAAATCGGAAGACTCAAGGTCAAAAAATTATCTTTTTAGGCCGGTCTTCGGTAACCGATATATATGTTATATTATAAATATTATATATATTATATAGTTTATTATATAGTTTTTAAAATTGTATAGTTTTAATTCAAAAAATAATTGATTTAATTAAAATTTTATTGACTTTTTACCTTTCTCGAAATATGGAGTAATGATTAAAATTTTATTTTTAATTTTAATTGATTCAATTATAAAATTAATCTATCCAATTAAAAACATAATTCATTCCATTAAAATCATAATTAAAGCATATGCGAGTACTAATATCAAAAAAGTTTCGTAGATACTACAGAAAGTTGTTTGTGTAATAGTCAGTAGCTTAAAGCTTTCAACTACGATTACAGCAGTTTTTCTATGAAATAATTCAAAACAACTTTTGCGACAGTTATTAAAAAAATATAAAGAATAATACTGTATTTTCATAAAATTAGTTTAAAGCAGTTATTTTTATAATTATAAAACTGGAGAATGGAGCAAAATTGATTATTAATAGGTTTTTTGTTAAAGTTCTGCCTATTATGGAGGCTCTAGCTTTTCTAAAACTTCGGGTTCTGATGAGATCTTTAGCCAGATCGAAATACTAGTATCAACCTAGCTAATATGTTTGATTTGCTTTATTTTTGTAAATATACAGAGGTTGAAAGCTCGTTATAAATTGAAAATAACATAAAAATAATCTCGATGTATATAAAAACAAAAAACTAATATAACTGTAAAATAAAACTTTTTAATTTTCGTTAGTTATTTAAAAAATACAAAATTTCGTTGAGTTCTTAGTTTTCAATTTTTTTTTCTTGGTAAAATATCGAGGTTTCAGACCATTTTATAAAATTACCTTATGACAACGATGACAATAAAATTCGTATAATATTAGTAGTATTTAAATAAAAACCATAGATCATTTAAGTTTTGAGTGAAAACAGAATAAATTTTAGAACACTTAAGACTTTGTGTATTTGAAAAATGCATCGTCCAACCAATCACATATAAAAAAATTACATACAATCGCTGAACTTATTTCTAGAAGAGAAATATATTTTAATTTTTTTTTTTGTATCAACATAACAATCAAAAATATAAAAGATTTGTCTTTTTTATATTTTTAAATAATTTTTGAAAATAGTTCCGTCAAAAAGATCAAAAATAATTTTTTTTTTAAATAATTGTACTCAAAATATTGAGTTATTTTAGAATTTTTAAACCAATTAATTAGCTTTATCCAGTAAAACAAATATAGGCGTCTAAAAGTACTGGGTCGAAAAAAGAACACTGTATCAAAAATTATTAAAAATTGCAAAAAAAAAAAAAAATCACTAAAATTAAAAAAAAAAACTGAAGTTGGAAAAATGGACAACATTAAAAAAATACCAAAATTTAATATAAAAAAGATATTATTAGTATTTAAAATTGGTTTATATAACTGATTAGATACACCAGTTTTGTATATGGGGCGTCTCATGTCAAGTGACCCAACTTTTGAAAACGATGTCTTCCGATCGGGATGAAATTTCCACCAAGGTTAGTAATATTGGATAGTAAAGGGTCCGCCATCTAACGTTTTTTTTTCAACTAGTGCTTATTTCGTGAATGGTAACACTTAGCTCATGTCTGATTTGACAGATAATTAGTTTTATCCTTCCGCTGAACGAATATGGTCCGTATGTTCGTTATCTTGTGAAAAAAGGGAAAGAAACTGGCATCCTCATCGATAAACCAAAGCGTGAAAAGCCAAAAACAGTGCGTACACCCGAGAATATTGCTGTTGTGGCAGAAAGTGTGCGTGAAGCGCCATCAACATCAATTCACCGTCGTTCTCAACAATTGAACATTTCGGAGACATCATTGAGGCGAATTTTGCATAAAGACCTTGGTATGACGCCATACAAAGTCCAATTGGTTCAGGAGTTCAAAAAAAAGTTATTTGGCGGGCCCTTTAGTTTAGACACAATTTTGCAACAAGATCGGTCAAGAACTATCTGAGTTAGAGGGGGTCAAAATTTGACTTTTTGGCCAAACATGTATTTTTTCTCATCCATGTAACTTATTACCTATTGTTCATAGCAAAATTTGTCCTAAATAGTTTAGATAGATATTTCTTCAATCTTTGCTCAAAAGAAAGCTTAGGTCTTTTCCTTTAAGAGCTTTTTTGTCGCTTAGTGGGATGCGAGTGGGATATCTATCAAAATAAATGTTTTGTAACTCAAGACAAAGGTTTTTCAAGTTTTAGCATATGAACTATTTTGAATTATTTCCTATTTGTGTGTAAGTGTTTCTAAAACCTTACAAATAAAAATTCTACTGAGAAACTAGACAAATTGACCTTTCCGACGGTATGTAACACACCTAACTAAAATGTCATGCCCTCGATACTGTAATACCCACAATAGTTAACCTCAGGAATAACATCACTTTTCTTCGATAGAAATGTTGAAAAATTATTTTTTTTGTTTATTTGTAATAATAACACTAGTTTACCGTGATTTTGACCCACGACTTACGGCATATATTTTCTATGTAAAATAGTGCGCTGAATCCGAAAATGAAGTCGAAAAGTCCAAAAGTAGAACAGTTTTTAAGATATAGCTAAATTTTCAAATTTTCGATTTTTAAAAAAGTGGTTTTACTTAAATAAAAATATCTCCGGACCAAAACGGTGGATTTGAATGTTTTTATTTTTAAATTAAAGCTAAATAAACGCTTTATCAACTGTCCATACAATATTTTTTAATCCGATTATCGCCTTAGAAGCTATTTATCGTTATATATAGACAACTTCGCTTCAATTTTAACGAAATTTAGAAAAAAGAGTAAATTCTATTGTAAATTTCGCTTAGTTAAAATTGTTTTAAAATTTATTGCTCTCTTTGCAGTTCAAGTCTGCTCCATTACAAAAATAAGATGCGTCTTAATAAAATCGGTTAAAAATTGAAGACGCTACTTGCATTTGAGTAAAAATGCAGAAAATCTGTTTTTATACAAATACAGCTGTATTTGTTTATTTTGACAATACTTTGTTATATTTCTTATACATTGCAAGAAGATATAAAAATCACAAGGTTTGAGCGCCTTTTTACAATGTAAACAAATTACATTACACTCGGGATTTTTATGCGGTTTTTTTAGTGCGGATTTGGTGTTATGCGGTTTTAAAATCGACTTTTTTATACTATTTTATATACATTTGTAATTATTTTTAATAATTTTTACCGCTTTAAAAAGTTGGCATCACTTTATGTTTTTTTTTTCGGTACGAAAAACCTATTTGTTGTCTATTTCCAATGTATAAAGGATACCAGGCACGTAGCTAGGAATTTGTTTCGGGGGGGGGGGCTTTTCGATTTTTTATTTTGATTATATATTTTTTTTTTGTGCACACTAGAGTAACAGCTTTTTTTTTTTTTTTTTTTTTTGTTTGCTAAATTTTTACCTACAATTAATGAGCAATCATGTATTAATAATAGAAATCGCTTTCTCAGGTCATTTTGCAACAAAAACCTCCCGCATAAAGTGCATTTCCTTAAAATGCATTTTTTTCATTTTTTACTTATTGTGTTCATTATTTTGCGAATTTTGATGTCTATATCGCGAAACAACTCTTTAATCTGTTTGATCACAATCCGCGAAACACGTCAAATTTGAAAACGTTTGTGTACTGTAAGTTGGATATGCATCGTTATTGTCTAATTACGTTAAATTTTTAGCTAAATATTAATTTTTAGTTTAATTAAATAAAAAAAAGGATTATGCGGAAAACTTTTTGAAAACCGCGAAAAATAAAATTGCGTTACTTTATATTTTTATGTGCTAATATACGTCTAGGCTAGCTAAAACTTGATAAATGTAAAAAAAGCAGGGACCGTAATCATTATGAGTTTTATAATAAAAATTACACAATTATGATTATGTTATGAGTTTTAATGATTTTCTTCAATGGTAATGATTATTTTTGAGTAATAATAAAAAAAATCAGCAATAATCATTATTTTTGAGCAAAAAAAAATAAAACTCAAAAATAATCATTATTTATGATTTTTATTTTTTTCGCTCAAAATAAAACTCACTCAGGTGTAAATATATATACATATTAGGGTGTGGCGATTAGTATGGAAGGAAAAAAATCTTAATGGGCGCTTCGCGTTTCTGATTCTTGGGATTGTACTGAGCAAAAAAGTCCACTAAAACATACGTCTACGGTGAAAATCGAGCTTCCAAAAATTGACTTTACGGCAAAAAAGCCCTATTTTGAAATTAATAATTAACCCCTTAAACCCCACCCACAAATATGATTGATGCATTAATGTGCTAGAGAATCTTCCAAAGAAGAGATTGATACCATAATCTTGGATAAGCTCCTCCTCCTTTTTTAGATATGTCCATCCCACACACTGTTACTTTCACAAAATACGGCAAAAAAAAGCCCTATTTTGAAATTAAAAATTAACCCCTTAAACCTCACCCACGAATATGATTGATGCATTAATCTGCTAGAGAATCTTCCAAAGAAGAGATTGATACCATAATCTTCGATAAGCTCCTCCTACTTCCTGAGATATGTCAATCCCACACATTGAAAGTGAGTTTTATTTTGAGCGAAAAAAATAAAAATCATAAATAATGATTATTTTTGAGTTTTATTTTTTTTGCTCAAAAATAATGATTATGGCTGATTTTTTTTATTATTACTCAAAAATAATCATTACCATTGAAGAAAACTTTAAAAATCAAAAATTTAAAAATCATGACGGATATGCAAAGATTGTCAAAAAATAATAATAATGGTGGAATAAATTTTTTTTTATGTCTCTTCTAAATGATTGATTTTTTGATTCAAGAAAACGAGCAATAATCATTATTTACGGTCCCTGAAAAAAAGTAAAAAAGTTTCAACTTCTAATAACCCGATTAAAATTAATATGATGCTTTATATAATCATACGAAATTTAATATGAGTCTTAATACAGTTTTATCCGAGAAATGGGCATAATAATTAAATAACATCCTAATAATGACGCGATACAATTTAATACGATTTTATATAGAGGTATAAATTTATATCTGAACTGATACTGATATATACAAAATAAGCAATAGTTGTATCCGGTTTTTGATTTTAAAACGTCATGAAAATCCGAAATATCTATTAATAATTTTAGACTTTAGCTAAATTTGTAAAAAATTCCATAGCATTTGGATATTTTATTATATTTAAAAATAAAAAATAATATAATGAAAATGAAGATTTTGTGGAATCGATTAACAAACACGGAAAAAACGTTGAAACTAAATTTAGTTTTAGATTGAAAAAAGTCTTAGACTAAATTAAGAACTCATAATGTTACAAATTCTTTTTTAGTGTTAAGAACTAGAAAGAAATCAATTCAAAAGACAAAAATTGGGGTAAATTTTGTGTATACAATTATACACAAAATGATACAATTAATTGTACTATTGTATTGTTGTAATACATATTTATATCCAAAATATGATTGACAAATTTTCTAGTGTGACTCTGCATGGGGTAATATACAATTTTATCTAAAATAAAATTGTATTTTTTAAAATATGATGTAATATCAAAATATATATTATTTTGCAATGTCTAAGTATATAAATATAACGTAATTATTAATTGGATTAGTTTTAGCGTATTCTAAATGCAACATACAATTATACGCAACTATATATGACATCATATTAATTTTTTTCTACGAAATTAATTGTATATTTATATAGTTATGTCCGTTTTAACTCGGGAAATTAAAGATTTATAACCGTCCAAAAAACAAATTAAAAGGCAAATATCCTATATAAATTGTCTGCCACTTACAAGGAAGATTTTCCTTTAAATTTTCCCTTTAAAGGTTCCCTTTAAAATTAATAAAATTCGGATAGGGGATAAAGCAGCAAAAATATATGAAAAACGTATTTGTTTTTAAAATTGTTACAGCACAAAGACTGGTTTAGCTGCTTGATTTTAAAATGTCGCATTTCAACTAGCGCCGATAGAAATTTGTTTACATTTAGTCTAAAAAAAAAATTGAGAAAATTTGAGTCACATTGAACCACGTTAACACATTATGCATATCGATCAATGTTTGAGGCTTAAATTTGTTTAAAAAAATTAAAAAAATATATGAGATATCGTAATATATATCGTAAAAAAAATACTGAAAGCTATGTTACCAGATGCGTGCGTAGCAAACCAAATTTAAATAAAAATATTGCACTGTAAGTAAAGTAACGACTTTTACGGCACATGTAAACTTAATTTTGAGTCTTAGTGGTATCTCCATTTTAAAAGATTATGTCAAAATAGACAGAAAAAATCATTGTCAAAAAAATTTCAATTAAACTGTTGCACTGTAAGTAAAGTAACGACTTTTACGGCACATGTAAACTTAATTTTGAGTCTTAGTGGTATCTCCATTTTAAAAGATTATGTCAAAATAGACAGAAAAAATCATTGTCAAAAAAATTTCAATTAAACTGTTGTTCGATTTTAAACTTACTTTCAATTAACTGTTTAATTGAAAATGAATTTGGTATAAAAAAATGTTCAGTTATACTAACAACATTGAAACAAATGCAAAAATTTTAAAAAGTCGCCAAAATTAAAAAAAAATCGTTTATAGTTGAAAATATGCGTTTCTTTAATTTTGGTGATTTTTTTTAATTTTTTTCGAATTTTGCCGTTTATTTTGGGAGTTTTTTAAATTTCTGCAATTTTGAGGATTGTTTTTTAAATTTTGGCAATTTTTTTTTTTCAAATTTTGCAATTTTTTCAAATGGTCTCGATTTTTTTAAATTTAGCGATTTTTTTTATAATTTTGGTGATTTTTTTTTAAATTTTGTAATTTTTCCCAATAGTAAACAATATTCAATTAAATTTTTAATAGATGTGAATAAAACTATATGTAATTGAAAATAATATTAATTAAATAGATGCAAATTATTTTAGTTGTTACTACAATTGCATCAACACGACCGAATTCAGTTTAATTTTTTTGAATCAACAAATATTTTAATTAAAACTCAATTTTAGTTTTTTCTGTGTAGACATATTTAATTTTTAGTTTTCATTAAACAATTTTTTGATTATATTTTAAGTCAAAGACTTCGAAATCTCTTATGAAATGATTTTATTTATTGCTTTTTGTCGAAATTCAACTCTAACAATGATAGCCGCCCATTTGCAGGCGATGTTTTCTAACGAAATTTTAAGATTCGAATCATATAAAACTATTTCCTATTTGATCCAAGTCAAAAATAAATATTTTCATATTAAATTTATCAATAACATTGTTACTTCCTAACAAATTGCATTAAGTTTTTAAATTTGTCAAATCATTTCGGGGGGGGCTCTAGCCCCCAAGCCCCCCCGCCTAGCTACGTGCCTGAAGGATACACAAAATACATGTGCTTTTTGTGCAAATGGGACATTTGAGCACGTCAACATCATTATTCCCGGAAAGTTTGGACGAAGAAATTTGATTTTACTGTTGGTAAATAGCTATCTCAACTATTTAGGACAAGTTTTGCTAAGAAGAATAGGTAATAAGTTACATGGATGAGAAAAAACACCTGTTTGGCCAAAATGACAAATTTTGACCCCCTCTAACTCAGAGAGTTCTTGGCCGATCTTGTTGAAAAATTGTGTCTAAACTACTATCCATCGTTTTCAAAAGTTGGGTCACTTGACATGAAAAGCCCCATATTTCAAAATCTTTCTTTGGGTATATGAAGCTCGTTTTCATATAAGGAATTCCATATATATCCAAATTTGTCCATAAATGACCCTCTCTGTGGGCGTTGTGGTGTAATGGTTAGCGCGTTGGACTGTTACGCAGATGGTCCCGGGTTCGATTCCCGAAGGCGACAACATCAATTAAGAAAAATAATATGTATGAGTTTTCTATAACTTATATGTATCGCTGCGCCCACCTTCGGTGTTCCCATAGCACTTAACCCCACCGAAGTAAAATAATGAATCAGGGCTATGAAACAAAAAGCTTCAATAAATTCGCCAACTCTACATCAGGTGGCGACCAACAACTGTTCTAAGACTTATCATCTCGCGCAATTACAGTGTTTCCATGTTTGAAGCCCTTCATCTTTCACCACCTTTCATCTCTCCACTATCCCCTTTCCAAAGAAAGCAACACATTAATTAATAGGAAGAATTTCCTGAGTGAAAATATGAAAGAACATATGTGTCCATATATTTGCAAATATGAAATTCTATATACCTCCATATATGCCTATATATGAGTATCGTTTACATATATTGAATCACATGCACTTCCATATATGCCCATACATGAAACACATATGTCAATATTTGTTAATATACACAATCATATATGTCCATATATGAACATATTTTTACATAAATTAATTTTTTTAACCGGGTAAGTTCAATTTTAAGGCGTCAACATCAGACTTTGTTTTGTTAAATCAAATAATTGTTTAGTTTAATACTAATACCGACTTGTCCGCTTTTAAATTCCTTCCTTTAGCGGTTCAATTAATAGTAGCAAAAATATTTACAATTAAATATTAATCATTTCTTTGTTCAAATATTGTTTAAAGTGTATTGTTTTAAAACAAATAATTATGTTTACTTTATTTGTTACGTGTATTTTTTTTTTTTAAATACGATCTCTTAAATGCTATTTTTAGTCAAAATAATTAGCACCTCAATTTTTGCATATAGAAAAAACGCATTAACTAAAATATATTAATCTAAAGTGAGGAATCGACATTAAAACATCTTAAAAAATAACGGCAACGATAATTAAATAAACTAGAGCGAAAAAAAATAGAACTTGTCAAATTATTTAAATCGATAATGGATACGGAGAAAAGTGTATTTTCGCATATTGACAATAATTTATTTCGTAATGTAGTACTACCGAATACGTTACTCGGGTAATTACAGTTATTTTGAAAAATTAATAGAATACATATAAAAGTTTAAAATTATATTAATATAAGCTTTTCGATTTTTTTTACTGACTAAAACTTCACATAAAGAGAAGCGGTTAAAAGCCAAAACAATCAACAAATTTAAAAAGCGCTTAAATAAAAATACAATAATCCATTAAAAACTAATTTCATGTTTAGGCGTTACTAATTTGTGTCAAAAATGACTCCATGTAAAATTTGTTTGGCTTATTTCGATCTAGTAAAAGTAACTACAGACAAATTTGGTATCAAATGAAAGGTTTTACTATATTTTAGGAAGAACATAAACTTAAATTTATTAAAAATTTCTTTGGAGCCATATCATCACCAATTTTCTTAAAATTTAGTTCAAATTTCCTAAAATTTTGTAAACTTTTTTATGAGTGTGGTGTACAAAATATGCCCAAGGATTTTCAAATATTTTTGTTATTGAAAAAATGTGTTTTGCATAACATTAAATCTGACGTTTTATTAATGAATTTTAGTTGTATTAAGCTAAAAATAATGCATAATAATGCCTATTTTATTTATTCAAGGGGGTGTCTGAGCTTTTCCGCTATTCGAAACCGTTCGGTTTATAAGCGCTTTTTCTCGTATATTTCAAATAATTCAAAAAAGTGGCGACATTAGTATCAAAATTTTGGTTTTCTTGCGTACTTTAACCATGCGTACAAATAAATCTAGTTTTCGTAAATTAAAGACAAGTTTCCATACACACAGACAAAAAAAGGGCCAACCGAATTAAAAAGTGTATTTTAATAGTATCAACTCTTAAATTCAGTTAGTACAACGATATTTACATTAGATTTCTGAATATTTTGGGTGTCGCAACTAAAATTCAGTTGAATTAACCGAACTTTGTTGAGAAAACTAATGTTAAGTTGTACCAACCTACTGAAATTAGTAATAACCGAATTTGAGTCGAACTAACCGAATTTGGCGAACACCTAATTTTTTCTCTGTGTGTATACAAATAAATGAATTTTTTGTCCTACGTTTTGAGATTGCGAAGCTAAGAAAAATATGGGCCTCTTTTGTTTGTGCTCCTTTACAATGTACCTGAAGTTCATTAAGATCTGCCGGTCCGGGTCGGAATACCTCTCTTGTAAGTTAATTTAAATTTAGCAAATTGAAAACAATTCTGGAAAAATTAATTTTTTTTTTTTTTTATATATTAATTAATAATTAATCATATAATTACAACTTATATACTATTACCCTAACCGAGCACTAGCTGCTATGACTTTCGGCGCTTTGAACCCACGACCCCCGCACTGATAAGCCAGCACGCTTCCAACTAGCCTACCGCGGCGCTCTCAAATTAACTATTTATTTTGTCCTTTAGTACAAAAACACTAAATCAAAAAAAACGCGAATATTTATACCAAAAGTGTTAACCTGTAATAAGTAATTAAGTGAAAAAGAACTCTGAATTTTTCCATGGTCTACGTAGCGAAAACTAACGTAATAAAGTAAAATATTTTAAACCCTTTTCTAACATTTTAAACCCTTTTCTACATTGGAAAAAAATCAGAAAAATATTAATTGTGAAATATTATTATACAGAAAAGCTCAAATGTTTCAAGCAAAATATTTGTAAATACAATTAAAAGTTTAATTAATTTGAATAATTACCAGTCCCAGTGTTGGAACGGTAATGACGTGTTATTACTTTTCTCACTGCCAGTAATGACAAAGGCTTACGCTCTGCATAACTTTAACACGAATAATAAGGACTTACAAATAACTAGTTAATTTACCCATTATTTTAATACAAAAAATAATGCGTCACCAACAAGGCTTTATTTATATCATTATTTTAAATATAAAGTAATAATCTAATAAATTTTTCAATATCTATTTTTAGACTATTTTTTAACTTCTAGTAAGTACATGAGTGCTTCCCCTCCACTTCTTTTTTGAAAAATTGTCTTTATTTTTTAAAAAAAGCAGATGGAAAACATTAGTTTAGATGGCTTTAAAACAGAGACCAAATATTACTATTTGTGGATATTCCTATTCTCACTTTCATGTTAAATACGCGCCGTAGCTATTATTTAATACGCTAGTGATGTGAAGAAACCATGTTTTTTTGTGAAAATAGTTAAAAAGTTAAATATATATATATCGGCGATAGTTTTAGTATATGGAACTGCAAAGATCTTATTTTAGTTACCGTAGAAATTACATAAATAAAATTCACAGTTTAAGTGCTAACGTGCTATCGTTTTAAAATACCTATACATTTTGTAGTTTTCTACTCTTAGAATATTATGTAGATAAATACCACTGCAATGAATGAAATTCCCTAGAAAAAATGGCGACTTATATTTCATTAAATTCCACTAACATGTCCATTTTTTTGACTGTTGGTAAAATGAACCACAAATGTAGTAAAAATTAGAAACTAATAAAGTAAAAAATTTACTAACGTTTATTTGTTTTACTTTTTTAAATGAAAACAAAAAACTGTTAAAATTAATATAATTTCATAGTACAGTAATATGATGTGGTTTGTTTTTTCAAATGAACTACAATTGTAATCAAAACTGAAATTTTTCCTCCAAATGACTTTTTTCACTTAGAAATAAAGATTCTGTATTACAACTCAAACA
Source organism: Delia radicum (assembly GCA_021234595.1). Lineage (NCBI taxonomy): Eukaryota > Metazoa > Arthropoda > Insecta > Diptera > Anthomyiidae > Delia > Delia radicum. The sequence continues at coordinate 80,793,120 of CM037852.1, read as the reverse complement.
ACTACAACTATTTACAGCAGCAGTTCCCTGAGTGTATAGTTTAAACTTCAAAAGTCACGCTATTTTAAAACAATAGCACTTTATCTGTGAATTCCTTTATATTGTTTGCTTCAAAGTCAAATCATACATCTTGATCCATTATTAAGGAGTCCATATCTTGGAAAACGATTAATTAACGTTTTAAAATTTTAATTATTTCTTCAATATTTATTTTTTTATTTTTATTGTGCTTAATACCATTTTTTATTTAAAAAAAAAAATTATTAAAAGAAGTATTTTTTTAATTATTAGTTGTATTCGATTAATCGTCAAAATTTATTCAAATTATTCGTTATACGAAAATCATGTTTTTTAAATTGTTCGTTCGGATTTTCGTTTTGTTCGTTCGGTTAACCGAATAAATTTTAATCGAGTGACAACCTTAACAGATATTATTAAACTTTAAACCAAACTAAAGTTTAATTCAAATTTTATTGGCAATTATTTTTCTGTGTAAGCCTTTGAAATTCAAAAATTTATGAAATAATTGACCTGGAGCTTAATTATTTCATAAACAAATCAAACATAATTTTAATTGGCAATATCTCAAAAATTTTGCGTGAAAAAAAAAACGGGTCATCACATTCCATCATCAATCCAAAATATATGAAAAATTTCAAAAATAAAAAAAAAAACTCAGATATGGGATAGGACACCTCAATGTAAGGTTGACTTAATTTTTGTATGTGCCATCTCCGATGTTAATGATTAAAAATGCAGGTAAAAAATAGCCAATTCCTTGGTCCTTTTTTGTTTCTGAAAATTGTCCAAATTGGAAACAATATAGTTATTAAGGAGTGAGATCGAATAAATCCTAACACAGAACACAAAAGTGAACTTTTTTTTAATCAAGTTATCTTTTAAAAAGTCGCCAGATCATGTGTATAAATTATTAGCGAAATCGGATCATTACTTTGTTTACAAATGGACTTTGAACAAAAAGTGAAAACAAAAAACGGTAGCATTTTTACAAAAAAAACTTAAATTTCGTAGAAAAAAATTATTCAGAACTCAGAAAAATTAAATTATATTAAGATTCTTTTTAAATTATTGATAAAGGCTAGAAAGCAAGTTCCCAATACTGTCACTTTTTTTTGGGAATGGTGTGCTCCTATCAATTATTTTTTATTTTTAACATATTGACATTTTCTGTTGATTCAGAGAGTTTCAGCTTGTTGTTTTGTATAAATATTGTGTTTGTATCTCAAATATTCAATAAAAACTCAAATATTTCTTCTACACAGAAAAAACTAAAATCGACTTACAATTAAAGTATTTGTTGATTCAATTAAAAGTTTAATTGAATTCAGTTTTACTAAGGAATTTGTAGTATCAATTAAAATAATTTGTAACTGTTTAATTGATTTTACATTCAATTAAGATTTTAATCATATATATTAAAGTTTTAATTGAATATTGTTTTTAATTTCAAACAAAAAAAAATCGCTAAAATTTAAAAAAAAAAATCAAAAATTTAAAAAGATCAACAAAACTTTAAATAAGATCGTCAACATTAAAAAAACACAAAAATTTAAAAAAAAAATAAATTAACGAATCGCCAAATAGAAAAAAAATGTTAAAAGTGAAAAAAAAAATCTCCAAAATTTCATAAAATTAAAAAAATTAAAAAAAATCGCAAAAATTTAAAATATTTTTAATACAATTGCTAGATGTGAAAAAATCACCTAAATAAAATTTAAATCGCCTATACCTCAAAAAAGTTCAATTTTTGCCATATATTTTTTTATTTCAGCGTTTTTTTAGTTTTGATGATTTTTTAAAATTTTTTGGTGATTTTTTTAAGTTTCAGTGATTTATTTCAATTTTTTCGATTTTATAAATCTTAGCGATTTTTTTTAATATTGGACTTTTTCAGCTTTGTTTTGTTATTCAAATTTAGCCGATTTTTTCAAATACTATTATTTTTTTCAATTTTGGGGATTTTTTTCAATTTTAGCCATTTTTTTTCAATTTTTGGCAATGTTCTCCAAACTTTCTCAATCGATACAAAAACTCTAAACTTCTTTTAAAAATAAAAAAAAAATATATATATGTTGGCCGATTTTTAGAGAAACTGAGATCCGAATTTCCGAATTTTTTTATATTTTTTTTTTAAATGTATTATCTTGACATAACCATTCAAATTTACAGCATTTCTTATCTTTGTTATATATTTCACTGTGAGTAATATTTGATAATAATTGTCAATATTAAAAAGGCCTTTGTTTAGAAAGAACAGTGAGAGAATTCTCTAGATGATATTAATGAACTTATCCATTGAAAATTTCCATTAAACTAATGCAAGTTTTCTTAAAATTTTATGGAAATATAATTTTATTTAATAAAAGTTTCATTCACTTATTAAAGAAGTTTCTTCAAAAATTTAGTTTCGGCAAAAGTATAAAACTTTTCATTAATTTTAAGAAAATCTCGCTTACTTTAAAAATTTAAGTTTCATTAGTTTAATGAAAAATTTCATTACTTTTTTGTCCACTAAAAACTTCTCTATGTGTATGTAAAACTTTATAAAATTCCATTCCATGGGAATTTAAAACGTTCTACTACATATTCAATTAAAAAAGTAACACAAATTATAAAAAAAAAATATATTTTATTAATAGCACTTTATTAACAAATATTTTTTTTTTATTCTTACACATATTAAATTGTTAATAAATTAAACAAATTTATTAAACAAACATACAAAAAAAAAAACAATCAGACACCTAACAAGCAAATAATTCGCAAATAATAATCTTTCAACGTCTCTTTCAAACACAATAACTTTTATTTCCCAAAATAAAACTAAACAGCAAAAAAAAAATGTGCTAAAATTTATGATAAATAAAGGGTGTAAACGAATTTTTTTTTACTAATTTAAATGCTAGTTATAAAAAATTAAAAGCAGTATAAAAAGATTGATATCTCAAATTAAAGAAAATGTTATCAAGTTTTTAAATTTAAAAAAAAGTTCGCCACTTTTTGAGAGACTCAGCAAATTTTCGTAATCTTGCTATGAAAGTTCGTGTTAGGTTTTGGACAATTATTATTGCATGTATTTTGACTACCTAGTAAAAAACGCTGATTACCAGCAAGCAGGTTTGTAAGGGAGTAATCCAAATAGAATCCCTTACAAACCTGCTTACATATGCCATGATCTTTATATGGCGAATTCCCACTTGGAAGCATTACTTTTGGGCAATAGGCGCGGGTTTTAGCGCTTACAAAAAGCTGTGATTTCATGGCTTTCAGTAAAATCACATTTCATGTCTACATTATTACGATTAAGAGTAATAATATGAATAATATAAACTTTATTTTACATAAAATTCTACAGACATTAATTTTAGACATAATATAATAATTTTTTTTACCGCACTTCGTGGTAGCTCTTCAGGAACAGTGAAACGAATAATTATTTTTTTAACATACTCGAAAATACCAAACACAAGCGGAAATCACTCGGGAAAACTGGTTAAGATCGTTTATAATCTACGACATGAAACTTTCTTCATTACAACCTGCAACCTCGTAAGGTATAAACGTAAGCTGCTTACAACCTGCGTCATTGTAAGAGAAGCTCAACAAAATGTTTTGTTTATTTTTTTTACGATCAACATAATAGTTAGCACTTACTTCAGCGCATTTGTTTTATCCTGCTTCTAAAAAATACGAAAATTTTTTGCTGTAAAAAAAAAAATCTATTTGTATACATTTTTAAGTTTTAAGACCTTCTTGAAAATTCCCTACCTTTTGGGTTAACATATTTTGCGGGTATTGAGGCTTAAGCCACACATGTTTTACCAAAACATATATTTAAGCTCTTTATTTAATTCCAATGGTTCTTTATTCTGTTCCACTCGTTTTGACAAAACACGTGTTTTGCAATATAGTCTGAATATAAGACATACATAAATCATTTTACAGGATCTTAGTTTAGACCAATTAAGACCAAATTTTACCAGAAAACTGATTACTATTTACGATCAATATTTAGTGTTTTATTATTTTCTTTTATATCAGGAATTTCCAAAACTTTGGACACTTTGAAGCAAAATATTTTCAAAATTTTTTTCTATGACATGAATAATCTTTTGTCTATATGTTAGCTGATGTTTAAACCTGGAACCTGCAAACCCGCCTCCAGGCGGGGTATTTTAAATTGGCCATAAATACGCCAAATGAGTGTTTTATAATAAAAAATTAAGCTATTTCGGTATAAATTCAAATTTACAAAATAATATGTGAAGTAATTTTCTGTGTTCAGTGAAAACGCGCACTAAAGCGAGAAAGCGTTAAAATTAGAATTTTGTTAAATTTCAAAAAAATAATATTTTGAAATGAACATAGTTTTAAAAAATCATAAAAATATATTTACTGTGACTAGGAACCGATAGTATTAAACAAAAAGTGAGACTGAAGATTAAGCATACAGGCTTGCAACACGATACCTCTAAAGGACATCTTCATAACTTGAAACCGTATGGACGGATTTTCATGAAACTTGTCAGAAAGATTATATTTGCTAGTAGTACCAAAACCTTTAAGGTTGAACAATATATATGATGAATTTCATATCAAACCCGATATGCGTTGAACCCGACCCTCTCAGAATTTGATGAAATTTTGCATACAGCTACATTTTGCCTATACAAACACAACCTCATATCTAGAAATTGCCTTTTTGAAAATATGTGGGCGTGGCAAGGTATCGAAGTTTTTGAAAAATGACGGTAATATGTACTTTCAAGCTGTGATTACTACGGAATGGCTGAACCGATTTCAAAGATTTTGGTACCAATATGGTCTCTAAGAGCCGAATAGGAGGATTCCAAAGTTCAAAAATATGAATATTTTTTTCGAAATTTTTGGTACATATTTTGTCGGACGCTATTGGACATAGGGGATAGAACTTTTAGTAGGACTTGGTCCAATCCTTCAAGTTTCAAGAAACATATATTTATAATTGATTCTTTCCATTTCCTACAGAACACTAATACAATATGGGACATATATATTCCATTGGTCGTCAAAGGTAAAAAAAAATATGTGTTTGTTTAGTTTTTTTTTTTTTTTGTATGTGTATACAAATTTAAGCAATTTTTGTTTGATTTCCCTACCCCTTCATAATTTCAAAATATTGTATAAAAAGCATATTTAAGGACTACAGTCAAAAATCGATTTACGACTTAAGCTATTTTAAAAATTTTGACGTATTCGTGTTTAGCATATCAAAATAAATAAAAACCATATGTCATTTGACGTAAACAAGACAATAGAAATGACCTCGACACGTCTTTCGCTATTACTTAGATGATGAATTTGTTTACTAATTTTGACCGTTGATGACCAATGGGATATATATGTCCCATTGACTTTTTCATAGAAAGGGTTGCAAAAAAATATTTTTGACAACACTTTTCTTTATAAATGTTGGGTCGATAAAAATTTTCCAGCAATTTAAGTTCGGTCGTGAAAGACCGAAAGTGTTTAATCATATTAAATACTTTTAAATTCTAAAAGTTAAAAACTTTACATAAGGATGCTATTTAATAAAGTTATGAAAACTTTATTTGTCCCATAAAATTTAAAGTCCTTATGACTTTCGATTTTAGTATTAAGATCATTAAAATCTTTTATTTGATGTACGTTTTGCCGAAATGTGTTTAGAATAAACTGGCGCTGTACCCGACTGGAATGAAAAATATACATTTTTCTCTTTCGCTTTATCAACTTAGTCCGTCATAAAGATTTACTCTAGATGCCTAGCTATCTTAAGCCACATTTTTTATAAAAGCAATTTTTGAGCACGAAAATAAAATTTCGCAAAATTTTAAAAAAGTTTATAAAATTAAATTGAATGTAAAAAATTTTAAAATAACTTTTAGACTCGGTGGTGCTGTTTACTAAGAAACTCAGTTCACGCAATATGCTAATCCATTTCAAATATAATTGTGAATGACAGACTCAAAAAATGTACATTTTCAAACAATATACGCCAATTCCTTAATAGTTGGTGATTCTGTATACCTTTATTGATGCTCTGACATCAACTTTGAATACCTCAAACTGTATAAAAGTGAACCATTTTGTAAATACGGTTCTCAAAACTCAATTCCAATAAACCGCGCAAAAATATTATGTTAAAAACTGGGAAAGTCTAAAAATCGGGAAATTTTGGTTTCACTTGTGAAATTGTTTAGATCTGAACGTTAAAAACTATGGGAAAAATATAAAATTAATGAAAAATGCTAGTAACTTTGAAGAAAAAATTTTTTTTTCGACTATCCTTGTTTTTTTTCAATTCAAAAAGAAGTTGAGAAATAAGAATCATCTAAAGCCAGTTTCAACAAGTGTCGAACATGTTTAAAGAAGCTCATCATCTGTTCGAATCACATTGTAGCATATAAAGGGTGGTTAAATTTCAAGGGCCGATGTTGATTTTGAATAAAACACAAACTATTTAGGAAATTATTGTAATTTTATTTTATTATGATATATTGGTATTACTCAATTATGTATGGAACAAAATGTCGGCCAAATGGGCGCCGCGACCACGGCGGCACACCTCCATCCGATGGTCCAAATTTTCGATGACGCTGAGGCATAATGGAGGTTCTATGCCGTTAATGTGCCGAATTATCTCATCCTTTAGCTCTTGAATTGTTGCTGGCTTATCGACGTACACCTTTTCTTTCAAATAACCCCAAAGAAAAAAGTCCAACGGTGTCAAATCACATGATCTTGGCGGCCAATTGACATCGCCATTACGTGAGATAACACGGCCATTGAATTTGTTGCGCAAAAGAGCCATTGTTTCGTTAGCTGTGTGGCAAGTGGCACCGTCCTGCTGAAACCACATATCGTCCACATCCATATCTTCCAATTCGGGCCATAAAAAGTTCGTTATCATCTCACGATAGCGAACACCATTCACAGTAACTGCCTGACCGGCCTCATTTTGGAAAAAATACGGCCCGATGATGCCGCCAGCCCATAAACCGCACCAAACAGTCACTCTTTGTGGGTGCATTGGTTTTTCGACAATCACTCTTGGATTCTCATTCGCCCAAATGCGGCAATTCTGTTTATTGACGAATCCACTGAGGTGAAAATGTGCCTCATCACTGAAGATGATTTTCTTCGAAAATTGATCATCCACTGTTGCCATTTCTTGCCACCATTCTGCCCATTCACGACGTTTGGAATGGTCAAGAGGCTTTAGTTCTTGAGCCAATTGCACCTTGTAAGCGTGTAAATGCAAGTCTTTATGCATAATGTTCATCAACGACGAGCGTGAGAGGTGCAATTGTTGAGCACGACGACGAGTTGAGGTGGACTGCTCTTCAGCCACACTATCGCGAACAGCAGCAATATTTTCTGCAGTACGAGCTGTACGAGCATGCACTGGTGTTCTCACATCTTCTACAGACCCGGTTTGCTCGAATTTTTCCACGATTTTTGCGATTGTACGCACATTTGGACGATCAAATTGACCAAAAAAATCACGAAGTGCACGATATGCATTTTGATTTGAACGCCCATTTTCATAATAAGTCTGGATAACTTTAACACGTTGTTGGATTGTGTATCTCTCCATGGTTCAAATTGAGTAAGTCTGAAATAGAGAAATGTCAAATAAAATTCGGAAAAAAACTTGGCGTTTAGGTGTGGTTCACATTCAACATCGGCCCTTACAATTTAACCACCCTTTATGATCGAGTGATTGAAAGGTTTCTTAAAACTACGTATCTAATATATAAAGGGCCCGCCAAATAACTTTTTTTTTTGAACTCCTGAACCAATTGGACTTTGTATGGCGTCATACCAAGGTCTTTATGCAAACGTTAGATGGCGGACCCTTTACAATTTTGGTTCTGAAATTTATGAATTAAAAATGGCACAAGATAAAGCAAAAATGGCAAAAATAAAAATTTATTTAATTTTGATTGCATAGTACAATCATGTGCTTTTTCAAGTTATCAAAAAGAAGCGATCTACTATTGTCACATAAAACAGTTGAATTTACTGAAAATACGAGTTCCACATCGGTAGATGTAACTGCAGCATATCTGAAAGCATGTGATTCCCAAGGGGATTAGTTTTCAATGTATGAATCATTTTCATTCTTATTAAAAAAATATTTTTTTTTTATTTTAGTCAAAGTTTGTAGGCCACTATTTCGATTGAAAGTTTTATTAAATTTTTCAATAATTTGTTTATTGTTGGCATATTTAATATTTTCCTTAGCACCATCTAAACTTTTATTTATAGAAAGCCCTTTTGTTTCCAAATCAAAATTACTTTTTATATAAGCTCAATCAGATTTTTTTCCAGATTTTTGAAATATCAATTTTGTACTGCGTATAGAATTTGCATATTTAATACGTTGGGCATATTTAATACGTCACAACAATATTTTCAGCTGTAATCCAAGGTTTACTTAAATTCAGATACATTGATTGTAACAAATTTTCGCGAGATGGATCCTAAAAAGATATCAAAATTATAAACTAGATAACACGACACTTTTGTCAAGTTTTTAGGATGTAGATTATCTTTAATCTTACTTTAACGCAGTTCGTAACTGGAATACTGCTATTGGAATTTTGTTTATTTTGCTTTATTTCAGTAAAGAGCGAAATTCAGAACTAGAAAAAGTTGTTTCAGAAAATGTTTGTTAATAAAATTGGAAATTGTGGACAAAATTCGTTGTAGGTTTAGCTAAACGAAGTTGAACTGACATCATAAAAACTATGCCTTAAATGTTAAACTTAAATTAAGAAATATTGCTTTACAATTAGCAATAAGTGAATTGACATCTTCAAAATTTAAACGTATAAAGTCTGCTACTCTACAATCTGGGAAGTTTAAGGTGAAATGGGTGAAACGAGCATTTTTATAGAAAAAAATCAAAAAAATATTGCATTAAGTTAAAAAATGGCATTTTTAGGCAAGGTGGAATTGTCATTTTAAAAAAATAATTCAAAAAATGGCAAATGCTGCAGTCTGTGGCAAATGCCAAAAAAACTTGCCCTAATAATTATGTATGGGGTTATATATTAATATATAATAATATCTAATACGCATAGAAAATATTAATGATGAGGGACTATATATAAGCATATCTCAAACTAAATTTTTAATCTTGCGTCATATATGGAATCTTACATATTCATTTTTTACATGATTTAATGTTATATATAAATATATCTTAAGTTTTATTATACATATGGCATCATATATAATACAGTATATATTTTTATAGCTTATATATGATTAAATACTATATTATATTTGAGAATGTATTATATATGACAATAGATATACCATATCTCATTATGTATAGCATATATGTTCAGTATCCAATTTCATAAAGGTCAATATATAAAAATATATTGTTACATGTGCTACCATATAAGAAACACATAATAATATATGGCTAAGCATGACATCATATACTATCACATATTATAATATGTTTTATTAGATGAAAAAACACAAGACATATATATGATTTTTTTACTCGGGTATCTATGTTTTTAATTTTTTCTTCTTTAAACAATATTGATATGAAAAATCTTTTACAAATAAAAAAGTGTTGTATTTTCTAAAGTTCAAAAATTTCAAAAGTATTTGAAATTTCATTCTAGATTTTATAGAATTTTTTTTTTTTGCGTTTAAATTTGTGCAAAAAATTTCGTTTACACCCTTTATTATAAATTTGTTAAAAATGAGAGATTTACAATGGGAGCAATTTCTAAATAGTACAATACAATAACAAAAAAAAAACATATTTTTTTAAAACTGAATTCTACAAGATTTTTAAAGTGTGAAAATCGTATTGATCACAAGGGATATTTAGTTTTTAAGTAAAGATCGTTATTGAAAGATGTCTCTAAATAATTTAAATACGGAGGAGTTAAATGATGCACCACTTACTTTATGGAAAACTAAGCAAAAAGTTCAATATCGTTTTGATGTACGGGGAAATGATTCAAAAAAGTGTGTGAAGTTTAAAAAATTATTTTATAAAAGAAAATTTTACTCAAAAAAAAAAAAAAATTTATACATATTTTAAAAAAGTTTCGTATACAAAGTCAATCATAAATAATGAAAAAAATATTTTTTTTTGCTGAAACGTTTTTTAAGAAAAACACGAAAACGTAAATAAACAAAAATTTTAATTATTTTTAATTTAAAATATGTAATACAAATAACACCAGGTCACAGAAATAAATTATAAAAATTTCCAAAAAAAAAAAAAAAAAACAATTGCGATATATCTTAAACCTCAAAAAAGTTGTGTTGAACACAAATTAGCTTAAATAAAATTACTAAAAAATTGAATAATTACACTAATTTTATTAAAAATTTAAAATAATAATAACAGTCAACGCTAAAATATGTCTACTTGGTCTGCTAAAATGGAAAAATCACAAAAATTTAAGTTTTTTTAAAATCGGTAATCCATTAGAAAATACTGGAATTATTCAAAAAATAAAATTACAAAATAGCTTCCACCTTACCATGCACTATGGGGTTTTTAAAATGAATTTTTGGACAAAACTCAATTTTGTATGCGTTCAAAATCTTTTTTTTTTTTTTTTATGCCGTTATAAGGTAAAACATTTAAAAGTATATATGGCACATATTTTTCGGCAACACCTTTAACAGCGTAAGCGTCAAAAACTATTTTTTGAGGACAAAAGTCTTTAAAACAAAGTTCCGATATAATCATATATATAGGATCAGATTTAAGTAAACATCACATCTGATCCGAGCCATGCATACATAAGCTGATCTCATGGTATCTCATGGGATTTAATCTCATATAGTTTGATCCGAAATATTGGTATATAAAATATGATCAAATTACACTGTGCAACACAAAAAAAATTACAAGGTCCGACCTTTAAATTTTGATAGAAGAGCCAAAAAAAAAAGACACGTGTATCGGCGTTTTGAAAGTTTACATCTGGGTTTCATTTTAGGGGGAGATAAAGTTTCCCCCAAATGCAAATTTTGTATTGTCAATCGGCATAGAAAATCGAGTAAAGCTTACGTTTAAAGTATATGGTGTGTTTAGCAAATTTATGTAAGATATTACGGAGAACATTTTTGTAGAATATGTTAACCCTTTAACTCCTCAAGGTAAGGGTGTTGTTGTCCTTCTTCTAAAAAAGGGCAAAAACACAATTAAAACAGGGAGTTAAGGGGTTAAAATGTTCCGCAAAAATATTCGCCGTGAAATTTTACTAGAAGTCCTTGAATACACAAAACAGAAAATTCAACCAGAAAGTCAGAAAAGGGCAAAAAACACAATTAAAACAGAGATTTAAGGGGTTAAAACGTTCCGCAAAAATATTTGCCGTGAAATTTTACTATAAGTCCCTGAATACACCAAAACGGAAAATTCAACCAGAAAGTCAGAAATAAGACACAACAAAAGAGAGCTTAGAGTTAATTTCGCATTTATTAAGAATTTTTTTTAAAGTACCCCAAAAATTTTGCATGAAAAAAAATAGTTAAAATTTAACTAAAAATCAGTATTTTTTTTTTATTTATTTATTAAAGTCTATGGATTAAATGCTTACAGACTATACAATGTGAACATAAAAAAATTTTAAATATGTAGAAAAATAAACAAATATAGAGCAATTCCATATGAAAACGATCAAAATTGGCAAATTTTTGGACGACCCCTCTCCGATTTTAAAATAAATAGTCTCAATCGATTGCCCAGCAAAAAATAATGTCCCTACATATTTTTTTTTTTTTTTATAGTGACTGGTTTAGTGGTGGTGTGCACCACTGTCATGTGACAAAATTGAAGAATTCTTCATAAGGGACCTCATTGAAAGTTGTTTTAAAAAAAACTACTAAAGCGATCGCAACGAGTGATAGCTCGTTGGAAAGGTATTGAATCAGGCTTTAATTGAAAAATAAAATTTTCCTAATTTTTCTCAGAAATTTACCTTTTTTCCCATGAAAATTAAATTTTCCCATGAAAATTAAATTTTCCGATTTTCCACAGAAGCTCATAATTTTTGCTTTAAGAATCAGCAATAAAAAAATGAGCCCCGACTCCTTGTTTGGACAGGAGAAGAGCATTTAAGAGACCAACTCGTTCTCATTGTTTTTATATTTTTTATAATTGAATTATTTTTAATTATTTAACAAGAAAAATTAGGAAAATTTTATTTTTCAATTAAAGCCTGATTCAATACCTTTCGCTTTAGTAGTTTTTTTTTAAAACAACTTTCAATGAGGTCCCTTATGAAGAATTCTTCAATTTTGTCACATGTCATATGGAATTGCTCTATAGTGACTGGTTTAGTGGTGGTGTGCACCACTGTCATGTGACAAAATTGAAGAATTCTTCATAAGGGACCTCATTGAAAGTTGTTTTAAAAAAAACTACTAAAGCGATCGCAACGAGTGATAGCTCATTGGAAAGGTATTGAATCAGGCTTTAATTGAAAAATAAAATTTTCCTAATTTTTCTTGTTAAATAATTAAAAATAATTCAATTATAAAAATATATAAAAACAATGAGAACAAGGTGGTCTCTTAAATGCTCTTCTCCTGTCCAAACAAGGAGTCGGGGCCCATTTTTTTATTGCTGATTCTTAAAGCAAAAATTATGAGGAATCCAAAAAAAATAAAATTAGCCGGAAAATTTAGGAGCTTCTGTGGAAAATCGGAAAATTCAATTTTCATGGGAAAATTTAATTTTCATGGGAAAAAAGGTAAATTTCTGAGAAAAATTAGGAAAATTTTATTTTTCAATTAAAGTCTGATTCAATACCTTTCCAACGAGCTATCACTCGTTGCGATCGCTTTAGTAGTTTTTTTTAAAACAACTTTCAATGAGGTCCCTTATGAAGAATTCTTCAATTTTGTCACATGACAGTGGTGCACACCACCACTAAACCAGTCACTATATAAAAAAAAAAAATATGTAGGTACATTATTTTTTGCTGGGCAATCGATTGAGACTATTTATTTTAAAATCGGAGAGGGGTCGTCCAAAAGGTGATCGCTTTCATATGGAATTGCTCTATAAGTAAACTATCAGTTTTTTTGTTTTAGGTGTTTAAATAAATTATTATGTTACGTTTTATGATCGTAGAAGTTAATGAAAAATCAATTAATTAATATAAGTCTACTTGGATATGATGGTAGATTTATAGATGGATTCCATTGTAAACCTCGCAGACAAAACAAAGGAAATTGTTTTTGAACAGATTCGATATGGTTGCTATGTACGTTGTATTGCGGGTCCCAAATTACGGATCCATATTCAAGGATCGGTCTTACAAGTGAGGTATAAAGCTGTTTTGTAATATCAGGATCGGTAAACTCCTTTGCTCATCGCTTGATAAAGGCAAGAACACCTCTGGCTTTATTGATGGTCATATGAATGTGTGGAACAAAATTCAGTTTTGGATCAAGTAAAACTCCAAGGTCAAGAAAAACATGCTCTCCTAAAACATAATTAACATTTACGCAGTTACTCCTATAGAATCCTATATATTTGCACTTTTTCAGGTTAAGATCCATAAGATTAGCTTGACACCAGTGATAAAAATTTTCAAGATCGTTTTGAAGATAAATATGTTCGTATGAGTTTTTATAGGTAAAGAAAATTTTGACATCATCAGCGTACATTAAAATGTTACAGTATTTTATTATTGGAAGATCGTTAATAAACAAGCTAAAAAGAATAGGTCCAAGATGGCTTCCTTGAGGTACTCCAGAGATAACACGTATGATCTTAGAAGATTTATTTTTAAATCGGACAGTCTGCTTTCGATCACAAAGGTATGATTTGATCCAATTAAGGCTGATATAATTTAGACCAAGTGAGTCCAGTTTACAGAGAAGAAGGTTATAATTGACTTTATCAAAAGCTTTTCCGAAGTCGGTGTAAACTGCATCCGTTTGTTGTCCCTTAACAAATCATCGATTAACAAGTGTTGTAAGATGCAAAAGGTTAGTTTTTGTTGAGCTACCTTTACGAATGCCATGCTGAAAAGTTGATAATGTAGATTTTACTTGGTAACAGAAAAAATCGGTAACAATTTTTTCGAAAACTTTTGGAATATCTATTATTTTACCTTCGATAGCAAATTTGGATAGGAAGTATTCATTAATTACATTTTTTTTTTTTGCTGAACACACCATATACTTTACTCTATTTTATATGCCCATTGATAATACAAAATTTGCATTTTACGAAAACCAGATGTAAACTTTCAAAACGCCGATTAAAGTGTCTTTTTTTGTCTCTTCTATCAAAATTTATAGGTCGGACCTTTTAATTTTTTAAAAAATTTGATTTTGTTGTACAGTGTTATATAAAGGGTCCGCCATCTAACTTTTTTTTTCAAACTAGTGTTTATTTCGTGAATGGTAACACTTAGCTCATGTCTGATTTGACAGATAATTAGTTTTATCCTTCCGCTGAACGAATATGGTCCTTATGTTCGTTATCTTGAGAAAAAAGTGAAAGAAACTGGCATCCTCATCGATAAACATAAAACAAAAAAAAAAAAAAAAACAATTTTTACCGAGGAAGAACATCAAAGTTTTTGTTCCCAAAATGTTCAAGTAGAAGACTTACAGAATTTTTTAAGAGCAGAAATATACAGAAAACTTTACACGTCCTTGTTATACAAAATAATTAAAAATAAAACTATACGGTCGGTATTATGGATCAATACAATATTTTGTTTATGAAGAACAAATTTCCTTATTTAGTACTTCAGTAATTTCAGATTGTTCCAAACAACTATTTTGTTGACAACAAAGCGGGATCAGTGGTAGAAAGTATTTTGCCTATAGTGGAACTAAGCAACTATTTATGTTTTAAAATTAAAACTTTTGAATCCATTATACATGTTATACAATGCTCTTTTCTAAAAACCTAAACTAGTTTTAAGAGAATTTCGTAAAAAATATCTTAAAAGTGGTGCTTTTAATTAATTAATGTTCATTCTTTTAAGCAATTTTAATTAAATTAATTCAAGTTAACCTATATTTTTTCATGTATTCTCTTCATAAGTTTTGTATAATTAACACAAAACTTTTTTGGTATATACTAAAAAATATGCATTAAAAAAACCTCTAAAAAACTGTTTCTCTTAAAACCAGTTGGCATATTAAATTTAACAGATGTTGACTACCTTGGTTCGTTAGTGTATATGTTCGTTATCTTAAAATCATGGTTGGCAAACACTACCTTGTGTTGTAAACCGATGTAAATATAAAAATCGCGATATTTCAAAAATTGCAAATGAGAAATAAAATTTTGACAAATTTGGATTCAGTGTGCCTAAATATACTAAAAATATGTATTACAAAGACTGTTTCTGCAAAAAGTTAAAATTTGTTGAGTAGTATAAAACACTAAAAATGCGGTTTTTTATTATTTTATTTCACCCAATAATTTGAAAAAGAAAAAAAACTAATTAAATCAACACGTTTATTACATTTTCGTTTAATTGCAATTAAAAACTTATCGTCCATATCTAATTCAAACACAAAAGTGTTAGTCTTAAAATCAAATTATTTTATTGATAAAACGTGATTTCAAATATTTATTTCAAAGTGACGACATCTCCGAAAACGAATGATAAAGAAAATGTTAAACTAAATGCAATAACAATTTAAAACGACCCAGACACTAAAAATCCGCCTTAGGCCAAAAATAGGGAAAATGTACTAAACATTGTGTATGTTGTACTAAAAAGTGATAATTTGTTTTAATTGAATTGTTTATAGATAAATTTAACAGAAATGTGTGAATTTTGTCTTGTATTTCGGAAAAATTTTAATTTAATTTAAAATTTTTTTTTATAACTAATATCTACAATATGCATTTAAGTGTTACATAAATGTGTTTTTTTTTTTACAAATTTAGTTAGGAGTAAAAGTTTTTGAAGATTAACCCTTTCACTGCCGACTGTTTGTTTATGGATTTATTTGTATGGGGAGAAGCTATTAAAAACTTTCGATATACCTTTCAGATAATGGTTTTTTCAAATTTCACGGATGTTGGTATTAATATTCACCTAGTAAATACGAAGTTTACGAACTTTTTCTTTTAACAAATATCTAAGAAATATAAAATATTTGAATTATCATAATTATCGCAAAGAGAATAATACAAAAATGGAGCAAAATTGATAATTAATAGGTTTTTTGTTAAAGCTCTGCCTATTCTGGTGGCTCTAGCTTTTCTAAAACTTCAAGTTCTGATGAGATCTTTAGCCAGATCGAAATACTAGTATCAACCTAGCTAATATGTTTTATTTGCTTTATTTTTGTAAACGGATGTTGAAAGCTCGTTATAAATTAACAATAAATTTATAAATTAACAATAAATTTATCGTTATAAATTACAAATAATCTCAAAGTATATAAACACAAAAAACTAATAAAACTGGAAAATAAAATTAAAAAATTGTTCTTAATTCGCGAATATCTCAAAAAAAAACATAATTAATTTTTATGAAATATATTTTGCAATTAACTCAAAGTATCACTTACAACATATAAAAACTTCAAGTTGGGAATCAGAGGGGCTCATAAATATATGTAATTTTTTTGAAAGTATCTTTGATATTAAATATAAAAGTTTGTATATTCACATAGTACCCTAAGACAAATTTCGATATGCATATTAAAAAGGTGACCCACATGTGGTTAAACTGCATACCAAGATGTTCGTTATCACATCATATGTATGTATAAGGATATTTAAAGTTAAATTTTTAAACAAATTATTAAAATATTGGTACTCATTATATGATGTCAATATGGCTGCAAGATGAAAGATAATAATCTCTGCTATTCCACAAAATTAATTGTCGTAATATTTCAGGATCAAAATTTTTAAAAATGACCTTTTAAAAATTGAATCCTTCAGTATAATTAACTGTTTTAAATAACTTCGTCAAAAGAAAGAATTCATATTTTTAATCCATGACGAGCTTTCAACCTCCGTATATTTACAAAAATAAAGCAAATCAAACATATTAGCTGGGTTGATACTAGTATTTCGATCTGGCTAAAGATCTCATCATCTCATTTTATAACCAAAAATTTTGTGAAATAGCAGATTATTTATTATTTTTCATCTGATATAAATATTGTCATCACTTAACGAATACAAATATATAAAAAATTGGTTTAAAAATTTAACTTAAATATCCTTTAGATAGGATATAGTACACATGCAAAAAAAACACACTCAAAAAAAAAGTTGGTAAAGTTAACACAAAATTTTGCTGAGTTAGCCAGGAGGGTGGTTGCAAAATAATTGCTAATGTCAGCAAAATCCTTTGTTGAAAATCAGCGAGCTGATTTTTAGCAACAAAAGTAGTAGATTCAGCAAAAGTTTTACTAACACTTAGCTGATTAAAAACTAAAGAATCCTTGCTAAAAGTGAACAATATTTTGCTAAATATTAGTAGATTGAGAAAAACTAAAAAAAATTTGTAGAAAAATAATACTTTAGTTAATTTCTTTGCTGAAAATCCTAAACATTTTTCTTAACATAATAATTATTTTAAAAAGAACGGAAAAATTACAAAACATGACATATTCAAACCTTTTTTGCAATAAGAAAAAGGAAACATAAAAATTACCTAATATGTGTGTCATAGTCTTTCGCTTTAGTCTTCCTACCTAAAGGTATATTTGTTTTGAATTTTAAATTGCCAATTTGACCGCACTGCATTAATAATTATTATAAACATTTAGTTTACAAATAAATACACATATGATCTCTATTGAATTTAAAATCATTATTTTGTCTTTAATTTAATTAATAGACAATTACTTTCACAAGGCGGAGACAACACGAAATTTAAGATGTTTTAATGCACAATTTTAGTAAAACATTAGTTCAAAACAGTTAAGTGCTGAATAACTATAACTAAAATTTTAGCTAAAAATATAATTTTAGCAAAAGTTTTTCTGGAAAATAGTAGACTTACTTTTTTTTGAGTGTACATGTGGTAACCTGTTTAATATGCATATCAATTTTCCTATGCGTGCCAAAAAAAACATTGAAATTTTTCGTAGGGTACTATGTGGATACACAAAATTTTATATTAAATATCAAAACTACACTTAAAAAAATAAGTTAGTAGAAAAGTTAGTAAAATGTCTTCAAAATCAAGTATTCTATTTTTCAGCAAAAAAACTGATAAGCATATTAATAGTGTGAACGGCAAACAGATTTAAAAATATACACAGAATGAAGTAAATGTTGCTGTATGTCAAGATGTAGTAGAGAAGAGGAAAGTGATACTAAAAAGTGCAACTCTTATAAGACATATGTATGTATAATCAACAATGGAAGATTTTTGTATCTGCTTTTAATACATAAAACAAAATTGTAGATTAAAACACCTAAATTTTGTGTTATCACCTGCTTTTGGAAGTAATTGTCTATTAATTAAATTAAAGACAAAATAAAGTCTTTAAATTGAATAAAGATTAAATTTGTATTTGTAAACTAAATGTTTAAAAAGATTATTAATGTAGTGTGGTTAAATTGGCAACTTGAAACTGCAAACAAATACACGTTCAGGTAGACAGACTAAAGCGAAAGACACACATCTTAGGTAATTTTTTGTTTCCTTTTTATTATTGCAAAAAAAGGGTTGTATATTCTGTTATTTTTTCTTTTCGTTTCTAGAATGTCTAAGGCATTTGTCATTCTTTAAAAGGTGGCGCAATTTAGACAACCATTGATGTGAATAGTTGAAAGATAATTTTGTGTATGTTATATAGAAATATTTATATATTATATATATATTTTTTTAAGATCTTACATTAATTCATGTCATCAATGTGGGAGTATGAATTTTTTTTTATATTTTGTACCATATAATTTATTAAAAGTTCTTTTTAAAAGAATCACAAACAAATTTTAAGAATTTTCAGCAAATAAATTAACTAAAGTATAATTTTTCTAAAAACTGTTTGAGTTTTTTTCAGTCTACTAATATTCAGCAAAAATTTTGTTAACGTTTACCAAGGATTATTTAATCTTTAATCATCTAAGTGTTTGCCAAATTTTTGCTGAATCTACTATTTTTTTGTTTTGCTTTACTAACTTCTTTTTTTGAGTGCACTTTACGAAAAATTTTGTTTATTTTTGAACACCTCTATTTCCCAACTTAAATTTTTTATATATTGTAAGTGATAATTTAAGATTTTTGTAAAAAAAAATGATTATGAGTTTTTTGAGATATTCGCGAATTAAGAACATTTTTCAATTTCGTTCGAGAAAAAATTAATTTTTGGGCAACACTATTTAATGAACAGTATTTGGTCTTTGAAATGACACCCAATTTTTAACTTTCTGTTGACACGTTCAAAAGTTATCATAATTTAAACATTGTAAAGGGTCCGCCAAATAACTTTTTTTTTTTTGAAAATGCTATAAAAAAAAACTACTGAATATTTTCCAAAATTTCTTTTTTTATTTGAAAGTACAATCCTTCCGGTTAATAATCGAAAATAATTTCATTCAAATGGCTGCCTCGGCTGGCCATGCAGTAGCCTACACGATCGGTCCAATTTTTAAGCACATTATCGATTGTGTGCAGCTGTATTTCACCAATGGCTTCATGAATATTGTCCTGTCTCTGTCTTGTTGGCGTAACACTTATCTTTGACGGCACCCCACAAATAATAGTCCAACGGTGTCAAATGGCGTCATACCAAGGTCTTTATGCAAAATTCGTCTCAATGATGTCTCCGAAATGTTCAATTGTTGAGAACGACGGTGAATTGATGTTGATGGCGCTTCACGCACACTTTCTGCCACAGCAGCAATATTCTCGGGTGTACGCACTGTTTTTGGCTTTTCACGCTTTGGTTTATCGATGAGGATGCCAGTTTCTTTCACTTTTTTCACAAGATAACGAACATACGGAGCTGACGGTGCTTCTCTTCTTCCAAAATCCGTACGCAATTTTCGCACACATTCTGCAACATTACCATGATTTTCAAAGTAATGTCGCAATATTTCCCAGCGTTGTTCAAGCTTATACACAACTTTATTCGTTCAGCGGAAGGATAAAACTAATTATTTGTCAAATCAGACATGAGCTAAGTGTTACCATTCACGAAATAAGCACTAGTTGAAAAAAAAACGTTAGATGGCGGACCCTTTATATTTCTTGCACATTTGCTTAAAACCCCTAACTTTAAGCAGCGACTGAACGCCGACTACAACGAATTTTGGAAAAATAAAAATAAGTAAACTTTACATTAATTAGAAGAATGTTTATGCCAAGTTTTACTACAATCAGAGGAGGTAAAATTGAAAATTTTGATTTTTTGTGCCCATTATTTTTAAAATACCCCTTAACAGGAAATCTTCTAGAGTTACCCCTTATGCAATTATTTCTTATATTTC
The DNA here is from genome assembly GCA_021234595.1 of Delia radicum. NCBI lineage: Eukaryota > Metazoa > Arthropoda > Insecta > Diptera > Anthomyiidae > Delia > Delia radicum. The sequence goes on along the minus strand of CM037852.1, from coordinate 80,772,635 downwards.
TTATTGTGTGTGTTTGTATTATATAAGTGTTTGGTATCGTTGGAAAGGAAATTAACTGTAAATTGCGATATCTTTAAAAAGAATCTCATTTAACACTCTTGGTAGAACAAAAAATTGGCTAATCCTATTAGGAAGTTAAAAATTGTAGTTTTTGTTAAAATGTAAATTTTCACTATTCAATAGAATATTTATTAATAGAAATAATCCAATGATTTTTGGGACTGAAATAGACTTTAATGCCAAAATTGTAAAATTGATGTCATGGTTTATGATTTGCTATAAGCAATCCCATAATTCCCATACATCCTAGCGTATAAGTAATATAAAATTAAGTATACGTCACCAATTCATACTGCTATGTATTTTCAAATGAATTTATTTTATTTTATTTTAACAAATCACTTCATTAGTCTAAATTTAATTTAAGAAAAAAAGAACATAAAAACCAACTTTTTCAAATACCTGTAAGTCATTTGAACGATTTTTTTGTGCCTAATTAAATTAAATCTTATCAAAATAATATTTATTCAAAGCACCCACTGTCTGGCACTGGCTGACCAAACGAACCAGTTTATACCACTTAATATCAGTTGTTTAATATTGACATAATAAACTCAATATTTTTTGTTACTTTTTTTATTTTATAGATCATATTTGCAAAAATCAGTTTATTTATTCTCTTTTTTGTCATCAATCATTGACTATGATTTCAGTTAACACTTGTTGTGTTTATTAAATAAACAAATATCTAAGCGCTAGTGTGTTAAAGGGTGCAACCGAACATGTTTTTATGAATTTAAATGCTAATTATAGAAAATATGAAAGCAGAATCGCCACTCTCTTGAGAGATGGATCGAATTTTCGCATACTCGCTGTTATAGTCTGTGTTAGATTCTGGACAATTATTCTTGCCTCTATTTTGATTATTCAGCTTTAGCGAATTGTTTCTATTTACAGTTGTTTTAACTGTCATTTTCAGTAGATTCTACTGTAAAACTTTTTTGAGTTTAGCCATTCCATCGTCGGACAACTTACTTGTACTGTTGAAAATGAATTCTTCTTCGTTTATGACATTTGCCACTAATTGCCACTTTTCTAACTATTTTGTAAAATTGTAATTTTTTTGGATCCATGACATAAAACGACGTTTTTATAAATTTTTTAGACTTTTAGTAAAAATTCTATAAAATATAATTGAAACCCAACCATTGTACATAGTAAAAATTCTATAAAATATAGTTGAAACCCAACATTTGTACATAAGTTTTATGAAAAATTGAAAAAAAAAAAAAATTTTTGTATTGCTTTCAGAAATTAAATTTCAGAATATTTTCTTTTAACCCTCGAACCTGCAAGCCCGCCTCCAGACGGGCTATTTTAAATTGGCCATAAATACGTCAAATGAGTGTTTTATAAAAAAATGAAGCTATGCTGATAGAAAACCAAAATATTTTGTGAAGTAATTTTTTGTGTTCATGGCATGTTATGGAAGCGAGAAAGCGTTAAAGTTAGAATTTCGTAAAATTGCAAAAAAAAAAAGAAAAAAATGAAAACAATTTTCAAAAATTGTGAAAGAAAAAATCTTTAATGTTTGTTGATATGCTTTGCTAATGTAGAAGGATAGTATATGATGACATTAGAAAAAAGAACTGCCATTTAAAGTTTTAACTGAAAGTTAAACTGGCAACTATGATAATGACTATAGAAAAAACAAACACACTATAAATAGAACACACAGAGTAATGTGGGATTTAACGTTACCCAATTTCTTCAACGTGTGAGTTAAATAGATGATATTTACGATTAACACTAAATGGCACGAAGAATGTTGATGAAGACCGTAGTGGGTCAGAAAATGCATTCCATTCATGCTAGTGTCTAATAACTTTTTCTGTGTTTTTTTTCTAATAGTCAAAGTAAATTATCATATAAAAATTATAATTTTTCTGTTAATTTAGAGAAAAATTTGTCATGATCTAAAACCGAACAAATAAAATCTCACACATAAATTTATAGATCAACGATAAAATTCACTATTGAAATATTTATGTTGACTAGAAACGGTTGATACATAACACAAATTAAGATTGAAACTTAAAATTTTCAAAAAAGCTCTAATTTTGGTATAAGGACATACAGGATTTCAATAGCATACCTGTAAAGGACATCGTCTTAACTTGAAAACGTATAGACGGCTTTTTATGAAATTTCGCGGGACAATTATATTTAGTAGTATTAGTAAAGCCTTTAAGTTTAATCAATCTATGTTGAAGTTTAGGTGCATTTTTACTCAATTTCGCGTTTTTAGAATAACGAAAATCGTTATCTCCTTAAATAAAAACATCAAAAAGAGTAATTGTTGGGCTGTAGTTATATAATGGTAAGAGGAATAATTTACTCATAAACTTATTCATTTACAAGCACTATTTTTTGAGATTCGCTCTTAATATATTTTGGCCCATATCGCCGAAAATAGGCCACAAAAAAACTTTTGGTAGAAGGTGTTAATTTTCATTACAAACGATATATGGCGCAGTAAATAATAACTATATTGCAAGTAGCTTGATCCTAAATCGAAATATAGTCAAAAAAGTCTAATTACTCAAATTTTAAAATTACAGAATAAAAAAACTTTTAAACACTTCTCCTTAAATTTTTTTTTTTGATTTTAGGATTATTAAATACTTAAATGAATAAATAGTCGACTGTTTGTAGCATTTTTGCTATAAACTAGTGTTGCGAATAAAAAGCTTATCAATCAAATTAGCGCTTAAAAAAAAACCAGACCAATTAGTTGAATAAAATTTTAAAAAATAAAAAAAAATATTTAAATTAATGCATTTAAAATATTTATATAATATGCAGCTAATAACGTACAGAAACATCTAAAAATATATTTTTGAAATTACCAAAAAAGCAGACTAAAAAAATTTGAAATGTATAATAGGGCACGTGAAAAATATTTAACATTTTGAAAAATATGTACATAATTAAACGTCCATAATTAAACGTACTTGAACCTTAGATAAACACATGGAGCCCTATCAACAATATCATAACTAATTACAAATTGTTAATCCTAGCAAATATCAAAATTAATGTTTTCATATATTGACGTTAGGGTGTCCCATTAAAAAAGCACAATAGTATTTCAGAGATTACTACTCGATGGCCAAAAAACACATCTTTTTTTAATAAACGCTGAATCCAAATCTAGTAAAAAAAAAACTTATTTGCAGTTTTTAAAACATCGCGATTTTAAATTTTTCGAAATTTTATCGCAAAATCATGAAGTTATTTTAAAGAATATAAATCTTCATGAAATGATCTTGAATTTGGGTATAATTATGTCGGCGTTTATATCAGAGTGACTGTAACTGTCATACCCGACAAGAAAACGACGAAACATAAATTTCAGATCCCGGATCCTTTCGGTTTCCGAAATATGAAGTCATAAAAATAGCAAAAAACGATAAAATTTGACTAAAGTATCGTTACAAAAATGACTATAACTTTTCAACTATACAAGATAAAAAAAATTAGTGTTGCCATATTTTTTACACTAAAACGTACTCTTCAAAATGCTATGCATATTGATTTTTTTCATGGAAGTGGCAAAGGTCATTTTTGGGGGGTCTTGAGTTCAAATGTCCATATCTAAAAATGCACTTTTTTTAATTGTTAAAATGTATGCTTATTATTGAACTCTCCTCTACATTTATGTGGTATCTCGATTAGTTTCAGAGTTATAGCTAAAACTGTGATAAAAGTATGAAAATCGGCCTAGTTTATGAGTTGAATTGGCGATATGTTATGCATACGTACCGTATTTCTATGTGCATTAGAACATAATTTTTTGTATGAAGAAAAACATATTTTTTTAAAATTTCAATTTATTGTTCATTTTATTATAGTATTAGGTTTAAAAGATATTTGTTGGAAATTTGAGAAAAATCTAATAGCTTTAACCCGTGCCGCCCTGTTACCAAAGTTTTCGATTTTAGAAAATTTTTTTTAAATTGCTTTTATAAAAATATGTCTTGCGACACATTACTTTTTTAATTAATTTTGATAGGCAGAAAACGATTGTTTTGAAATTTTTGAAATCGGACTAACGGTTTTTGAGATATTGTGATTTGATTTTCACTAAAAATTGTGTATTTTATCTCTATTCTAGAAATTTTTAAAATTATCTGTGAATTTTTTGTTTTCGCACTTAAATACTATAAAAAAGTGCTTTCATTTGGTCATAATTATGTGTGAAATTTGGGGTAGATATATTTTCTAAAATTAAATTGAATTTTTTTTTCCGTATATCAGAGGCTTTATGCGCAGGTCACCAAGGGTTAAGAAATCCGATTTGTGTTAAATTTCGCACTACAAAACTATTGGACCTAGTGCTATAACAATCAAAACATTAATTAATGAAAATTGAAAGTTAAAGTAAATATTCTTTCAGTAAACATGTTTATAAAATTGAAAAACTTAACAGTTTTACTATGTAAATTTTCTGTTTTTCCTAGATATTTGAAGGTAAATTTACAAGTTTTCCTTTTACCAATATTGACATGATTATGCTGAAATGAAAAGTAGTTTTGTTTGCTTTGCTAGTGCAAAAACAAAAAAAAATATGATAATTTTTAAAAAATTTGTAGAATGGAGGAAAAAACTCCATTTTTATTAAAAAATCAAATCGCAATATCTCGAAAGCGGTTAGTCCGATTTAAAAAATTAAATATTCGTGTTTAGCATGCCAAAGCTTATTAAAAATGATTTGTCGCAAGACATAGTTTTATTAAAGGAGTTTAAGAAAAATTTTCAAAAACTGAAAACTTTGATCGAGGGGCGGCACGGGTTAATGCTATCCGATTTATCTCAAATTCGCACCACCTAAATTTTAACCTAATTCTAAAATAATCGCAATAATAATTCATAAAAATCGAAAGTTCAAAAAAATGACGCTCTAATGTACATACAAAAATGTACACACTCATAAGAAAAAATATATATTAAACAGGAAATAACAAATTTAGTACCATGTTTTTGACTATAACTCAGAGGTCAATTGAGATAACACCCTGAATTGTTCACATGAATGTAGAGACGAGTTCAATATATGCCTGTTATATATATTTTTTTTAAGAATTAAAAAAATGCGCATTTCGATATATAGACATTTGAACTCAAGAACCCAAAAAATTACCTTTAACCCTTTCATGGAAAAAATCGATATGTACAATATAATATTAAAGAGCACATTTTAACTTAAAAAATAGGGCCACCACGAATTTTTTATCTTGTACAGTTTGAAAGTTATAATCAAATTTGTAAGGATACTTTAGTGAATTTTTAACGCTTTTTGCAATTTTCATGACGTTTCCGAAACCGAAAGGGTCCGGAGCCTGAACTTGATGTTTCGTCGATTTCTTGTCGAGTATGCCAGTTATTGTGGATTTCATTAAAATCGGAGGTGGTCGAACTGAAAATGCCATATTTTTGATTGAGTTGACATGTTTTTACTCATCAGAATATCGCACTGTTATTGCAATTAAATTGAAAATTGTCCTTTTTTAGTTTTATCCTTATAAATTTTATACATGTCAAACAATTTTAAATTGTATCATTGAAAATTGTATCATCCTTTGAAAATATCCTGAAATATGTAGTAAAGAACCTAAATTTTAAACTAATTTTCCACTTGCTTCAATAACCGAATTAAAAAAAAAAAACTTTTATATAAAAATATGTTATTAACACTTGATTTACGGAGCCGGAAAATTTTACCGTTTTCGACTTTTAAATTCAAATTATATTAAAAAATTGTTCAAAGAAAACTTTAAATTAGTAATGAATTTTTCTTAAACTTCAGCAAAAAATATATTGACAAAACTAATTTCTCATTTTCTCTCTCTATACCTAGATTTACGGTATCGGTCAAAATTACCAGTTTTGTTTTTATAAAAAAAAGGACTTAAAAATAAAAATTTTAAAAACAAATTATTGGGAAATGCTTAAATATGTGTATATGATTTCTTTTTAGCTTTGTTTACAAATGTTCATGTTTGTGGGCCCTCGTATAATCGATATTTTTTATATTTTTGTATATATAAAAAAAGGCATGTTAGCTACGAACGCCCATACCAAACCGCTGGAACTAGAAACTTGATATTTAACATGCATAATTTTTCATCGACCTATAAGGGTATACAGACAAGAGAGGGGCAAAACAATAAAAAGTATACCCTCAAACCCCCACTAACGTTCTGCCAAAACCTCTTTTTCTAGAAATCGTAAATTTGTAAAATATGTTATATTTAACAGTTTTATTAGTTTTTTGTTTTTATATACATCGAGATTGTTTTTTTGTTATTTTTAATTTATAACGAGCTCTCAACCTCCGTATATTTACAAAAATAGAGCAAATCAAACATATTAGTTAGGTTGATACTAGTATTTCGATCTGACTAAAGATCTCACCAGAATCCAAAGTTTTAGAAAAGCTACAGCATCCACAATAGGCAGTTCTATTTAATATTGGCTTACTCCACAGTAACATACTTTTTGAAATGTCTGCTTTAAACGTGCTTAAAAACTTTATAGAAGACTTGGCAATTTTTTTTATGTTTCTACCTTTTAAGATATTGTGGTCATTTAAGGGTTAACAAATTGTTTTTCTATGTAAAAAAATAAATAAGTAATCATATTTCACAACAATATATTGATTTGATACAAAAGAAGTTGATATATTTAGCAAATAAATGCAACTTTCATCTACCGGTCAAAATGACCGGTACAGTAAATCTGAGTATAAAGTGTGCTCCCAAATAAACGTTAACACAGAAAAAGTTACATTAATAGAGACTGAGTTAAGCGATAGTGGAAATTACAAAAATTTTATTGATTTAAATTTTATACAAATTTATATTCTGTACCATCTTATATAAAGCGTGTTTTTTTAGAGTGTCACAACTTTGAGTTGGCATCACTGCTTTATTTGACCACCCATTTAACAGCTGATAGTTAATTTTTGTTTAGTTTGCTTTGAAATTTCATTATGAATCGACTTACACCAGAACAACGCGTGCAAATTGTTGAAATGTTTAATCAAAATAATTGTTCTATTCGTCAAACTCATCGTTCACTTCTTCCATTTTATGGCGTACATAATCGTCCTTCAGAACGGCTAATTCAAAGAACAATAGATCGTTTTCGGACCACATTTACTGTTACTTATAATGTGCAGCCCGTGAGACGCCGAACAGTGCGCACTGAAGAAGCTGTAGCCGCTGTACAGGAAAGCATTGAAGATGATCCTAATCAAGTAATTCGTCGCCGTTCTCAGCAACTGGGGTTGTGTCCACCCACTTTATGGAAGATTTTACGAAAGGATCTTGGCTTAAAAGCTTTCAAGATTCAACTTGTGCAGGAATTAAAGCCAAACGACCATCGCAATTCGGCGAATGGGCGAATGGGCTGAAGCACAAATTCATATTGATTTGAAACGTAATGGCCCAATTAATTCGCCAACAAGATCGTATGATTTAACCCCATTGGATTATTTTCTTTGGGGTTATGTTAAGTCACTTGTCTACGTCGATAAACCACAAACTATTGAACACCTGGAAATCAACAATCAAATGCTGCGAAAAGTTGTTGAAAATTGGTGTTCCAGATTGCGCCTTCTACGCGCCAGCCGTGGCGGCCACATGGCAGAAATCATATTTATACATTAATTTCATAAAATTTTCTTTCCAATAAAACCCGTTTCATTAATATTAAAAATATATTTCCTTGTTTTATTATCATTTAAACATGTGTCACTCTATAAAAAACACCCTTTATAAATATAAAGCGTTTAATATAATTTTTTTTATTTTTAATTTATAACGAGATTTCAACCTCCGTAAATAAAGCAAATCAAACATATTAGCTAGGTTGATACTAGTATTTCGATCTGGCTAAAGATCTCATCAGAACTCGAAGTTTTAGAAAAGCTAGAGCCTATATAATAGGCAGAACTTTAACAAAAAACCTATTAATAATCAATTTTGCTCCATTCTTGTCTTAATTTTTCTGATATGCCTCCCGTAAGCAATTTCTGTTATGATTGTTCTGTCCACTTATATCGTAAGTTAGAAATATATTTGAGAACTTTTTTTGGAAATTTCCATTGTTTTTTTTTTTGTTTGGTACTACTCCGTTACGTCTCTAAGACTATCCGCTACATAAAACTTTCGTCCGGGAAGCTGTGACAAATCCGCAAATACATAATTTTTGTCGTTTATTATACAACATTCAAATTTTAGAAAAAAAAAATATTTTTAAGTAGCATTGCTCGTTATTTGGTTTCAGTATTCTTCTTAGCATTCCTTTTCGGAACTTTTTGCACTTTAAATGTACTAAGACAAACAATTTTTTTAACTAGGCGCACAAAATGTTTCGAACATTTCACGTATCGTGCTACTTCGCTGCCAGAAACCTTTGGATCAGCTCTCAAAATCTTTTAAACCTATTTGGCCTTGGAAGAGTTCCTAGGTTTCTTTGTTTTACCAGTTTCACGTTTTTTTTTTGCCAACTGTTAAGTCCTTGTACTACCACCTTTAAAACAAAACAGACCGTTTAACCTTTTGTAATTTTTTTGTAAACCAACTTGGATTATTTCGAAAAGTTTAAGTAACTTTTTCACTCACTTACATTTAATTATTTGTGAGCTAACTTTAATTTAATTATTGTGAGCTAACTTTGCAACTGATTTTGACAAATCAAAAAATATTATTATCTGACACATTTTTCAAAACATCGTCTGATGAATGAAAAATATTTAAATCAAACGCAAAAAATTCTATAAAAAAAATTGTGTGTTAACGTTTATATAAAGAATTTGAAACTTTTTGCATAATCTGTAAAACATATTTTCTAATAGATTTAGGTCCGCTGAGTCTAAATCTAGAAAAAGAATTTTTTTTTTATTTGTAGTTTTTGAAATATAGCGGTTTTTATATTTTTTTTATATAAAAATAGTATTCTTTTCTAATTATTTCACGATGTTTTCAATGGATTTGGAGTCTTAATAATCAAAATTTAAAATTGTTTTAGCATACATAAAATTTATAAGTATAAAACTAAACATGCAATATTTTCAACTTCCTTACAATACCGGCAAAATGTCCTAAAACAAACAACGACATGAATATACACAAATGAAAGATAATTTTGTGTAGATTTATATTTGTAAGCAAAATTTCATGATTTTGTGGTTAAATTTCGAAAAATCAAGAAAAATAAACGAAAATATGTGGTTAATGATGTAAGAACAGCGAAATTTCAGAAACTGCAAATGAAAAAAAAAAATGTGACAGATTTGATTTAGCGTACCTAAGTGTACTAAAAAATATGTATTTCAAAGAGAGGTTCTGTAAATAAGTGAAACTTGTCGAGTAGTGTTATGAGAAAATTAACGAAATTGTTTTAGAAAGTTAATTTTAAATCCTAATACTTGACAAATGTGTATTTTAAATTAAACAAATTTCATTTTTTTTGGATTTTTTCCTTAATATGCTTTTCAACAAGTTTTATATATGAGTTATTATTTAAACCAATTCGTAAGAACATTCATTGTCGAGACACCCTAATTTACGTGTATTTATCTACATGTGTATTTGAAAATCAATACAAATCAATCACAAGTTCACAAATTATACTGGACACAATGAATCAATCATTACAACACAAAAAAGTCGAAATTTTATAATTTTTCCTAATTTGCAAAAAAAAAAAATGTTCAATTAGTTTTCAGTTAAACTTTAAACTTAACGGTAGGAAGATAAATATAAAAGAAATATTTAAAATCATTTTACAAATAAAATTAGGAAAAGGTTCAAGAAGTTCCTAATATAAAAAAATGTCTTGTAAAATAACATACAAAATATTGTATTGTTTGTATTGTGTTGTTAAATAACAGTGAACAAAAGTGTTTTAAATATTTTTTAAAATAAATTTAGTTAAACATAACCTTAAAAATTACATATGAAAATAGCGAATTAAGAAAAATGTAACTTCGTGCTTAACAATTTAACTTAAAACAACAAAAGATATAGTTTGAACCGCAGATCATAAAAAAATGCATTGTGCTTTCTAACAATTATTTTTTTCTAATTTTATTTCAATCACGAAAACAGTTCACCCAAAAAAAAGTTAGTAAAGCCACAAAAATTTTGCTTAGTCAGCAGAATTTTAGTTAGGAGGGTACTTACAAAAAATTGCTAATGTCAGCAAAATCTTTAGCTCAAATTCAGCGAGCTGATTTTTAGCATCAAAATAAGTAGATTCAGCAAAAACTTTGCTAATACTTAGTTAATTAAAAAATCACTGCTTAAAACTAACAAATATTAGTGCTGAATATTAGTAGACTGAAAAAATTCGATCAATTTGTGGAAAAATTATACTTTAGTTAATTTATTTGCTGAAATTCCTAAACATTTTTTGTGATTCTTTTAAAAATAATTTACAATTTAAAAACCATTGCCAAAAGTTAACAAAATTTTTGCTGAATATTAGTAGAGTGGAAAAAACTTGAACAATTTGTAGAAAAATTATACTGTAGTTAATTTATTTGCTGAAAGTCCTAAACAATTTTTTATGAATATGTTAAAAATAATCTACAATACGTTACAAAATACTCCCACATTGACGACATGAATTAATTTAATATCTGAAAATATATAGAAATAATTATATATAACATAAACGAAATTATCTTTCAACTACTTACATCACTGGTTATTTAAATGATTCCTGCTTTAAAACAAGACAAATGCCGTAGATAATTCTAGAAACGAAACGAAAAATAACAAAGTATGGCAAATACAATCACCTTTTTTGCAATAAGAAAAGGGAACATCAAAAATTACCTAAGCTGTGTGCCCTTGTCTTTCGATTTAGTTTATCTATATGAACGTATATTTGTTTGCAATTTGACCACACTTCATTTTTATTTTACAAATACACATTTAGTTTTTTAGTTTACAAATACACATTTAATCTTTATTAAATTTTAATATTTTGTTTTGTTTTTAATTTAATTAATTTACAGTTACTTTCACAAGCTGGTGACAACATAAAATCTAAGTTGTTTTAATCCATAATTTTGTTTTATGAAAAACAGATACAAAAATCTTCCATGGTTGATTTTTTTATATTTCTTACAAGAGTATCTTCCAATCTCGTTATCGTCCACACTTTTATCAGCACAATTAATTTAGCAAAATATATTAGTAAAACATTAGTAAAATATTAGTACAACATTAGTTCAAAACAGTAAAGTGCTGAATAAGTATAACTAAAATTTTAGCTGAAAACATAATTTTAGCAAAAAAAAAAACTTGATTTACAAGACGTTTTACTACCTTTTCTACTAACTTTTTTTTTGTGTAGCTTTAAAATGAGGTATCAAGGCATCACATGCAGCTCTAACCATTAAAAATATATGGACGATTATGTACGACTACTTTTGTTCAATTCTCGACTTTTTTTATTTTAAAACACTATATTTTCACAACCGTAAGAGCTACCAACCGTAAGAGCTACCAACCTGGGCTAAGTCATATTTATATGGCACTTGAAAATTGAAGGGGATTTATATGACACTTGAAAATTGAAAGGGATTGAGGTCAAAAATTCCAAAAAATGTTTGATGGTTTTATATGGACGAACCTATTGTTACATATTATCACAGAAAAAAAGATTGTATATAAATGTTGTATTAAACTTTTGTTTGATTTTAAACACACTTTCAATTAAAAGTTTTATAATATCTAATAAATGTTTAATTGGAAATAAATTTTATGCAGACAAAAGGTCAAGCTTTTTTAACAAATAATGATAACAAAGTAAAAAAAATTACAAAAATTTAATAAATAAAATCGATTAAAAAAATTGCTAATATTTAAAAAATCGTCTAAATTTATAAAAAAAAGCTTCAAAATTAAAAGAAAGAAAACAAAAGCCAAAATTGAAAAAAAAAAACTCTGAAATCAAAAAAATCACAAAAATTTAAAAAAATCCCCAAAATTCCAAAAAAAAAATTGCTGAAGTTTAAAAAAAGCTAAAATTAAAAATGTTTTCGAATGTTTTTTTTTAATTTTTGGCGTTTTTTTTTGTATTTTTTTTTTCAAAGTTTGACAATTTGTTCAAATTTCTGGAATTTTTTTCAATTTTAGAAATTTTTTTGAATTTGAACAATTTTCTTTCCCTATTTTTGTGCGATTTTTTCCAATTTTTGCGTTTTCAATTTTGGAAATTTTTTTCACTTACGGCAATTTTGGACGATTTTTTTAAATGTTAGTAATTTTTTTTTTAGTTTTGATATTTTTTTAATTAGGCCAATTTTTTTTTTAATTTTTGCAATTTGGATGATTTTTTAAGCTTTTGGTGGTTTTTAAAATTATGGTATTTTTTAAATTTGGCGATTTTTATGTTTGAGAAAAATTATTAAAAAAATTTTATTATACAATTTTTGATGATTTTATATTTTGAAATTTTTTTAAGTTTGGAGATTTTTTTAATTTTAGCGATTTTTCAAAATTTTTGGTGGTATTTTTTATGCAAATTTTAATTAAAGGTTTAATTTGTTTGAAATCAAAAAAAATATTCAATTAAATTTTCGATAGATTAAAATCTTAATTGAAAAAAAAATCTATTAAATAGTTACAAATAATTTTAATTGATGCTACAATTTTCTTAGCATCAATTAAAAATAACATAAAAATAGTCTCGATGTATATAAAAACAAAAAACTAATACAACTATAAAAAATATTACTTGAGCCAGAGTACACACTAAAAATTTTTTATATAAATAGAACATTTTTGGTCTTCAAAGTTTAGTAACGTCATGATGCTTGTTAGGAAAAGACCTAACCACGTGGTTGATTACTAAGAAGACAAGAATGGAGCAAAATTGATTATTAATAGGTTTTTTGTTAAAGTTCTGCCTATTATATAGGCTCTAGCTTTTCTAATACTTCGGGTTCTGATGAGATCTTTAGCCAGATCGAAATACTAGTATCAACCTAGCTAATATGTTTGATTTGCTTTATTTTTGTAAATATACGGAGGTTGAAAGCTCGTTATAAATTAAAAAAAAGAACCGAATTTAGTTAAACTTTTAATTAACACACATTTTAATTGAAACTCGATTTTAGTTTTTTCTGTGTATTATTTAATAAAAAAAATGTGTTCGTAAAGTTTAAAGCATATGTAATTAGACAGGCCGTTAATTTTTAAATTTGTAATACATACAAGACTATGGCCAAAAAAGTTAATCAAAAAAATTTTATTTAAAAAGGACAACTCCAGTGAACCAGCTAATTCAAATGCCTACCTAAAAACTGAAAAATGTTTAAAAAACAGTGGTTTGAATATAAGAAACCTAATGCTTGGAAACTTTTCTTTATTATTTTTAACCCTATTTTTACAGTCGCAAATTTCCGACCAAAGCGATTGTTCGAGTTTGTGTTTGAAGCGAATTCTTTGCCAAAAATTTAAAAACAATTTAATGTTTTTATTAAAGTTTGCATAGTTTTATAGAAAATATCACTTAAATTTTATTAGGCAATAGTAATTATTTTTTTACTTTTATCTAAAAAATATTTTACCCTTAGATGCCTGGGAAAAAAAGAGCCATTAAACTTAATTTTAATTAAGACATGATTGTAAATCCTTTTAACTGATAAAAAAAAACAAATCACCACTTAAAAAAAATAATTATTTTATATAACTTGATCCATATAGGGTTAATTTTTACACTTTTGGTCAAAAGAGACCCTAAATATGAATGCAAATGAATACATATATTCCTTGATTTACGAAGATGTTTCTTTCGAGACAAAGTTTCTGATGTACAAATAAATATTTGCATGTGTAAGATTTACAAAGTATACACGGTGCGTATGAGTGATATTTTATTGAATATTAATCATTCGCAGCAAATACAAGTTAATTTCAAAAGAACAACCACTTAATCATGTTTTGGTAGGGTTAAAAATTGCTTTATTTGATGAATAAATGGTTTTTATATGAAAATATTGTAATTGTATTAATAATAGTGTAAACCATTTTTGATTTTAACACGACCTTATTTTAAACTTACTCTTTAAAACTAAAAATTAATAATAATTTATTTCTTTTAAATTTTTCACTTTGCAGTAGTCAAGTATCGAGTGAAGGTGGTGAATATATTAACATTAAAGCTCCCAAAAAATCAACATCATTTTCAAAACTTCCCACCTCACCATCACAACGTTCTCTTTCACCACCGCCGACACCGACCACAACACAACCAGTAGTACGATACGCTCGTAGCCCATGTGATTCATGTGGTCATCATAATATACCTATCATGACACATCCCATATCACCATTGGCAAGATCTCAAACAAATTTAGAATTAATAGAAATTGGAAACGCTAAACAAGCTCTAGTACCCGTAGGAGAAGATATGCATAGAGACGAATCGACAGTATCCCTATTGGTGCCACAGACTCTACAAATTTCAAGACGACCATCAGTATTACTACAAGAGATTTTGGGAGGCAAAAAAGAACATGGAGGTGTATTAAAAAATGCAAAACCTTCACATAGGTTAATAATTTATTTTAATATAAATTTAACAACATAATAAAACTCTATTTTTTGTTACTTTTTTAGTTACATTAATGGCACTGCTACGGGCACTGCTACTGGCAGTACTTTAACCATAAATGTTCCTGGCAATGGTGGTGTTTATGATAATAGTGCAAAAGGTTTTCAAGCCAAACAGCAAAAAGAGAAAAATCGTAGACAGGGAAAGTAAGTTTTTTCATTATCAGTGTCATTGAGTTATAAGACTTCATTCTCTTTTGTCTTTCTCTTTTACTTTCAGTGATGCTATCAGCACTGCTCTCTCGGCTACTTATTGTAAACTCTTAGTTTTACTCGGTGTCTGTTTACCCATTACAGAAGTTATTACAGAACAAATACCCACTTATGTTTATCAAGGATTTTATGTCTATTTATATTCTTTAAGTATAATATTTGTGGTATTTGTATATGTTTCAGCGTTTCGAAATAGAACGCTCTTTAATGCTCTTAAAAATTATCGTAAGTATTATAATATATTAGTCTCCGAAATTAGCAATTTTCCTTTTAAGGGGAGACATTACATTCGCGGCAGAGAAAACAGACCTTTTTTAAAAAATTCATAACTCAGTCAAAAACAAACATTTTTTCAAAATTTGTTTTTCTTATTGTAGAGAATTGAAAAAATTACAAAAAAAATTCAAATAAATATATTTTTCACTCCAACATGGTTTTATAGAGCTGCAAACTGGCGGCAGAGAAAAAAACGGGGCCTCGTGGTTGCAGCGCTGGGAGTCGCAAAAATTGTCCGATCTGGAAAAAAATGACTTTTTTAAATCTTAACAAAATTGGTTATCGTATGACACGAGCTTTTTTTTAAATTTTTTTTAAATTTTTCGTGATGTTCAAAATTTAAAAGTGTGTTTTTTCGAAAAAAATATTGACTTTAAAAATTCGAAAAAAAATTAAAAAATGAACCCGCTAGTGCCGCGACCAGTACGAAAAACATGGTTTCGAGATAAACGCGTTCAAAGTTTGCGAACAATATTTTTCACAAAAAAAAACACGACTTCACGCTGCAAAAGATGCCAAATAACTGAGCATATAAAATAAAAATTCCACTATATGAGGTATAAAGATGCCTTTTTTCAAGAAATTCAAAAACACAAAAAAAACCCACCCTTCAAGTAGGTTCGAAATAACAACCAGCAAAAGTCAGGTAGCAAGTAAAACAAGCTGCCGTACGTAGGTAGCGCGAAAATTAAAAATGTGCTCTCACTAATCCAGCTGTAACTTTTGAACCCGTAGGTGTTTTTCCATCAAATTTTTTTTCTTAGAATCTTAAGAATATTTACTAAAATACAAAATTATAAAAAAAGTCGATTTCAAAAAACGTCCAATGTCATGTCCCCCTTAATAGAAATATCCCAACTACTTCAATGCACAGTGGGATGTATCACAATTATTTTGGAAATAATTTAGACATTTCCTACTGGCTGATCGAATTGCCAGGAAACTTCACTCAACCATAAACAACGTAATTTCAAGCTTTAGTCTTAAGAAACGGCCCACTAGATCAATTAGACTCTACATTAAGACACCTCGGATATTCAAACATTTTAAGAGCATGTCAATTTTATACTTATACCGTTACTCATATGGGTTATCACTTAAAGTACATTTGAAAAATTTTGCATTTTAGCAATAAATTTGTCCGGGTATTTGCCTATGGAAAATTAAAGTCCGATTGCTTTCAAAAGTGCTGGTAATACTAATAACAAGTTATTTAATTAAACAAAATAAAATTACTCTAAAATTGAAAATTATAAAAAATTATTTTTAGTAAATTTGTTGGAAAAAAAGTTAGTAAGATTCGTTTGCCTCCAAATTAAAAGTTTCTTCAGCAACACATAAAGTGTTTATCATTTTCTAAAAAACTACTTTATATAGTTGCGTTTTATGCAAATAATATTCCCCACGTTGGTTATTATTCACCCTCCAGACCCATCCGTAATCGACAATTTTTTTTACTCAAATTTTAATCTTAACCACTTTTTTCTCTTTGTACACCACACAAATAAGAAAATGAAAAACGGAATTAGGTCCTCCAATTTATTCCAAATATGATAGCGTTATCCTTTTTTAACATAACTTTAAATGTGGACAAGGCAGCAATAAATAAATAAATTAATTTTTTTTTTTCTGTTTTCATAAAAACAATAGCAAGGTACAGCTTAGTATTAAATTTTATAATAATAAGTTCCTTAGTAAATATAGTATTGCAAAATAAAAATTTAACATTTTAACAAAAAATTTAAAAAAAATTGTTGACGGATATACCAAAACTTTATCCGATTTGGTGAAGATGTGCCGAATTTGGAGAAAATCGGTCAATATTTAAGCACAGTTTACCTATAATACCATATAAATGAAAATTTTATATGAATTTATAGCAAAATTATTAAACAGGGTCAAAATTAATTACACTGTTTTAAATAAAATGATTACCATATGAAAACATATTCAATAACATATCACTCATACGCTGCGTGTATACATTTAAATCTTACGCATCCAAATCTTTATTTATACGTCAAAAACTTTATCCCGAAGAAAATGTCTTCGTAAATCAAGGAATAGATTTATTAATTTGCATTTTATTTAACTATGAAGTTAAATTATTAAAATGGAGAACGTTCTGGTAAAAAATTAAAAAAAAAAAAAATCATAAAATTATAACTCCTATGCAACACAGGCTCAGTCATTTTGACTTCTCAAAGAGTCTTATATATTATCGTTTTTGGAGCGATCAAATTTTGGTATTATCAATTTTTTTTTAAATTTGCCACGTATTCATGGAATGTTATGTTCACAATTTTAACCGAAGCAGATAAAAATTTCGAATATTTGTCAAAAAAAGTTTTTTTTTAATTTTTGTGAAAATTTTAAAGTTTTATTTTGCAATAAAATATTTTTTAATGAACGTATTGTAATAAAATGTAATACTAAGCTGTGACTTGTTTTTATTAAAACAGAAAAATAATTTATATAAGGCTAAAGAAAATCCCACAATTCCCAAAAAAATGTAAAATTTGTTTACATTTATTGCTGGCTTGTCCACACTTGAAGCGATGTAAAAAAAGAATAACGCTATCATATTTGAATGAGGTATTCCGACCCGGACTTTCAGATCTTAATGAACTTCGGATATGTTGTTGTTTAGGCGTAGCCAACTATGCTCAAAAATTACTATTAGAAAATTTGATAGCAGAGGAAAGGATCCTTGAAGACGCATTCACTGCTGTACGGATTATGGCCGAAAACTGTATAGTATTTTTGTTATTAAAAAAATTTTTTTTGAGTAACATTAAAGCTGATGTTTAATTAGAAATCAATAAAAACGACAATATTTAAGCAATTTAAAAACATAAATAAATGGTTTACTCAAAAAACTCTTTTTGTGATAGAAAACCACAATATTAAGTATTCTAAAGATTATAATTTAGAATTCGGACTAACATGACAACCCTGGTAACCATTTCATTTTTTAATGGCAAACTCGGATGCCATCGTGGAGCTTTGGTTACTCAACTGAGAAAAAAATTTTAATTTTGTTTCAGCCACGAATAAATTATTTAGTCCCTAACGTAGCCGGATTTTTAAATTTTTTATTTGTAAAGTGTCGGCCAAATAACTTTTTTTTGTATGGCGTTATACCAAGATCTTTATGCAAAATTCGTCTCAATGATGTCTCCGAAATGTTCAATTGTTGAGAACGACGATGAATTGATGTTGATGGCGCTTCACGCACACTTTCTGCCACAGCAGCAATATTCTCGAATGTACGCGCTGTTTTTGGCTTTTCACGCTTTGGTTTATCGATGAGGATGCCAGTTTCTTTCACTTTTTTTACAAGATAACGAACATACGGACCATATTCGTTCAGCGGAAGGATAAAACTAATTATCTGTCAGACATGAGCTAAGTGTTACCATTCACGAAATAAGCACTAGTTGAAAAAAAAACGTTAGATGGCGGACCCTTTATTAAAATGGTACTAGGGTAAACTCAAAAAATTGTTTTCAAAAAAATACTAGGTAAAAATTTTAAATCTCTACGTTAGGGACTTCAGTTTTTAGCAATGCCTATTTAACTTAACTAAGGGTGTTTTTCCGATTTTAGAAAGCGTTCGGTTTTTATGCGACTTTTCCCGAAGAGCCTTTTTTCCATATATTTCTAATAATTCAAAAATTTAGCAACTCTGGGTCAACTATATACGGAATATGGGCATCAAAGTGTTTGTTTTCTTGAATACTTTAACCCTGCTTAAAAATAAATCTGCTTTTTGTAAATCAAAGACAAGTTTTCACACAAAAACAAATTAATGTTTAACCCTACTTTTTAAAACTTAAACGTGAGATTGGGCAGCCGAAAAAAATATGTGTCTGTTTTTTTTTTTTTTTTTTTTTGTTCCTTTACAACATAGACAAAGTTCATTAAAATCTGCGAGTTCGGAATGGGATACCTCAATTGTAAATTGGAGAACCTATACCCGTTTTTCATTTTCCAATTTCGTTGGTGCACTCAGATAAAAAATTGGTTAAAGTTAAATTTTGAGTAAAAAAATCGTCGAATTCGGAGAAGTCTGGTGGGAGAACAATTATGGAATATAATTAACATAAAACCCAACTATTTATGTAAATTAGACTTTCCGAAAAGATATAAACACTATATGTATTCCTGAAGAAACTTTTAATCTGGAGCCAAAAGAGTCTTACTAACTTTTTGACCAAAAAAATATTAAATTTTTCAGTTTTTAAAATAGGTTGATAAATATAAAATTAGCAAGCTCTCAAAATTTGTGTATAACCGAGAAGTTCTACTTTGTAGTCTAATTGATTCGCGTCTGAAGGGTATCGTGGGGTCATATTTTAAACTTAAGCTTGAAATTACTTTGATTATGGCTGTGTGCAGTTTCATGGCAAGTCGATCAGCCAGTAAGAAATGACGGAATTCTTTCCAAACAAATTTGTGAAACATCACACGGTGCAATGGTTGATATATATATATATATATATTATCCCGTTTATATATGTATTTCCAGATGAAAAGAACAATGTCCATCTCAAACACAAAGTCACTCACTTTGGTAGTTTCTATTTAAGAGTGGGTGCCATTGCATTCGCTATTGGTACCATGGTCTATTCTGGTTTAGAGTTTGGACAATTTTTCGAATTAAATGGACAAGCCGGTTGTCAAGATGTATTTATTACCATAACACCTATATGTCGTATGGTTTTATGTATAGTTCAAGTACAATTTATATTCCTCAATACGACCTATTTGGATATGGCACGCCATAAAGTATTCTCGCGTTTTGGTCTTATGCATATGGTGGCCACAAATTTATGTGAATGGTTATATGTGCTGGTGGAAGAGACAAAACATGAAATCTTCCATATTGGACATCATGATGAAGATCCAGATCATGATATCGCCTTAACGGGTGGTTCACATGGTGTTGTCGATTGGGCAGCTGTTAATGCAACCCTACATGTTAATCATCATATTGGGCAAGAGGCTAAGAATAGTACGATAGCAGCGGTTGTTTCACAAGTTTTAAAAAATGTTACAGCCACAACAACAGAAATGTCCTTAGAAGCGGGTCATGGTTGTTCCCGTACCACTATAATGGGCTCATTAGTGCAGGTAAGTTATTGTAGTGAAGTAAGGAGTTAGGGATTTCAAATTTATTAATTTGTTTTATTTTTTTTTTTTGTCTTAGAAATTATCCCCTTTTCTTTTTCCCTGCACCATTGAATACTCTTTAATTTGTGCTGTTATTTTATACGAAATGTGGAAAACTGTTAAATCTATACCCGATATTGATAAATCACGTAAAAATTCCGTTAAACCAGTTCATCAAAAACCAGCTCATCATTTTTCGGTCGATTGTTCACAATCCCATAAGGGTCTATTCTTTGGTATTTTAATTATTGTTATGACCATTATTTCCATGATTATGTATTTTGTACTATACATGCAACCGGGTTATGAATTAATTGCCACTCAAGAGGTTACACTATGGGAGACAGTAATGTACTTTTTGTGTGCCTCTGCAATAGTAACAGGTAAGAAATGCATACATATAAAAAATAAGCCTAATTCTGTATTCCTGTGACAATTTATTCTTAATTATATAAAAATATTTCCTTGTATTGTACCAAATTCCATCCTTAACTAATTTTTTTTGTAAATGGACTCATACCACTTTCAAAATAAGTGGTTCTATAGTATGTTAAGTGGTGACAGGTCATAAATTCCATGATAACTATATTTCCCCTATTTCCATTTTCGGGATTATAAACGATTTTTTTTTTTTGGAAAATAACTTATCCCCTAACAGAAAGTGGGGTTTTTTTACGGTAGACCAACATTGTGCTGGAATCAGTAAAATGGGTTATGTGGCCTTTAGGTTTGAATTTTCTATACGTACTTCTAAGGGGAGTTTATTTCCCATATAACTAATAAAAAAATTTCCGTAATGTATTTTGCGGTCCGTTGGACAATCGACTACAAACGGATGTGCTCTGCTAGATAAGCGAGTATTCCAAACATAAATCTGAGCTTTAGGGATCAGTTCACTCTTCTTGGCAGAACACCACCCATTCTAATACCGATAGAACTGTGACACACAACCCATATTCCAATGAGACAATAGAGATAGATACCCTAGTGTCATTTTACATGGTCTAAAAAGCTCCAAAACAGACTTTCAAGCCCCTGTCAAATTATATAAGCTGTATTCCACTTTCCGTCGAATATTGATGATATATATACCCAGCAAAAATAATGACAAGTAGTTCCAAATAAACAACATTTTCATTACACACAAAGTAGCTACTACTACTGATTTTCTGATCTAATGCTGGTCTTTTAGATTAGTTTCTAAACTTAGCGTATAATGTCTTCATATACAAGGCTAACTAGTACAAATGTCACGAATGTTACAATTTGGTATTTCACATACTCGAATAGAACCGGGAGTTTGTGTCTTTTAACAACTATTTTCTTTAATCTAGATGTCGATTTGAATTTGTGTTTTCTGACCTTTAAATTTGAAAGGCAATGATTACAAAATATAAGACTTAACAATAGTTTTCTTTCTTTTCAGTTGAACGAAAAACTATTATTTCGCTTTGTTTTTAAAGCTAGAAAGCTGTTTAATAGTTTTTTTTTAATTATAACATTTTAAACACTCTCACAGATACATATTTTCACCTAGTAAAAAATATTTGAGTTGACATCATAAATTAATCACTATTTAAAAATAACAAATTAAGTTCTATGAAAAAGAACACCCAAAAATACAATCTTTCATAACCTTACACATAGTACTTTTAATAAAGCGAAGTTTGAGGAATTTGCATTACCTCCGTCCTATGACAACCCCATGTTAAAATCATGCGTGTTTCACCTCAATTTGCACTACATCTGAATCCGTATATGTGATGATTTTACTACATCTTTTTCCACTCTTTTTTCGCTGGGTAGTAAAGAAATTGGATAGAGTAAAATACACCGTTTTAGAAAACTCTGACACTTCATTGATTCTTTCGAAATTTCAAATACGGACATCATACTGAATTTATCATGCCCACACACAGAGAAAAATTTATCAATTTGCCAACTAAAACTAGGTTACTACGACTGAAATCGGTTGGGACCACTAAATATTGTCTTTCACAACAAAATTCGGTTAATACAACTGAATTTTAGTTGGCACACAAAAAATATTCAGAAATCCCATTTGAATATGGTTGTACAATCCAAATTTATTGGTTGTAGCCACTAAAATATGCTTTTCAATTCGGTTGGCACATTATTTTTCTGTGTGCAGTACATCAAAAGTATCTTATTTCTCAATATTTATACTAGCCATATTTTCTAATGACATTGTCTTACGTGCATTAAAATCGCTCCCATTTACAAGACTCAACTCGGTGATTGTCGTAAGGTTCCGACTGAGTGTATTGTTCTTAATCTGACTATTGTCCGCAACCTTCTTGGGCAATAATCAGAGCAAAATGAATAATTTGTAATTGTTTTTTTATATTATTCTTAAACAGGCCAGATCTCTAACAAATCTGGGATTATTTTTTTTTTATTTATATGACAACCATATAGAACATATGTGGCTTTCATCAGCGAAAGATTTGATAGTTTTAAAAGTTTAATCAAGGAGATCATTAATAAAGATGAGAAAGAACCGAAAATTGTGGTAGTTCTGAATTTGGCTGAAACTCGTTAGATGATCTCCCGTAGAAAATAACACGTATAGTGCGAGCTGTGAGAAAGCTCGATTTATTGTTAAATCTTAATTTTCTATTTCTTTATCCATATTTTATAAATTTAATTTTTTAATAGTATACGTCTTTGGTTAGTTTATTTAAAAAATAAGAATTTGATAAGTGCGCCCAGTAGGCTAGTTGGTAGTGTGCTGGCTTATCAGTGCGGGGGTCGGGGGTTCGATTCCCACCAGAAGCACTGGTCTGTTTTCGCTACAACGCGCCGAAGGTCATAGTAGCTAGTGCTCGGTTAGGGTAATAGTATATAATTTGTAATTATATGAGTATTAATTAATAAAAAAAAAAAAGAATTTGATAAAAATATAAAAATCATAAAATTAAAAATTATAACGTAGTGCGTACTCAAAACCCAATTTTTTAAACACATACAGCATTACATTTACAGAACACATTAGTTTATTTAATATTTAAATTAATAATAAATTACATTTTTATCAGAGTTCGAAAAGTTATGTACCACTAACATAACGTTCCTATCAAAAAACCCAATACAACGATCTCTATTGCTTCGTTCGTATTTATAAATACAAGTGCTCAAATTGTTGCTTGTAATATAACAAACGGAACAAAGCGAAAATGTTTCTTTCGTCAAACATTATTAATTCGTAATGGTTATTTTTTTGTGTTCATTCAACTTAAACATTAAAACGCGTTTTTTACTTTGTGGTTGGCAGAATAAAGAAATGATTTTTCTGCATGTTATCAATGTTTTTTGCATTAGTTTTATGAAATTTCACTGGAACTCCTACGTTAAAACTTTTTATTAAACTAATGCAATTATTTATAAAATTCAATGAAAATT
The DNA here is from genome assembly GCA_021234595.1 of Delia radicum. Taxonomy (NCBI): domain Eukaryota; kingdom Metazoa; phylum Arthropoda; class Insecta; order Diptera; family Anthomyiidae; genus Delia; species Delia radicum. The sequence continues at coordinate 80,748,849 of CM037852.1, read as the reverse complement.
TTTTTTCACTTGTAGTATGACATAAACACTACACAGAAAAAATTATGGGCCAAAAATTTCTAATTAATCGATTGTTTGAATATCAATGGCAATTTAAGCAATTTTTTTAATTGATTCAATTAAAAAATTTATTGAATTTTCTAATATATCCATACAATGTTGACAACATGTAAACAAAATTTTTGAAAATTTGGCAAACTATTTTTTTTTTATTTTATTTAGATTAAATAATCAAACAAAGGTTTAATTATATCAATATATTATTTAATTTGTAAATAAAAAGAAAATAAAAAATCGCAAATGATTAACTTTTAATAAGTTGAATAGTTTACCGATTTCAAATACACGCAAAATCGTAGTTATTTCACTAGAGTTTGCAACACTCTTTTTGTTGAGATACTCGTGTACGCACGAAAACTTAATTTGGTTTCGTGTTTTATCTGTGGTAATAAAAGTGCACATGTGGAGTTAAATAAACCTTATCGAAAAAGGACAATTAAACTATTATTTTTGTAAATAATTAAATTTTCAATAAGTAATAGTGTCATTAAACTATCATTTTAAAGTTGTGTGTGATTTTTTTAAGAAAGCAATTCAATTACAAGAAACAGTTCAAGACAAGCAAAACAAAAATTTTGTCTTTACTTTTATTTACTTTCTTATAATACATTTTTATATTAAAATGCTTTAATTTTATTATAAGTAAAATGTCAATTTAATTTACAAACCTACATTTCTTTTTTTTATTTAATGGGGGGCATATAGCAAAAATTAAAAAATACGAGTTTTCAATTAAAACTACCATTGTTTTCTTCTCAAGTTTCAATTAAAGTTTTAATCAATTTAACTAAACTTTTTAATTGAGGTTGTAAAGAAAAACAATAACTCTTTTAATTGATATTATTATTATTATTTTAATTGAAAGAGTTTTAATAAACTGTCTGCAAATTTTTTTAGTTAATACTATCATTTCAGTGGTAGGTGCAAAATCAGTTAATATATTAATTGATTCAATAAAATTTTTAATTGAAACCCGTTTTAAGTTTTTTCTGTGTAAGAACGGTTTACGAATAGTTTTATTCCATTCCATAAACACAACAAAATCAAACTGTTTGAAATATTGGACAAACAGAACAAAATCGTTTAGTTTAGTCTCTCATCTAAAACTAGTTTGTGAAAGTGTTTGTATTCTGTTTACAAATCAAAATGAAAATAAAGAAATTTTGAGTTTATGTTTACTGTGTACAACAAAATGATTGTGTTGAGTTTCAGCAAAAAGCAAAACAGAACGATAGAAAACCGTTTGCTTGTGTTTAATTTCGAACTCTGTTTTTTATATTTATATAAATAGTTTTCTTCACTACTACAATTGATCGCTTATATAAAAAAAATAAAGTAATGGCAGTAATAAAAGTTTAGAATTTACATAAAACAGTATGAAAATACATTAATTTATTTAAAAATAATTAATAAAGGCACACTTAACTATCCACTATAATTCACTGAGTTTAATAATTCACAATTCTTTTGTTAAAACCCATGTCACATAAATTTATTAATTTTTTCAACTTTTACGAATGGCTCTCACACGCGAACACGAGTTATGACGCCACACGACTAAAAGCACGCGATAATTTACTGCCTTTTTTATAAAATTTTGTGGAATTAACAAATGGAATTTTGTTATTTAAATAACAAATATTAGTCAAAATGACAATTTCTTCGTAAAGCGATATAATTTGTTGGTTTTACAAAAATTAACATCATCTTGTATAAAATAATTATTGTTTTAACAATAAAATTTTGTCAAAAGTTAACAAAAACGTTTATGTTGATTTTACTTACGACTTTTGGTTCAGTGTATAATTTTAACATTTCATTTTACTCATTTTATTACCACCATATTGAATTCATAATGCTGATATTTTTTGGTGTGATAAATACAATGAAATCTATAATTTAATTATATCTAAGCAAAAACTGAAATTTTATGTTGATTTCACTTACGACTGTTGGTTCAGTGTTTAATTTTGACATTTCGTTTTACTCATTTTATTACCACCATATTGAATTCATAATGCCGATTCATGTCTGTATAGTTTATGTTTGAATTTATCAACCCTACCGATAAGCAAGAGTTATTCCAAAAATGGCGCCCAACCTCAATGTTTCAATTCTGAAATCTCGTAATATTTAAATAGTATATGTATTTTTTTTTTCTCATTTCAGGCATGATCTTAATGCGAGATTTAAGATATGTTAAAGATACCAGTGATGAACATCATTCCATGGCATTGGACAATCTTCTCTTGATAGTCGCTCAAACAGGTCAATAATTCCTAGTACATACAATTAAAAGTATTCCTAAACATTTTTCTTTTTTCTCCCTCTTTTACTTTGTAGGTGTTTATCTCTATGGTATGTTTAGCATATTGGGAAGTTATTTCGCCAAATGGGACACAGTCCCAGATCGTGTTGAAGGCATTGTAGCTGAGGTATTCGCCTTAATGCAAACTTCTTTGCAAACCATGTTCATACTGCATAGTAGTCATCGTAGATGTAAGGGTTCTAAACAAGTGCGTCGTAAGCCGGGTCGAGAAATAATAACATTTCTATTGGTGGCCAATATTGCCATATGGTTCGTAAATACCCTAATTAAGGGTAGAGCGGTATTTCGGGAAACACATATGGAATTCTTTGGTGTTTGGGCGTGGACTATAATAACGCACGTTTCAATGCCTTTATCGATATTTTATAGATTCCATTCGACAATATGTTTATTCGAAGTATGGAAAGTTACATACAAAGCCAAAGCTCATTAGATATGTTAATATATGTAGTTTGTAGTAAAAGATTATTATCTAAATACTTATTATTTAGAATTGTTGTGAAATTTGAAATTATATTAGTAATTGTTATTTTTCGATAGATTTAAGTTGTTAAATTATTGCAAAAAAAAATATAAGTCGAAAAAAATTAAAAACGCATTTTTAGTCTGTTTAAAAAAACGAATAGATGTTACTTTCTGTTACCGTTATTAGTTTAAAATTAGATTAATAAATCAATTTTTACAAAAATATTTAATATTGATATAAGTTTTTGAGTTGCTTTTTAGTTGAGGTGAGTTGGCCAAACACAAATGCAAATCCATGGCGCTCAGACTCTATATTTTGTCTATTGTACTATACCCAGAAGAAAGAAATCATGGAAAGAAATATATAGAGAAAAAACGGCGATATTAAAATCTGAAAAATAAAAGGAAAAAGATACACTTAGAATACTATGTAGGTAAACCCCACTGCAAATGTAGTTAAAAACAAATGAAATTTCACTTAAAGAAATGACGACTTACATTTCTGTACATTCAGCTAACATTGTCATTTGTTTTTTAATGTTCAAAAAATGGGCCAAACATTTTTTTTTAACTTTTTAATTAACAAAACCGACTGTAAAAAATGAATGTAAAAAAATCATAAAACAGTCATTTGATGTGGTTTGTTTTTTTAAATGAACTACAAGGTTAGTAACAAATTTAATTTGTTCTACAAATGACAGACATTTACATTAAAAATAAAGAAACTGTATTACAATCTAGACAACCATATATTTTTAAAGCAGAAATTCCCTGAGTGTATTAGAATTTCCCTGCCTAGAATTTCAGAGTCTTTCTTATGTATCTGTAAAAATGCGCTGTCTGGTCATAGACAAAGCTGGACAGTAACAGGCATAGTGTTCTATCGTGTTTTCATCCTCAAGACATGACACACACAATAGGTCGTTCACACTCCCCTTCTCGACATATGACGAGCACAAGCATTGTGTCTCGTTATCAGCCAGTAAGTCTACTACAAATGTGTTTTGATTAACGTGGATGTCTGCAGTTTGTCTTAACTCCACGGTATATTCAAACACTAGCTGAATACAGGCGTCCAACCAACGCCCCTTTGCTGGACACTGAGCATCCAGTTTGGGTTCCAGTTTTGGAGTATGTTGATTCGGACATATGAACCACCCACTGGTGAGGTCGAGGTCCATCTAAACCTCTGCTTGATCTTTGGGTCACAGCACCCGGTTGAGAGTGCAACTCCACACTGAACACCGAAGTGTTCTTCCTGCTTAGGCATAACCACAGCCACCACGAAACTTCCCGAAGGGCCAAAAAGTTTTCTCCAATAACAGTTTTTTAATCTAATGGAAAATGTTAAAAAAAAAATCTTTAAAACTAAAAGCATTTAAGTCTAAGATTAGTTCGAGAAGAAGTGCTTAGAATCCGAGATATAAAATTTTTTTAAATATTTGATGTTTTCGGAAAAAAAAATGCTCAAGTCTAAAAATTTTAAATAGTCGTCAGAGTGCACGCACAGAATAAAATGATAGTTTAAACTATTTTCCGAGAACATAAATAAAATAAAATTTTATTTTATTTTTTTTTATAAAATTTTATAAAAAAAAAAAAAAAAAAAAAAAAACAGCATGAAAAGTTTTAATGGACGAATTCCATCGAAAATTCGTTAATTTTATGCAATTTCATGTCAGGAAAAATGGTCACCCTACATTATATGGCAAAAGGAAAATTGACGCCATTTAATGGAAGCAATTTTTCATACTTAGATAAAAAAAAAATGTATAAGTTATACTTTCATTTAAAAAAAAATAAATAAAATAAAAACCTATAAAAATAAAAAAGTTCTAAGCATTTCAATGTTGAATGTTATGTATAATAACATATGGTATTATACTAAAATTTTATTTTAAATCGGATCTGAAGTGTTGAATTTTGTAAAAAAAAAAATGTAAGTGCTGTAATAATTTTTCTTTTTATTTTTTCTTTGATATTTCAATTGTTAAATCACGCTTCTAGGCGAGAAAAAGAAATTCTCATTGAGTTTGTAAGAACTCAATGAGAAAGGTCCTTTCAGGTCAGTTCTGATCTTACCGTGCGCCTTTCAGATCGGTCCTGCGTTTAAAACTCAGCTGGCAGAAGTTATTTAAAAAAAATACGGTTTGTATAAACAATTTTAACTTCTCTCACTTGTGTCGGATCTGTGTAGTCTGTGCCTTGGAGATGGTTACCACTGAATTAGCGATATTTTTGGGTGATTTATTAGCAACAGTGTTTATGTACTAAAATATACTACTAGACTTTACAACTCTGTAAGTAAAAATGTTTTATGTTAATGCGTCAAGAGATACAAGTCGACGCTAAAAACTAAGCGGCGTCTAAGCAGAAAGTTATATGCGACAGCACAAAGTCGGCTAAAGATGATGTTTTTATTTATATAATTAAGATACAATTGCTGTACGTAACATGGCATGCTTTAATAAGCTGATTCCATCTCAGTAAATAAGTAAAAAAGAGACTACATGTCAGCTATACTCGTTTTACTCATTGTAATTGTCATAAGCAGATACGTCACTATAAGTCAACGGATCTTTAAATCCTTAAAAGTATTAGTTTATTTTTCTAAACGCGCTAAAAACAATATTAAAATATTTCTATAGATGCAAACCTAATACTATGTTTCCACGTACGTGCTTTGAGCAAAACATGTGTTTTGGTAAAATAATATGTATGGGAAAACATGTACAAAACATATTTTATTTTAGAACATGTTCAGTGGAAACGTCGTATATTACTTTGTTTTTTATACTATGTTTCCACTTACGTGTTTTAAACAAAACATGTCCAAAACACGTTCAGTCGAAACATAGTATTAGGTGTTTTGGGCAAAACATGTGTTTTGGTGAAAACAAAAAATGTAGGGAAAACTTGTACAAAACATGTTTTATATCAAAACACGTCCAAAATACGGTCAGTGGAAACGTAGTATAAAATTCAAGTGCATTATATTCAAAAGGAGACTTGAAATTATTTTTCGACAACAGATTTGTGTTGAGAAATACAACTTACAAAGCATATGCTAGAAAAGTCTGAGCAAAAAAATATCATTTAAATAAAATTTAAAGCGATAATTATTTGAAAATTAAATAAAATAATTTTGCTTGGTTGTTTCGACTTGATACCGTATATTAGCCAAAACTAGCCGCTTACTTTGGCGGCGGCTAGGCTCCAAAAAATAAATCAACGGCGGCGTCACATTGACTCTGCGCCACTCCACTTGTATCTCAGTTAATGCGTCTGACTGTGAAAAAATAGAAAAACAAACTTTGCACAAAAAAAAATTTTCTTCATAAATATTAATAAATTAAAAATAAATAATATAATAATTACCAAGAAAATAGTGCTAATTAAAGTTGATAATAAAATATATTAAATGATTGATTTAAAATAAAGTGCTAAATTGTGAATTCCATACAAATCATGCTGGGCTTGGTTGTTGGGTGCAAACGCCAATATAGTTGCATAAAAGGAAAGCCAGCATAAACGGGTTTAGGAAAAAACCAAAAATAGAATTACATTTTAGGATATACAAGTAAAATTAGTAATCCTAGATAGTATTTTTTGCAGTACATATTGAATCACAAATCACACAAATAACCGAAAGATAAAAAGTGCTGTTGGCAAAATGAATCAAGCCTCAAATGCTTCGGGTACCACACGTACAACCGTGACTTTGTTGGATGACAGCAACAGTTCAATAGGTAGTACCTCCCTATTGGGTGGTAGTAATGGTATTTATGATTTAGATTTAGAAAATGATCATCATGATCATGATGCTTCCAGCAACACAACTGTATCACAAAATTCCCATTGCTATACGGATAGCATGGAAAGAATGCGCCAAAATGTAGCCATCGGATCAGATATGATAACACATCGTATATATAATTATCGCAAGCGTAAATTTGTAGAATATGAACATCTCCGTAGTGCCACCTGTGAAGATGTATGCATTGAATTCAGCAGGGAAATGGGTATACTTCCAAATACTCGTTTTCTATTCGGTTTACGGGTGTTTGATGTGGGCACAACTGATGAATGGTGTCTACCCGGTCAATCCTTACGCTTAAATGCAACATATTGTTTCCGTATGCGTTTTAAGGTACCCTCTTTGGATGTCCAATTGCGGAAAATGGATGCAAATGCCTATGAATATCTCTATAATCAAATGCGTTATGATATGGTACATGAATGTATACCGGCCATTAAGTATCCACTGAAAAAAGATAATGTCATGGGTTTTGGTGCTGTTAATATGTATATTGATTTGCTGGAACAACGTGAACCTATCGATCGCATTGAATCGAATTATAAACGTTATTTACCCCGTCCTCTGGTTAAGGCTCACAAAATCTTTATTAAACGTAAAATATGCAGTTCTTTTCGTTTGTTAAGGGAACGCCAAATAGAATTGGCTGATGTTAAATGGCATTACGTGCACGAGTTAAACACTTTGACTACGGATTATCTATTGGAGACATTTGTGGGTCTTGTAGATTTTATACCCGGTGATATAGTGGCTGCTGCTACCAATGATGGCATAGTTCATCCTACAACGGCCAAGGTTTATATCAAATTGGACTTATTTGATACAACAGAACCGGGTTTAAAGGTAGCAAGGGTAACGAGTAAAGATAAAATGGAGGTAAGTTCAAAATAAAAAAAAAAACACCCCCCGTTTTTAAGAACTCTTTGAAATAAAAAATTATAGCAGCAAATAAAGTTAAGGTCGTAAAGCAAACATTAAGTCTGTTCCATTGCTTTTCCAGTAAAAATTAATCAGTAACAAAATAACAGAGAGTAAGACAAATTTACAAAAAATAAAGTAAACGAACGGAAAATTTGTAAAGGTTTGTAGCCGTTCCGTGCCGTGACGTATCAGCTGTTTCGTTCATGGTTTATGTGAGGTGCTTTTTTGAAAAACGTACTGTCCATAAACCAAAAAGAAAACAGCTGATTCGTTACGGCACGGAACGGCAAGACTAATTGAGCCTTTAGTATTGCCGTTCCGTGCCGTTACGAATCAGCTGTTTCGTTTATGGTCTATTTTAAAAAACGCAATATCCATAAACCAAAACAGCTGATTCGTTACAGCACGGAACGGCAAGACTAATCTTACCTTAAGAATTGATAAAACAACTGATTTTAAATAGAAAATATGCAAAAAAAAAAAATCAACTGGTCATTATGGAAAAGACAAAAGTTAATTGAAATTGTCGACCAGAAACAATTTAAAATGTTTTTTTTAACTTCTTAAATAGTTTATTCTTTAATATTTTTCACTTTAAATCCATAAACAATTATAATTTAATTTAATATTTGTTTTTGTTTACTAAAAATACAAGCATATTTTTTCAATCATATGTTTTTTTCTGCTTACAAATATTTACTGGCAAAAATGTATCCTGTCTATGGTCACATGACTAGAACTTGTGTGTATGAACCGGTCCTAGTTTTGGTTCTGTTATATGAAAGTGACTGGTACTTTTAACAAGGGCTCGCCATAGGAGGTGACAATTTCCACCTTTTGAGCTAATTAAGATATGTCGCAGAACTTGTCGAATATAACATATCGCCGAAATGGCTTATTGTGAATTCGCAACAGAACGAATTGAAAGTATCTAGTATGCAACTAGTCTCATGTTAGGCATTATTTGATATGCTGCAGGACCATTTTGAAATTAAATATAACGTAACTGGTTTAAGCGTACAAATCACAGTACTCAAGAAAAATATTTAGTAAAACACTAGTTACAGATTAATCGCAATGCCTTATGTTTACGGACTTGTACAAAATAATAATTTCGTGATATATTATTAAACTGCGATAGGCGATCGAGTTACAGGATAAATTAAAAATAACTGGCACGTTGCCTGTTATTTTTTATTCCGCATGTGCCATATTATGTACGGGCTACTAAAAGAATAAGGACGGATCCAGTCACTGACCTTATCTAAAAAATTATGTCACATTAACTCTTATTATAATATTGCAAAAGTCCAAAAAAAATTTTATTTTTTATTAAATACCAGAAACATGAATCTTCCAAATGCAATTTTTGGGCCGAACTCTTTGGTCCGACTCAATAATTTTATAATTTTTGCAGACTCTACCCTATGGAAAATTAAGACGAAGTGAAAACGACAACTGTATATAAAGCGTCCGCCAAATAACTTTTTTTTTTTTGAAAAAGCTATAAAAAAAAACTACTGAATATTTTCTAAAATTTCTTTTTTTATTTGAAAGTACAATCCTTCCGGTTAATAATGGAAAATAATTTCATTCAAATGGCTGCCTCGGCTGGCCATTATCGATTGTGTGCAGCTGTATTTCACCAATGGCTTCACGAATATTGTCCTTTAAAGCGTCAATTGTCTCTGGCTTGTTGGCGTAACACTTATCTTTGACGGCACCCCACAAATAATAGTCCAACGGTGTCAAATCGCAGCTCCGAGGTGGCCAATTCCATTCAATTTTTGTGAACAAAAATTCGTCTCAATGATGTCTCCGAAATATTCAATTGTTGAGAACGACGGTGAATTGATGTTGATGGCGCTTCACGCACACTTTCAGCCACAGCAGCAATATTCTCGGGTGTACGCACTATTTTTGGCTTTTCACGCTTTGGTTTATCGATGAGGATGCCAGTTTCTTTCACTTTTTTCACAAGATAACGAACATACGGAGCTGACGGTGTTTCTCTTCTTTCGTACACATTCTGAAACATTACCATGATTTTCAAAGTAATGTCGCAATATTTCCCAGCGTTGTTCAAGCGTATACACAACCATATTCGTTCAGCGGAAGGATAAAACCAATTATCTGTCAAATCAGCCATTAGCTAAGTGTTACCATTCACGAAATAAGCACTAGTTGAAAAAAACGTTAGATGGCGGACCCTTTAGAATGCGGCTGTCACTTTAACAAGGAATGGGAAACTGACTCGATGTGACATGTCACAGACCTAGCATGATACACGTCCCCGAACGTCGTCTTTAGAATAGTTTTGTGACATGGACTTTTGTTAAAATTATTTCCTTATTGATTTTCAAACAAAATGCGATGAGCTATTAAAATATTTTACTAAAGTATAAAAAAACAACATTTAAGCCCTTTTAGAAATCGAGAAAGTTACGGGGAAATTATAAGGAAAATTAAACGACCGTTGAAAGTTATCCTCAATTTTGCAAAGAAAAAGTAGAGGGTAGAAGAAACCCGAAGACCTAAAATCAAAGTCTCAAATTCTACTATTAGTAGAGTTTTCAAAATATCTGAAAGCATAAAACGATAAGGTTTTATTACAGTACCTAAGCTATTAATTCGTTAATATTAAGTTCGTGTTCAGTTTCAAAATTTAATAATGTAATTTAATTTAATAAACCAAAATTCTTGTATCAACTTTCTATTTACTGTATACAGTCAACAAGTCGGTTCTGTATGAATCATTTCAGTATTAGGTCTGCTATGTTACAGTCAAGGGCTTGGTTGTTTCTGCACCGATTGTAGAAAAAAAGTTCTATTAAAAAAAAGAAAAGAATCTTTATTTTCAACCCCAAATACAGATTCTGCCTTCGGTGTACCAAAAATGTCTATGTCCAAAGAATGTTTAGTACACGGGTTTATATCAAACATATCTACAAGTCTTATATGTCTTTCACACTTTAATGCAATACATGTTTTGCCGAAACGAGTGGAAATGAATAAAGAGATCTTGTAATAGAATAATGGGCTCAAATACTAGTTTTGGCATACCACGTGTTGAGCATTTATGTAGGTGTGAACGTAGCTTATGTTTTACCAGACTTCTACAGAAATAAAAACAATAAATAGACTGTTAACGGGGCATACTTATAATAAACCGTATCTCCACATGATTAAAGTAGAATCATCTCCAAACTGCGATGAATGCGATACACCTCAAACCGATGACCACCTTATTTTCATATGCCCGAAATTTTCGGAAATACGAAAAAATTTTGATTTCTTCGCACAATTCAACAACCTGTATACATTACTGAATACGTTTCAAGATGCTGTCTTCAAAAAACTTGTTGCTTTCATTAACCTGTGTCAAATCGACCTCTAATAGCTGTCTAACCATCATTAAATCATCAGTAACTGCAATGTTTCCTTGCTCGTCTAATTACATCAGCTGTTCTTATTCACGCACACACTTGTCATTCCTGCTATGTATTAACCAATCGGACATTTCGTGTCTTTTTTCACCACTTGGCAGTACAACAAATCTAGTTATTCTGAAAACATCAACTATCTTCAAGTTATGCATACATCTTTTTTGGATTATTTAGTACTGGCATATAAGTATCTGAGGAATACTTCGCCAACCGCCTGATCTCATCAAGCAAAACAAAAAAAAAAAAAAAAAAAAAAAAAAAAAAAAAAACAACAACAAGATTACATTTTTTATGTATTGGAGAAGCTAAATGTCTTTAAAAAAACGCAAAATGTTTTGTTGTTGGGCCGGTAAAACATAGTCCTGGCAACTTGTCTGTTTGTTGTACAAATTCTAGTAAATATACAATTTTTTTTTTTTAATATACATATTAATGCATATCCTGCAAAATATATACAAGACTTGTAAACAAATTTTTACAAAGAATTTCTACCAAAATGGACAGATTTGTGTATAGGGACATTTTAGAATCTAAGATGTTGCCATATGCCGAGTGGAACATGCCACCTCGATGGGTGTTTCAACATTATAACGATCCGAAACACACATCGAAGATGATCAAGGAATGGATACAATCGAAAGCGTTTCAAGTGCTTGATTGGCCGGCCCAATCGCCCGATTTGAACCCAATTGAAAATTTATTTTCAATATTGAAGAGGGATGTTGGATCAAAACGATTTTCCAACAAAGACGATTTGTTTTCGTGTCTGAAGGATGAATGGAAACGCATAGATCCAAAAATAATTGATAATTTAATAAAATCTATGCCGCGTTGGTGCGCCGCAGTAATAAAAAATAAGGGTTATTATACCAAATATTAAAAGTTTTGCCCAGTGAATTTTTAAGTATTTTTTGTTGTTGTACTATAAGAACCGTTAGGTGAGAGATAATTACCAATTTTTTGTTTTTTAGTTTTGTATGACACAGTAATTAATAAAACTGCATTAAAACATTGAATTAAAATATGTTCATTTAAAAATAATTTGACTCAAAAGCTGAAATCAAGCAGTGTTTCTTAGGTTTTGCCTGTATACTGTATATCGCACACCCAGTTCAAAAGTGACTTAACTCAAAATTTTAATATTTCGTGTTTATATGCTTAAACTATGCACAATACACTTGATTATCTATAAAAAAATATCAGTGTATTTTGTTGTTGTTAACTATTGCTAAAAAAAACAGTTATGTCTTGCTTTATGTTTCAATTGGTATAAAGATGCAATTATTTTTTTTTCGATTTCTGGAAAATTAAAAATTTTGAGTTGGGTCACTTTTGAACTAGGTGTGCGATATATAAATATCAAATCTTCTCACTTAATATAAAATAAACTCTCACGAACTTACATATCGCACTCGATCAACAAGAGGGTATTAACTCAAAATTTTTAAAATATCACTTTTTTCAAGAAATCGACTAACAACATCAATATCTATCTATTGTAAAAATTTCAACGTATTCCGATTACTCTTTCATCTCGAAAACCACTTTTGAGACCATTTTCATGATAATGTAGTGATTACCTTTATTTCAACAAAAAGGTATTATTTCGAGTTAATACAAAAGTTCAAATAGAAACGAATCGTATATTTTCATAAAAAAGGTATTATTTTGATTTGAGCCTTTATTTATGTTAAAAATAATCAAACTGTTTTATTTATATTTGGTTGTATTTTAAGTTGATACTGTTTTGTTGATAAAATTTGTTTTATTCTATAAATTTAAATCGATAAAATTTCAAAAAAATGGTATTAACTCAAAAAATTCATTTTTTTTTTTTGCAATAAGTGGTAAAATTTAAAACAAAAACAATGTATATATATATTCAAATGGCATTTGCTTATTATGATATGTTTGAATTTTTAAATTCTGTTAAAATGTGGCCATAAACAGTTTTTTGACTCTACTGAAAATTTTCAAATTTTGAGTTAATACCCTCTTGTTGATCAAGTGCGATATATATTTTTGTTTTTCTTAAACACTTTTTTTGTAATTTATGCAAAATTAATTAAATTTCATTAATGTAGGACAAATTTAGTATGTTATTTTTATTTCTTTCGTAATTAATTAAATGATTCCTATTAACTTTTAATTTTTATGGACTTGTCACTTTTGTCACTCTGAGCCCATTTTTGGCGGTTGAATTAAGCAAATTCACTGTATATAATCTTATACCGTCGTATTTCCGATTAATACTGATTTAAAAATTATCCCTGTAGGATTTTCACAATTTTAAGGATTTCTAGTATTATTCGGGAATGTGTTGAGAAGGGTTTGTAGAAGTTTCGTTTTACTACTAGAAATAACTTCGCCAAACCAAAGAATTTATACCACTGATATAAATACAATGTTTTACTGTTTTCTAGCCTCGTTGAGAGGATATGGTACATATATGGAATTTGGTGCCGAATCTATGAGAGAATTTCTTTGTAAGTATATAGTTACCCGTTATGGACAAGGCACCAAGTGAGACAAAAAATAATATGTGAAGTCAGAAATAACAAATTCCAAATTGTAGAAAAGCCAGTTAACATGGCATAAGCCAGTTTTCGCTGGAGGAGTCATCGGACCTTTTTTCTTCGAAGACGTCGCGGGCCAAACGGTTACTGTGAATGTTGAGCGCTACAGAGCAATGATCAACGAGTTCTTTTTGCCGCAACTTGATGAATTGGGATTGGAAAACATGTGGTTCCAACAGGACGGTGCAACGGCACACACTGCACGTGCCACAACCGATATGCTGAAGGATGCATTTCCCGGGCGCCTAATCTCCCGTTTTGGCGATTTGCACTGGCCAGCAAGATCGCCTGATTTGACCACTCCAGACTTCTTTTTGTGGGGCTTTTTGAAGTCGCGGGTTTATGCCAACAAGCCTCAGACTCTTGCAGCTCTTAAAGACAATATCTGTCAAGAATGTGAGGACCTATCGCCGGAAGTTTTGGCCAAAGTGATGGAAAATGCCATAAAAAGGGCTCAAATGACAATCAACTGTGGCGGCGGCCATTTACATGACATCATATTCTCGACTTGATGTAAAAAAAATTAAAATACCAAATAAAAATAATCCACAAGAAGAATCAAAGTTTTTCATTTTGTTTTTAATTACAGCCAAAAACATCGGAAGGTTATTTTTGCGCCACCTTGTATATAAAGGGTGGTTAAATTTCAAGGGCCGATGTTGATTTTGAATAAAACACAAACTATTTAGGAAATTATTGTAATTTTATTTTATTATGATATATTGGTATTACTCAATTATGTATGGAACAAAATATCGGCCAAATGGGCGCCGCGACCACGGCGGCACACCTCCATCCGATGGTCCAAATTTACGATGACGCTGAGGCATAATGGAGGTTCTATGCCGTTAATGTGCCGAATTATCTCATCCATTAGCTCTTGAATTGTTGCTGGCTTATCGACGTACACCTTTTCTTTCAAATAACCCCAAAGAAAAAAGTCCAACGGTGTCAAATCACATGATCTTGGCGGCCAATTGACATCGCCATTACGTGAGATAACACGGCCATTGAATTTGTTGCGCAAAAGAGCCATTGTTTCGTTAGCTGTGTGGCAAGTGGCACCGCCCTGCTGAAACCACATATCGTCCACATCCATATCTTCCAATTCGGGCCATAAAAGGTTCGTTATCATCTCACGATAGCGAACACCATTCACAGTAACTGCCTGACCGGCCTCATTTTGGAAAAAATACGGCCCGATGATGCCGCCAGCCCATAAACCGCACCAAACAGTCACTCTTTGTGGGTGCATTGGTTTTTCGACAATCACTCTTGGATTCTCATTCGCCCAAATGCGGCAATTCTGTTTATTGACGAATCCACTGAGGTGAAAATGTGCCTCATCACTGAAGATGATTTTCTTCCAAAATTGATCATCCACTGTTGCCATTTCTTGCCACCATTCTGCCCATTCACGACGTTTGGAATGGTCAAGAGGCTTTAGTTCTTGAGCCAATTGCACCTTGTAAGCGTGTAAATGCAAGTCTTTATGCATAATGTTCATCAACGACGAGCGTGAGAGGTGCAATTGTTGGGCACGACGACGAGTTGAGGTGGACGGCTCTTCAGCCACACTATCGCGGACAGCAGCAATATTTTCTGCAGTACGAGCTGTACGAGCATGCACTGCTGTTCTCACATCTTCTACAGACCCGGTTTGCTCGAATTTTTCCACGATTTTTGCGATTTACGCACATTTGGACGATCAAATTGACCAAAAAAATCACGAAGTGCACGCATTGCATTTTGATTTGAACGCCCATTTTCATAATAAGTCTGGATAACTTTAACACGTTGTTGGATTGTGTATCTCTCCATGGTTCAAATTGAGTAAGTCTGAAATAGAGAAACGTCAAATAAAATTCGGAAAAAAACTTGGCGTTTAGGTGTGGTTCACATTCAACATCGGCCCTTACAATTTAACCACCCTTTATTAGAGTTAGTTTTGAAAAATAGATTTTTGGATATTATCACTTTTTAGAAGGTTTTTGTATCAATAAAAATAATGGCGTAATTTTTTTTTTTTTTAATTTCAACTCCTTCCCGTGCCTATAGGCGACTCAAATCGCGGATTTTGGGTCCCTTTTCCCATACAACAAAAACGGCTAAATATATGTCAAATCTGACTTCAGTATTCGATTCTACGGGAAAATTTAGGCCCATAAGCTTTTTTTTTAGTTTTTGGAATGCACCAGAATGCATAATTAGAGTGGTCCAAAAAAATAATTTTGTAAATAAAAAATTAAAATATTTTTTTTGTTAATAAAACAAAAAAAACACTTACATCTGACAAAAATGGTCCAAAAATTTTAATTTTGTAGTTACCCGTTCAAAAGTTATTAAAGTTTAAAAATTTAATTTTTTTTATATATACAATGAAAAAGTACTCCTAGCTAAGAAAAATTGTGCAAACATTTTTATTTTATAGCAACCCGTTCAAAAGTTATATAATAAATATAATTATAAATATAATAAATGCTATATAAAAAGATTTAACAGAAGTAGAAGAGGGAGAAGAAGTGGTTAATAATGTTGTTGATGCAGCTAACCAGTTGGCATATTTTGATTCCGCTTTTAGTAAGTCACCGTTTGATTTTATTACTCTTCAAAGTTTAAAAACTGGTTAATTTTGGAATTAACATATCCTTTATGCTTTATAACGCTGTTGAGTGGCCAGCCCAGAAAGGTTTTCGTAATGCAATCAAACAAGCTAAAAAAAAATTAAATTTTTAAACTTTAATAACTTTTGAACAAAATTAAAATTTTTGGACCATTTTTGTCACATGTAAGTATTTTTTCATTGTATATTAACAAAAATAAATATTTTAATTTTTTTTAAAAAAATTATTTTTTTGGACCACTCTAATTATGCATTCTGGTGCATTCCAAAAACTAAAAAAAAAAGCTTATGGGCCTAAGTTTTCCCGTAGAGTCGAATACTGAAGTCAGATTTGGCATATATTAAGCCGTTTTTGTTGTATGGGAAAAGGGACCCAAAATCCGCGATTTTAGTCGCCTATAGGCACGGTTAGGAGTTGGAATTAAAAAAAAAAAAATACGCCATTATTTTTATTGATACAAAAACCTTCTAAAAAGTGATAATATCCAGAAATCAAAATCAAAAAAAATTTGAAAACGAACTCTAATATATATACATATATAATCCTTTAAATTCTTAGGAGGAACATAGGGCCACAACAAATTTTTTCCATTCAGCTCTGTCTTCGGCTATGTGTTTGATTTGGTCCCAGGAATACCCTGCATCTTGAATTTCCCTTAGCGTATTTCGTCTCCAGGTGTTGCTCGGACGACCAATTCTTCTACTACCCTGGGGGTTGAACTCAAGCACCTTCCTTGTGATGTCATTTTGTAGTTTACGGAAAGTGTGACCGAGCCATCTGTATTTTCGGATTTTTATGGTTTCAGCGATTTGTGGTTGTTAAGTTTTATACCACAGTTCTTCGTTGCTGATGATATTCGGCCAGAACACCTTCAGGATACGTCGAAGACATCTATTTACAAACGACTGTATTTTCTTAGATTCTTTTATTGGCAGGTTCCAGGTCTCGCATCCATATAACAAGGTTGATTTTACATTTGAATTAAAGATGTTTACTTTCCTTCTTATAAATATATTTGAGGATGACTAAACTTTGCCGAGCGAACCAAAAGTTTGTCGAGCTTTATTCAATCGGTATTGGATGTCGGCAGCACTACCTCCAGATTTATCAATTATAGAGCCTAAGTAGAGATATTCCTTTACATCATCTAAATCTTGATCAGAAAGTTTAAACTGACGAGTGTTATCGGTGTTTAGACGTAGCGATTTTGTTTTAGATGAGTTTATTTTAAGACCAACTGTGTCAGCATATTAGCTAATTAGGTCAAGCTTCCGTTGCATTTCGCTGAAGTTATGGGAAATAAGACAAATGTCATCTGCATAGTCTAAATCGTTTAGTTTGGCATTGATATCCAAGTTTACACCGCCCTCGTTCGGAATGGACTGTCTCATTACAAGATCAAGGACAACATTGAAAAGTAAGGGGGAAAGAACGCAGCCTTGTCTGTCACCCACGCTGATGTCAATGCAATTACTCTTTAGGCCTTCGTGGAGAACTATGCATCGGGAGCCGCTGTAAAGAGCTTTTATTAAGCTGCTGATTTTAAAGGGTACACCTTTACACTTCAAGGCTTGCCAGATGGCAGATTGATTGATGGAGTCGAAAGCACGTTTGAAGTCCACAAAAATAAGATACAGAGGGACTCTTATTTCGGCAGATTGCTCTACTATAATACGAAGACTATTTATGTGGTCCACGCAAGATCTGTTTGGCCGGAAACCAGCTTGCTCTGGTCGCAAGTTTAATTCCAAAGCGTTAAAGATTTGACGATGTAGAATTTGAGCGATGATTTTATTTATAATATTAAAGAGTTTTTACTGGATAAATTTTTGCCAGTAAAAATTTGTAAGCAGAAAAAAACATATGATTGAAAAAATATGCTTGTATTTTTAGTAAACAAAACAAAATATTAAATTAAATTTTAATTGTCTATGGAAAAATATTAAAGAATAAACTATGGAAGAAGTTAAAAAAACATTTTAAATTATTTCTGGTCGACAATTTGAATAAACTTTTATCTTTTCCATAACGACCAGTTGATTTTTTTTTAATATTTGGTATTTAAAATCAGCTGTTTTATATATTTTACCGATTCTTAAAAATTTTCCGTTCGTTTACTTTTCAGTAAATTTGTCTTACTCTCTGCAATTTTGTTACTGAGTAATTTTTACTGGACTTTACTGGGAAAGTAATCGAACACACTTACTGTAATTTGGCAAGGGATTAAACTTGTACCATTAGTATCAAGAGTAAAAAAGTTGTGCTATTTTAGTATCAAGAGTAAATAAATACGTTATAATTTGAAATAACATTGTTCTCAAAGGAGCTCTTTTAGTAGTTACTAATACAATAAATTATATGGCTGCCATGCGCCCTTACAATACCCATTTTTCGGATCAAATTATATCAGATCAGATCCCATGGGACTTCGTAGGATAAGGTTATGTATGCCATTTTTCAGATCAGCTAAGAAATGATGTGATAATGAAACGTATATCGGAAATTTTTTCATCGGTCATTGAACTCTTAATTTTAAATAAATTTAAATTGTGCAATACACAAATTTCTAATCTCTCTTTTTTCTTTTTGTTCTCGTTTCTTTTCCAGTGGGTTTTAGTTAGCAAACTAGAAAATATTTATGCTTTATATACCCGTGGTAGTAGTTCCAATTTATTACACTGTCGTTTGGAAATAACTGGTATGCCAAATGGTTATAAAATAGAATTTGAAGGAAAAACACAATTGAATGCATTTATTTCTTATCTTTCTGGATATATGAGGTATGATATAAAAAGCGATTTATTTGTGGACAATATTAAATTTTAAACTTTTTTTTTTTAATTTTTGTTTCAGATTAACCACAAAATGGATGGTAGATCTTTGTATGCAATCTATTACACCATCATTAGCTGAATTACTTGCATTGCGTTGTCATGGACCTGTGGGGTATGTTATATTTTTATTTACAATTATACTACAAATCGTATTTCCAAAAAGAATTTATAAAACATCAATTGATAATAAAAGATTTAGGACAAATTACGTTTCTAAAAATAATCAGAGTTTATTAACCACAGATATTTCCATTTAAATTTGACACTCATTACTATGGTTATGAATAGTTAACTTTGTGTATTTTAAAATAAGTTAGCATGTCCTGAAGAAATTTAAAAATTTTAATTATAATAATATCAAAAAGTAAAAAAAAGATTTAGAAATTAACTTGTGTTATCTACAAAAAATAAAAATTGAAATAACTCAGGTAGAAAAATACGAACGGGCCAGTACTAGAGCGGTATTGGAGACAGTAGTATATTAGAGCGTCATTTTTTCAACTTCGATTTTTATCAATTATTATTGTGATTATTGTTGAACTATGTTTCAAAGTTTGAGTAAAATCGGATAGCATTAACCCGTATCACCCCGCGCTCTAAGTTTCTATTTTTTGAAAGTTTGTCTTAAACTGCTTTAATAAAGCATCATTGCCGAACTGCGCACAAAGCCTACGATACATAAAAAAAATTTAAATTAATTTTAAAAAAAATTCTTTTATGATACATCATCTCTAGTTTCAGACATAATTGTGGTTAATTCCCAGCATGTTTTGTGTAGTATCTGATTATCTAATTGTGTGTGCAAAAACAAAAAAATTTAATATAATTTTTAAAAAATTTCTAGAATAGAGAAAAGAGATGCAAATTTTAGTGAAAATTTAATTCCAATATCTCAAAAACCGTTAGTTCGATTTAAAAAAAAAAAAAAAAAAAAAAATCGTGCTCAGCATGCCAAAATAAATTAAAAATTATGTATCGCATATGTCTTGCAATTAAAGCAATATATGAAAAATTTTCAAATATCGAAAATTTTGGTAGCGGGGCGCCTCGGGATAAAGTTATTCGATTTTTCTTAAATTTCCCCAAATAATTTTTAGACCCAAAAATAAGAAAAAAAACATATTTTCTTTTTTTTTTTTTGTGTACAACGTAAAAAGCTTTATATTTAGTAAAAATAGAAAACAATCGAACTACATGGTCCTAAAATATAAGCATTTAAAGAGGGTGACGTGATGTGACAATAATAGAAGTTGGTTTTTTCGTCTTTTACAAAAACGCAAAACGGATAACTTTTTTGATAAAATTTTTTTTTAATGTGATTTGTAGGTTTTAAAGTTTGTTGTAGAATTGCTGGATAATAACTTTTAGACCTAATACCACAATAATCTGAACAATAAATTGAAATTTTTCAAAAAAAAGTTTTTCTTTGTACAAAAAAATGCCACTAACATGTACTTGCAATGTGCCGGATTTTTAACTTTTACAGTACTGATAACACTAATATACACTTGGCAGTAGTTATTTTCCACCGTTGGCACAGCAATGGAATTCAGTAGTTTGCCAGTACTTTAACCCTTTCACTACCGACTTTTTGTGTGTGGCAAAATAATTTTTTTGACTTATGATTTATTTTTGGGACCCTAAAAATATCCTAAAAAAGTTAAAGAAAAAATTTTACCCCTTTCCCTTTATACCGAAATAACTTGTACACTACAGTGTACATTGGTAGTCAACGGTTGCAGAGCTCTATTACTCTATAGTACTTGATACTTACTGTTCAATATGCAATTTGAAAATAAAAAAACGCAAATTATTATTTTTTTACAAATATTTATTAAAAAAAGAATATTTTAATTCACGAAAAGTTAAAAAAAATATAAATACAAAATTTATGGTGAGTGATAAGTGAGGAAACAGTTGTTGTTTCGTTGTATGAAACATGGGAAAGTGAACAACTCCATCCAAGCGAATGGGTCTTACAGGAGCCGTAAAACGTCTCTTGTCATCCTGATTGACTTCGGAAAACGGATTATTTGATGGACGACCAACTCTTCTGACAGAGGGTTTTTCTAGTAAAACCAATGTATTGCACACCTGCATTCTAAAGTTCATGAGATCAATTTCGTCTTTGGATTGAACACCTGCCATGGCTGCATCTTTTCGGTATTCGAGCCATGAAGCCGTTATGGCAATATCGAAAAAATGCATCATTAGGCGAAGCGTCCATTTTTTGGATTTAAGAAAGATACGATAGTATGCCACAAGTTGATCAAGAAGGTCAACACCACCCATTCCATCGTTGTATATCTTTACAACTTCTGGTCTTGGAATTTTTATGTATGTTTTTGATGTTTTGTCAAAACGTCTTGCTTCATCAACTACACCGTTGCCAATAAAATTCGAAGCCATATGGACTGGTTTATTATCGTACCATTTAGTGATAATAACTACGTTTTCTTTACAAATCGGTTGATCTGATGTACCACGTCGTTTTTGTTTTAACTCCTTATCGCTTGGTAATGGTGGAGCATTAAATCTATTGTCATAAAGTGTTTGCTATATTAAGTTAAAACTAGCTGAAAATCGCTCTGTCTTTCACTAAAATTGTTGTTCCCCATTATGTGTTATAAAACCCTACTGTGGCATCTGTTTTAGTCTGTAATAATGCCTTTTTACTTAAAAATACAACCGCGGAATTCTCAAAAAAATAACACAAGTACCAGGTACTTTAACACAAACGACCTTTTAAACTCCATGCAAAAAATGAAGCCATGCTTAACATATTGAGTAACAACCGTTGACTACCAATGTACACTACAGTGTACACAACTTTTAACTATTGCCGAGACCCAACCGATCGCTCAATTTTTTTCAAATTAAAACTAAAATGATCGTTGAAGTATCTGCTTTAATAAAAAAATTATTTGAAGTACCTAAAAATTATTCTAGCGAATTTATTAAAGCTCCAAAATGATAAAACTCTCAAAATCCGAAAATTGCAAATATTGGCATGAAATATCGCGAATAGAAACAACCCATATGTATTTTTCCTCCCCAAAAAAAATTTATAGCTTAGATAACATCCCAATAAACATATTTGTACACAAAAATTAGTAAATATTTTATTCGGTCATATTTTAATTATTTGTCAAAGATGTGTACACTGTAGTGTACAAGGGTAGTGAAAGGGTTAAATAAAATAATTCAGTATGTAGCCACTACTTGAAAAACTTTTTTTTTTAGCAAAAGTAAGAAAAATAACCAATAATTCGCTTTTCACAAGTCTTAGCTCATATAAAAGCTGCGATTTTGTTTTAAGTGAAAATAAATTTAGATTTACAATTTAGTTATTATTTGGTCAGTTTGGATAATCTTCTTGTTGTGTTTGTTAAGCTAATTAGACCTATGATTTGTTCTAATGTAAATAAAAATGCATTTATTTTACATGTTTTTCTTGACGTTTCGACAATTATTTGTTGACTTTTTCAAGAGACGTCTATTTAAATTATAAAACATTATGTTAAAAACAATAATATCACACCAAAAACATTTTTCATTTACTTGCAGTAACATAAATATTTTGTTAATTACATTTAAATTAATTTTATTTTATATTAAACATAAAAAAAAACATTTAACATTCAACATGAAGTTTTTCCTTAATAAACACAGCTTAAAATATGTATAATATCACAGTTAATTTTATTGTATGGCAACGATGTAGCTAGAGTTGATCTTATTGGTATCTTCCTTCAAGTTCATCGTTTTGTTTATGTTTTTTTGTATTCTTAGGCTTTCCACTGTGTACCTCTTCCTCTCATTGTTTATTTTGTCCAGTATTTCAGTGTTGTTAAAATCAGCTGTGTGATTCATTTAGGAAATTATCCAAATTTTCATTTATTGATATAGATTTATCTTATCTTCCGAACTGACGTGTTCACGTCATTACAGTCGATATTTGATCTACAAATATATCGTTAGGGGAGATGCAAAACTACGTCAAAACTTTATGCCTACACATAATTTTGGACTTCTGGGATAAAAATAGCGGCTTATTAACAAAATTCACATACAAATTTTTTTAAATTTTCCACGTTTTTTTTTTTGCCTTGTAAAAAATAAAAATGGTTATAATCACTCATAAGAAACTGCATTTTTTAGAAAATTGTAGTTTTATAATCAAAACTACTAATTACATCAAATAATTCGCTAATATATTTATCGCCGGTCTGGCGAGTAAAACAAAAATTTTATCTGAAAATTCATATTACTATATAATAATTTTTAATGATCTGAGGTATTTTTGCAGGCAGTCAATAGAATTTTAAAAATTGTTGTTGGAAAGTCAAAGAAAACTAACGCCCTATATATAGCACGCATACAATTTACTTTTTATGAAAATTCTATTAATCGTTTTATTTTGTTTTAGCTTATTTTATTTGTTTCAATCTCTTTTTCAAATTTAATTTGTTATTGTTTTGCATTTATAGTAATTAAATGTGCTAAAGTCCCAAAACTTATTTAACAAATTGTGAAAAACAATCTGCTGTAGGCATGTCCCTATCCGGATTTCATTCCTGTTTTGTTCGATAAAAAGGTACTACATGAATCCTTTTTTGCCCCGATTTAATGAATTCAGTATAAAAACTTTGGTGTTCGTTAAATCGGGTTTTGTTAAATCGATTATTCGTTAAACTGGAATTCTTCTGCATATTAAACAACCAAATTTCTAACTTAAACATTGTCGTAAATTTGAAGAAAACAGTACTGGTAATGCACTTTTTGATTGGTACTGGCATATTGAGAAAAACAGTGTTTTCCCAGTACTAGTTTATTTGTATCGTGGACAATTTCTACCTGGGTATGTGACCTGATGCCGTTTTCATAAAACAGCCTCCAAGATTTCTATTGAGGATTTTTATTATTTTCAATATTTTTTTTAAAGATTTGTCTTAATTTTCAATTTAGTTGAATTTCTCTAAATCAATTTTTTAAGATATATTTGGAAATGTATTTATTGTTTCTTTTATTAAGTTAAGATTGTATTATTTATAAAACTATGTATTCTTATTTCTTATCCATCTAGTGGCGCCTTTTCATTTGCAAAAATCCGTGAACAACGTGATAAATGTGGCAGTTATATTATACGTCAATGTGAAAAAGAATATGATACATATTATATTGATATCAATACAAAATCGTAAGTAAATATTTATATTATTTTTTTTTTATTTATTTATAACTTCATTTTTAATTCCATCATAGTCTTATAATCTCATATTAAAAAATATACCATAACCGGAATAATACCAATATTTAAACAATACGTATTATTATATTTTTAATTGTAAATAATTATTTCAAACAGACAGTATGTTTTGTATTGATTACTTATTGATATAAGCAGGCGCGGATTCAGGGGGAGGGATAATGGGACATTTAAACCCCCAAAATGAATTTTTTTTAATACAAAACTATAAGAAATAATAGAAAATTTTGTGAAACACTCTAACTTCCCCCAAAACCTTTTCCGGGATCCGCTCTTGTATTAGTCTGATCATGATTTAAACGCAAAAATTAAGTTGAGAGAGTTTATAATAACGGTATTCACTCTTGATAGCATATATGCTAGGGTAGCACAAGTGCTAGGATCTTATACTACAATACAAAGCGTGAGCGTCTTTTATTTATATGTATTGCATGTTAAAATAACTAATTCTTGATGAATGTTAAGTTAAATTTTGAAGAAAAAAACATGTAATAAAATCTTCAATTTGCATTTTTTCATTTCTTTATATAATTTCTTAAAATATATCTCGAAAATGTGGTGTGATGGAGAAATTCTGAGGTCAGATTCAGCGCTCACCATAGAGCATCGCATCTCTAATCCCAGAATCTTGATTTTTTTCAAATTTTGTTGGCCTGTTATTTGTAGAATATACGAAAAATAATTTTGGACTTAAGAGAATCTGTTTCTACGGTATATGTCAATGAAAGCAAATCAAAAATATACCATTTACTGATCTTTATTTACTCCGATTGCATTTGGCTGTTGTTACAACAAATATGTTGTGATAGAAGTGTACTTTTAGCATCGCTCTTCAAGAAGTAAATATGTTTATTACTTAAATTGAAAGAGGTGACCAGAAACATGAACGCATCCCATTTTATCATCATTGCAACTAGGATATGATTTGTACACTTTAGTTTAATAAAATTTAAATGTGTATTTTTCTTTAATAATGCAAGTCAGAATTAATTATTTGTCCTCTTTAAATTTTTCGATTATATGGAAAAGCCCATATGCAGCAAATTTTGTATACTAAAATTAAAATAATCTACTTCATTACTGTTTTGCTCCATTGCCATAATTTATGTAGATTAAAACAAAAGAGAGAACTGCATATACATAAAAGTGTGTATATGCAGCAAAGTAAGTCAAATTGATAATTTATGCTTATTGTGAATAATTTTATGAAAAATTTATATTTTTGTTAAAAAATATGCCAATATTAATGCTTAAAATACAAAAAAAATAATGTATATTTAAAGAAAAACTAACGCAGACTTTCTGTGTCGTTTTTATCTGTACCGACTTCTTGCATATGGGTCAAACCTATTGTAAGCTGAGAAATTATCTTAATGTCCAAGACATTGTAATGGCAAGTTATTAGGAATTCATTCATATAAATACTTGACCTAAGGGGCAGTTTTGCTGGCCTACGGAAATTATCAAAAGTTAGACAAACAACTTAAATTCGGTAGTTTTTATTAAAATCCTTAGAAGCTGAAAGTTTTAATGAAAACTCCATAATGTTTGGAATTTGAAAAGAAAAAATAAAAAACTCGTCAAATGAAACAATGAAATTTTTAGAAAAACTGGATGTGTCGAATGTTAAAAATAAATCGAATTAGTTTTAATTTAAACGATTTTAATACCAAACCGCTTTAAAACATTCCACAAATTTAACATCTTCATCTTCTCATAAGTAATCAAAGGTTTAACATACAGAAATGATTTAATTAAAAGTGTCTAATAAAAAATAAGACCTGACGCTATGGAGGTGAACTCATTTTATTCATTCCATCAATTTTGGTTTATTCAAATAAATGATTTCTTATCATAAATAATTTGTAACTTTCTCATTCCTCTCCCTTTAGTATCTGTGAAGGTTTACAACCGGAAAAATTTAAAACTGAAACTTTTAAAATAACTAAAAAAGTATGTCTATTGGGCATTGCTACAACAACTATAAAATGGATACTACATTATAATGGTACTATTGAAGAATTTGATAAACTAACAGACTTGGCACAATTTATACCAACAGAAACTGAGCAAAAATCTCGTATACCGCCATCGGAATACGATAAATCGCCACTACTGTTAATTTGTTTGCCAAAACATGTGCAATCGAAAAAGACTGAAAAGGAATTAAGCGAAGCTGAACTCCAACGTAAACGTGTGCAAATATTTGATCCACCCAAAGATTTACAATGGTATCACAGTAAGTAGAAAATGATAAACAAATTCACAAAAAAGATATTTTTTTAAATATTTTATAAATTTTCAATCAGATTCTTCACGTGAATGTGATAATGGTAAAATGACAAAAATGAAAGCTGACTGGTTACAAGATGGTGGCTTTAAAGATGTTAGTGTTACTTTAAAAGTACTTAAACATGATAAGGATTTTCAGGTAATATTTGTTTAGGATATATATGTATAAAAGCTATGTACTCAAATTGCGTTTCTTTTAAATGGATTTTAGGAATTTATGAATTTAGCCAACACTTGGAGTCGTATTTATTCGCCTCATATCATTAAATTATATGGCCTGACTTTAACCACACCTTATACTATGGTCATGGAATATTCAAGATTTGGCCCATTAAATGAATTTTTACAGCATAATAAAACAAAAATTTCTCTACGTCAATTATTAGATGTTGTACGTGGTTTAGTTAGAGGGATTGTTTATTTGGTAAGTTATACTTAAAAAAATAAGATTAACAAAATTAATTCAGATATTCAAGGGTTTAAAAATTTCACGATATGCCTCAGAAAGTATGCGGATTTTCAAATCTATTTTAAAAGATAACAATTTTATTTAAAATCATGCGATAATTTTGCTCAAAAGTTTTCTGTAATAAAATGTCGTTTGAATTTATGAAATTTTTCAATAGTTATATTTTTACAGAATCAAATAATTTTTTATGGGAAAATTTTAAAAGAATAGCTAGTGCTAGTGCTCTTATAATTCATTATACATTATAAACGAAGTATAGTACAGTCGAACATGGATACGGGGGCGGGTGTCGTCGGACCCGGATTTCAGCGTGCTCTGGGCAAATATCCCTCCGTTTTTCAGGCTGAGGTCTTCGCTATCTGTATCTGTGTGGAAGAGTGTCCGCGGAGGAGGACACGGGGGGCCACGATCTACATTCTATCTGACAGCCAGGCGGCACTTGGTGCCTTGAGGGCTCAAGATGTGTCGTCTGGTCTGGTTAAGGAATGTATCGACTCTCTAAATCGTCTAGGACTTAACAACTCCTTGACACTGGGCTGGGTTCCAGGGCATGAGGGCAACGAACGGGCTGACTGTTTAGCCAACTGCCGAGCTCGTCGACAATTCATTGGCCCGGAACCCTTCTGTGGCGTACCCAATGGGTATGTCAGAGAGAGGCTCAGAAGATGGAGGGAGTCGGAGTTTGGGGCCTATTGGGCCAGATCGCCTGGGCAGCGACAGGCGAGGCTGTTTATATCTCCCTCTGGGGAGAGATCGCGGAAACTCTTGTCTATGACGAGGGGCAAACTAAGGACCTTAACGGGTTACCTCACAGGACACTGGCCTTAGGTATTAATTGTACAAGATGGGACGATCCTCTACGGATACGTGCAGGTTTTGTGATATGGAACCCGAGACCTCTGAGCATGTTCCCTGCAAATGTCCGAGGCTCTCCGACAGGAGGGTGCGTTATTTCGGTGGTCGAATAGTGTCGCCATCGGACGTTTGGAACTGTTCATCTGGTAGGATAATTGGCTTCGTAGGGAGCCTGAACCTATAGGGTGTATTCGCTGGCAGCACAAAATACCAACTTCTGGTCGCGGTGCATAGTGCCACTATAATCTAATCTAATAGTAGAAGTTCTCAGAATTTAAGCAGCTTATAAGAAAAATCCTCCCAATTATTAAAAGTTCTAAGAATCTGAAAAATTATTTATTTGTTCAAGTTGTGTTTCCCGACTCTTAAAATTTTTCTAAACGAAAAAGTTCTAAGAATCTAAAAATTGTGTTGAAAAAAATTTTGAATAGTAATTTAAAATATTATTCATCTCTAAGTGTCTGGTGAAAAAATATAACATAATTTTTTCCATTTTTTTCCAATTTTTGTATTTTTGCTTTCTGGTTTGTTTTTCATTTGGAAACAAAATTAAAAATCTTTTTGAGTATAACCATTTTTCTACAGAAATCTTTTCAGAATCTAAGAATTTTTCTATAGAAAAAAGTTTAAAGCGATTTAGGACCTAAAATGATTTCCATTAAAAAAATGTTTATAAATTGGCGAATTAATCTGTAACAAAAATTTATCAGATATTTTTCTAGTAAAAAAAAATATC
This sequence comes from Delia radicum, assembly GCA_021234595.1. Taxonomy (NCBI): domain Eukaryota; kingdom Metazoa; phylum Arthropoda; class Insecta; order Diptera; family Anthomyiidae; genus Delia; species Delia radicum. The sequence continues at coordinate 80,720,156 of CM037852.1, read as the reverse complement.
TCAAAATCTGAGCAGTTTTTAATAGCAAGAAATTCTAAACACTTTTTTATATTGAATATTTCTTAGTAACAAAGTATTTTTCTTCAGCAAAAGAGTATTGAGAATCTAAGAATCTTATCACATCTTATCACATCAATGAAAATTTTCCTGAAATTGGTAATTTTTCTGCATTTAATTTGGTTTTACCATATTTGTATTTGTACACCACCGTGTATATGTTACAAATGAAATAAAAAACATTATACAGGTGAAAAACTTTTTTGAGTATAAATAAGAAATTGTGTTGCAAAAAACATTTTTGAGGCGAAAAAAAATATTTGAGGTAAATTCAAAATATTATTCACCTTTAAGCGTCTGGGGACTACTATGAAATTGTAATATAATACACCAATTTTCATGGCAAATTTAGAGATACCTTTACATTTTCAATACCAAACTGCTATTGAGCATTAATGAACATTAATGTTAAAATTAGTGCGTTTTCTCTCTGTGATCGCCATTGCAACAGACAACGGACATCGCTAAATCAGCTTAGAATTTCATAAGAATCAAGAATATATACTAAATGGGATCTTATATTTTGACGCGTTACAAGCGGAATGACACCACTGTATGTGGTGAGTATAAAAATGTTCCCGAATTGTTTTTAATAGAAGCAATACTCGGGAAATCCTTCCTATTTATTAATATGTTGCTTTCTTTCTGGAATGGGGATAGATGAGATATGAAAGGTGGGAAAAGATGAAGGGTTTCATACATAGCACACCTGTAATTGTGCGAGATGTTAAGTCTTAGAACAGTTGTTGCTCGCCACCTGATGGGGAGTTGGCGAACTTATAGGTTCAAAGCCCTGCTTTATTATTTTACTTCGGTGCTGTTAAGTACTATGGGAACACCGAAGGTGGGCGCGTATGAGGGATAGAAAACTCATGCGTATTATTTTTCTAAATTGATGTAGTCTCTGGGAATCGAACCCGGGACCAACTGTGCAACAGTTGAACGCGCATTCTATAGAAAAAAGTTGCCAGAATCTTAAAAATTGGAAAAAATATATATTAGAAAAAATATTTCAAAATCTGATCAATTTTTAATAAGAAAAAGTTTTAAAAATCTGAATTAACGGAAAAGTTTTCAAATCTAAATTTTATAACCCCTTCTTTTTTTTCAATTTTTACAGCAAGAACATGGCATTATTCATGGTTACATACGTTGTTCAAATTTATTTATTACTAAATTTGATCCAAAAACTCAATTACTAGAAGCTAAAATCTCAGATCCTGGTTTTCCACGATCATATCGCAGGGATGAGTAAGTATTTTTAATATGAAAAAATATGTAACTGCTTTTTCTATTTAAAATATTATCTTTAATGCAATTTTACTAAAGACTGCCTTGGATACCATTTGAATATCATCATAACTTAAATTCTGCCAAAAAACATTTAGACATTGACTTATGGTCATTTGCCACAACTGTTTGGGAAATATTTGCCCGTGGCAAACCCATTGGTAATGTTACAACGGAAATTTTAAGACAAAATTACAATAGATTTGGTGGTATATTGCCAATACCATCTGATGATTGTCCTCCGGAAATGTTTGAAGTTATGATGGATGGTTGGAGTACAGATCCAGATAAGCTATTTAATCATATGGAAATATTCCAACGTTTAATTTACATTAAAGAGACTTTAAATAATAAGTATTCAACAATTGAAGAACCAGACGATGCTTCAGATTCTGAACATGGTAAGTTGTAAGATTATAAAGAAAATTATTGTCATTGCGATAATCGTTTGGTTTAGGTAAAGACTTTAACAACACTGATGATCATCATGTTCGCCATAATGGCGTGGGTGATGAGGGTAAAAAATCGAATTTTCGAAATTATTTTACAACTACACCTTCCGTATTGGAAATACGTAATGGCAAGGTAATTTTTAAAAATAAAATCGGTGAAGGACACTACGGCACAGTCCACTTGGGTGAAGTACGCTATAATAGTCCTGATAATGCTCGTGAATTTGTGGCCATAAAAACATTAAAATCTGTTAGAGCTCCTCAATTAAATGATGATTTTATGAGAGAAATTGAAATAATGGAGGTAGGTTTTACACAAAATAAGCTAAAAATTATTTTAATGAAATATTTGTGTAATTGTTAGTCCTTAGATCATCCGAATATTGTTAAAATTAAACATTGGATACAACGACCATTTTGTATAATTATGGAATATTTAGAAAGTGGTTCATTTTTGGTGTATTTGACATCTAAAAAGCCAAATTTAACCAATCAAATATTATTAGGTTTTGCTTTGGATATAGCAAGAGTAAGTTTTATTAAAACGTCTTTAATTTTTATGCATAAATTTAATTAATTTTTGTTATTTCATTCAAAAGGGCATGGATTATTTAGCTAGCAAAAATATTATTCATCGTGATTTAGCAGCCCGCAATATTTTGGTAGATCGTGATAGTGTTAAAATATCTGATTTTGGTTTAGCTCAACGAGCTGATTCTGATGGTTATTATATAGCCCATAGTAATCGTGAAATACCTATTAAATGGTGGGTTTTTGTAAAAAAAAAAGATATTGAGTTTTAATCTTTTAATTTTATGGATTTTATGTTGTTTTTAGGTATTCTCCCGAAGCCATTAAAAAAGATGCCAAATTTTCTTCACAATCCGATGTCTGGTCATATGGTGTTACATTATTTGAAATGTTTTCAAGAGGTGAAACACCGAATTTAGATCCAAATACTGAATTGACACAAGATGAATTTTTACAAAGACTTGATCGAGGTGATCGGTGAGTAGACAATTATTAATTTAAAAAACAATAAATTTATGAAATACATCAGGGAAACTGTTCTCAGATTCAGCATTTTTATATTGTAAGAAAATAAATAAAAATGAATTAGAATTATTCAGAAAAAAATTTTCTAAGAAAAGATCATGACATGGAAGGAACATTCAAAAGTTGGCTTAAGCTAAATATGGGTGATTCAATGTATTTGCATACAATTGCTCAATTTCTTACTTTAGCTTCGCTAAATATACCTTTAGAATTTTTTAGTGACAAAACCCCAGTCAGAAAAATACAATAGGCAGAACGTTGGCGAAGTGGTGGTACATACGTTGTTAAAACAACTGAACTATGACGTTTACAGTAGTCTTCCAACGTCGATAACTCAGTTAAATGGTAATACGACTCTTTTTTCAGGCATTGGCAAAGCGACGATAATACAAAAAATGTAGTACTTTAAAAAATCAAAAATTCAGTTTTTGACCAGTTTTATAAATACAAAACAAAGAATCCTTTTTTGTGGAACGTTTACAAAGAATGTTGTGGTTAGAAAGAAATTTTTGAGGAACATTAATTTTTGGTTGTTCAGTTGTGGTTCTTTTTTAGAATAAACAATCATATTTTTGGATAAAATTCATCTTTTGTCGAATGAAATTATTCCTAAGTTTTCGACATACTCCAGTATAAAAAGTAACAAATATATCAATGTTCTCCTATTTCATCTTAATTTAATTATTTGCCAAGATGGTTCAAAAATGTGTCGCTTCTCTATTACTGCTTAATATTGCAAATAGTTCCACCAATGGATATGGAGATGGAGCCATTGATAAAATGTATCGTAATTAAAATTATTAAAGAATTTATTCATCCTGTTTAATAATAAAACTTCAAATTATTGTATTAAATATTTAAGAATCGTTTAAAATACTGAAGTAATCTGTGCTGCAGAGTTAACTTTGTTCTCTTCTTCTTCGTACTTACATATGGTATAAAGGGTGCTATTTTTAGAGCTTGTGGATGTATGAAATCTTTATTTGAGTCGATAGAACGATCTATATAATTCAATGTGTAAAGATGATTTCATGTAAATGTTGACCGCGGATACGCCTCAAATGGTTCATACGCTGGGTTCAATTTTGGCATACTCATATCGGCCGGTATCTCACGAATAAATTCTTCAATTTTGTCTTCCAGTGCGGGCTTGTCCCTATAGACAAGAGCCTTGACATAGCCCCACAAAAAATTGTCTAAATGCGTTAAATCGCACGATCTATGCGGCCAATTGACCGGCCCAAAACGTGAAATAACCTGTTCGCCGAACTCGCATCTCAATTGGTCAGTTGATTTGCGTGCTATGTGGCATGCGGCACCTTCTTGTTGAAACCACATGTCACCCAAGTCCAGCTCTTCCATTTCGGGCAAAAAAAAAAAAAATTGTAATCATCGCACGGTATCGCTCGCCATTAACAGTTACGTTCCTGCCTTCGTCGTCTTTAAAAATGTACGGTTTAATGATGCCTCCGGCCCATAATCCACACCAAACAGTGCATTTTTCGGGATGTATTGGCAGTTCTTACAATGCTTCTGGCTGCTCTTCACACCAAATACGGCAATTTTGCTTGTTCATTCAACCATGAATGAGCTTCGTCGCTGAACACAATTTTTCGATAAAAAAAAGTGGATCTTCATCCAACTTTGCCAGCTCCCATTTGTAATATACTTGTTATTTGAATATATTATTCTTGATATTGTTTTGTAAAGAAAATCTAGTTTCTATGTTTTATAATGTTTGTCAAAGGAAAAAAAAGAAAGAATAAATTAGTTTTGAAAAAAAGCAAATTACAATTCAGGTGTGGGGTTAAGAAAAAAAAAAATGGATTTACGGCCAACAAGACAAAGAATTATTAATACTTTGGTGGATGCAGGAATATCATTTCCTGAATCAGCTACAATGAGTCAATTAAGAAGCCTTTATGAAGCCATAAATCCAAATGAAATTGGTGTATCAATCACCGACCTGAACGAAAATGATTCTGGTGTAATCTCTTCCGATGCTGTTAATTCTTCTGCTGCTGTTACTTCCGGTTCAATATCTTCCGGTGCAATTACTTCTGCTGGTATTACTTCCGTTGCGTCTTCCGATATAATTACTGTTACAACGTCTTCAAATATGTTTCCTTCCGTTACAACATTTCCCGTTTTGTCAACCATTTCCGTTGATTCTATAGAAAGACCATTGATTGCTTTCGATTCTTCCGGTGCAATCTCAGCTACATCAAATGTCACATCAAGATCTAACATACAAACTACATTTGCTTCATCTGATCTGTCAAGTGGTGGTACTACATTTTCCAATTCTCAACCAATTTACTCTACAGCTAATTTACAATACCCATCAAGTCAAGAATCTCAAGAATTAGAAAATCAAATTAAAATTCTAAGAATGCGCTGTGAAATGATGAATCTTCAAAAACAGCTTTTAGAATTGGAAGGAAATGTTAATGTTAATAAAAGATGTAAAATTAATTATGAAGAATTGGATAAAATGGTTCCCAAATTTAGTGGTAATGACAATCAAGATATTTGCAAATGGTTTTCCCAATTCGAGGGATATGCTTTGAATTTTACTGATCAAGAACGATTGATGTGTCTGAAATGGTTGTTACAGGGTACAGCACGCGAGTATATGGAAATTTCATCTTCTTTACAATACAACGATTTAAAAGTATCTTTACTTCAGATTTTCAAAAGAACAATTACTCGAGAAGAAGTTTACCATAAGTTACGTTCGCGCGTACTAAAGCCATCGGAATCGTGTATCAATTACATAATATCAATGCAAACTATTGCATCTCAAGCTGATATCGGGGGTCAAGAATTAGTTGATATTATAATTGATGGTATGCAAGACAGTTCAAATAATGTTTCTTTGCTATATGGATCAACTACTGTAAATGAATTAATTCGGTGCATAGACAGGTATGAAAAACGTCGTATTAAGAATAATCCTGATGTCAAAATCGGAAAAAACAATCCAAGGAGAGATGTTCGGTGTTTTAATTGCTCGCAGTTTGGCCATGTTAAAAGTGCATGTCCAATACCAATACGTCCACCGGGCTCTTGTTTTATTTGTCATCAGATGGGACATTTCCATAAGGATTGTCCAAAACGTCAACGTGTTGCTGCATCAGTTTTTCCCGAAACAGTAGATGTTAATGATATTGTAGATCCTATTCAAACGGTGAGTGTGGCATTTTATCTTTCTTCTGGGAAAAAATATACTAATTATCTGAATATTTCGTGTTTAATTGATTCTGGTAGCCCGATAAATATCATTTCGAAGTCAGCGGTTCCCAAAAACATCGCATTTTCTGAAAGATTAGCACCGACTGGTTATGTTGGTATTGGAAATCATGATATGAAAATGCATGGTGTCATTTCATGTCTAATTAAATTTCAAAATGTTATTAATTCTGTAAAATTAATTGTTGTTCCGGATAATGATATCCAAATTCCAATGATATTGGGTAGAGATTTTATGACCAAATTTAATATAAAATTAGTTTGTACAAATAATTCAGATAAATCTAACTTATGTATATTTGATTCTACAAGATCGATAAATAAAAAAGCTGAAATTTCTTTGGTGTCTAGAAACATTAATGAAAATTGTGAAAACGCGTTGAACGAAATAGTTAAACCTTCTCTATGTGACGTTAATTTAAATCCACTATTGAGCAAAGTGCAGGTACACGATTTAGAGAATGTAATTAGGAATTTTTACACAGAACCAACAGCTATTATCCGAAAACCTCACAACTACACAATGAAAATTCGGTTGTCAGACGACACTCCTATTCATTGTTCTCCCCGCAGATTATCTGTACGAGATCGTCAGGAAATTCAGAAGATAATCGATGATTTGTTAAGTAGAGGTATTATAAGGCCAAGTAATTCTCCATATGCATCTGCTATTGTCCTGACTAGGAAAAAGTCAGGTGAAACTCGGATGTGTGTGGATTATAGGGCCTTAAACAAGAAGACAATTAGGGATAATTTTCCACTTCCATTGATTGAGGATTGTATTGAATATATGGCGGGTAAAAAATGGTTTACAATAATGGATTTGAAAGACGGATTTTTTCATTTAAAAATGGATAAAGATTCCATACCATACACTTCATTTGTAACTCCTCAAGGACAATACGAATATTTGAAAATGCCTTTCGGATTAAAAAATGCGCCAGCAAATTTCCAACGATTTGTAAACACAATATTTCGTGATTTAATTGATTCTCATAAAATTGTTGTTTATATAGATGACATTTTAATAGCTTCAAAAGATTTCGAATCCCACCTGGCAATATTGACTGAGGTACTTGCACGTGCATATGAAAAAGGATTAGAATTTAAACTAAGTAAATGTAAGTTTGGTTATCAATCTCTGGAATATTTGGGATATTCTGTTAGTTCTTTAGGTATTCAACCAACAGATAACCATATAAGTTCAATAAAAAATTTGACAATTCCAAAAAACCAAAGAGAATTACAAACTTGTATTGGTCTATTTTCGTATTTTCGACGGTTCGTACCATCTTTTTCTACCATAGCAAGACCGTTGTTAGAATTATTACGAAAGGAAAGGAAATATGATTTTTCTGATGATTGTCTGAATGCTTTCAATGAACTTAAACAGCGGTTAATAAAAAGTCCAATACTTGCAATATATGATCCGAAAAAAGAAACAGAATTACATTGTGATGCAAGTACTCATGGATTTGGAGCTATTCTAATGCAACGTCAAGATGATAAAAAATTTCATCCTGTTATGTTTTTTTCAAAATCTACAACTCCAGCTGAGTCGCGTTATCACAGCTTTGAATTGGAAACTTTAGCTATCATCTATGCATTGCGTCGGTTTCGAGTGTATTTGGAAGGCATTCAATTTACAATTATAACAGATTGCAATTCCCTTACAATGACATTGAACAAAAGACAAGTTAATCCTCGAATTGCTCGATGGGCTTTGGAATTGGAAAACTACAATTATACTATTCAACATCGAAGTGGTGTATCTATGGGTCACGTGGATGCTCTAAGTAGATGTGTGACCGAAAATAATGTATATCCTATTATTTCAAAATGCAATGTAGTAGGGGCTGTAAACTCTAATGAGCTGGATGTGCAGATACAACAAACCCAAAGTCGAGACGAAAATATAGGAAATTTATTACGTAAACTTGAAAATGAAGAAATTGATAACTATGAATTAGTAGATGGACTTGTATTTCGTAAAACTGAGTCAAATCGATTATTGTTATATGTACCTAAGGAAATGGAAGAAAATATAATTAGAATGATTCATGAAAAGATCGGACATCTTGGTGTAGAGAAATGTTATGAAAAGATACGAAATAATTATTGGTTTCCAAACATGAAAGATAAAATAATTTCGTATATAAAAAATTGCATAAAATGTATTATATATTCAGCACCGGCTCGAGTAAATGAACAAAATTTACATAGCATACCAAAGAAACCAATACCGTTTGACACAATACATATTGACCACTTTGGACCATTACCTTCATTAAAATCAAAACGAAAATACATATTAGTAGTTATAGATGCTTTTACGAAATTTGTGAAATTATACCCAGTTAATTCCACTAGTACAAAAGAAATTTGTTGTGCATTTGACAAATATTTTAGTTATTATAGTCGACCCAGACGTATAATTTCAGATAGGGGTTCTTGTTTTACATCCAATGAATTTTCGGAATTTCTTTTAAAAAATAATATTGATCATATCAAAGTGGCAGTTGCATCACCTCAGGCAAATGGTCAAGTTGAACGTGTAAATCGTATTATAAAGGCAGTTTTAAGTAAACTAACTGATCCCATTGATCACTCTGACTGGTCATTAAAATTGTCTCATGTTGAGTTCGCTTTAAATAACACTAAACACAGTTCAACCAAAGATACACCAAGTCAGCTACTTTTTGGTATACACCAGCGTGGAGTGATACTAGATGAACTAACAGAATATTTAGATGAAAAAGTTAATAATGAAAGTAATCGTGACTTGATGTCAAGAAGATTAAAAGCACTTAACTCAATTCAACGTTCACAGAATTATAATGAGTCATATTTTAAAAAACATCACGTTCCCGCAAAAAATTACGGTGTTGGTGAATACGTTGTGGTTTTGAACATTGATAATACTGTTGGTAAAAATAAAAAATTTTGTGAAAAATATCGTGGTCCCTATATTATAGAGAAGGTTTTAGCAAATGATCGTTATGTTATAAAGGACATAGAAAATTGTCAGTTAACGCAAATTCCATATAAAAGTGTAGTAGAAGCAAAAAAGCTTCGGAAATGGTTGACTCCAAATTAATATTAGCTTAAAATCTTGCCACATCATCTAATAATGTTGAATTAAATTGTATTTTTTTTTTGAGTTTGATTGTGGTCAATCAATTTGTCAGGTTGGCCGAACTGTAATATACTTGTTATTTGAATATATTATTCTTGATATTGTTTTGTAAAGAAAATCTAGTTTCTATGTTTTATAATGTTTGTCAAAGGAAAAAAAAGAAAGAATAAATTAGTTTTGAAAAAAGCAAATTACACATTCAACAAAATTTAGCTGTTACGGTAGGTCGTGTGGCTTCAATTCTTGCACCAGCTGTAGTTTAAAAGGTTTTACACCCAAATCGTTCCGCAAAATTTTCCACGTAGTGGAGTAACATAGGCCCAATTGCTGCGAACGGCGCCGAATCGATAATTCACGGCCATTAAAGGAAAATTTATTTTCCTTTGTCCGCACTCTACGTAAGAGTGTTGGTGGTTTTAAATCCAATAATGTAAATTTGGTGCGAAATTTAGTCACAATATTCCGAATAGCCGCCTCAGAAGGTCGCCCAAACTGACCATAAATTGGAAGAAGTGCATAATGCACTTTCTTAATCGAGAATGAATTTTGATAATAAAATTCAATAATCTGCTGTTCGTTTGTAAGTCAAGTCATGGTTAAATTATAGACCAAACTGAACATGTTTAACAGTACCATGTTACTGAGCTGAGCTACCAAAAACAGTGTTGCGAAAAAGATAGTTCCTAACAAATTACCCTTTATAACAAGGTGCCCCCATTTAAGTACAATAACTAGATTGTATCTAGCCGGAAGATTTAGCCGTTATATTTCCCCGAGCCATTTTTTTTCATAGAAAATTGTTTTGATTTTAGATATTTTGTAACAAAATTTTCACTTTTCGATAAGTAATTTTTACTTTCGATTTAAAATTATGTGTTTTTATAAAATTTTACTGAAAATAACTTGGAAATTAGGAAAATATTTTAAATTAGAGAGTTGAAAAGTCTGTGATCGGTGTAAAATTCTTTATTGATCGTCCAAAATATTCCGAAAACTAAATATTCTGATGCGAATGTCAAACCATATATATGTATTTGAACAGTGTGGATTTTCCCAACATACCAATTATTTTAAAAGAGAATTTTTTTGTAGCCATACTTCAAATTCTATTAAACAAATCCGATATCCTAAAAAAACATTTATAATTTTGCTACTAAAGTGTTTTTCGTTTTCATATTTTGTTTATTCTTTACATTTTATGCAGCTCTTAACCGAATGTCTTCAGAATTAGAGCAATTAAAGTCTGAAATATTTCTGAAAACATATCGCTCATTTACTGCAAGAACGTCACAACTCAAAAAACATGATTTTTGAGTTAAGGACGCAGAATTATTCGTAATATCACGTATTATATTGTGTAAAAAATTCGTATTGCTATCTTGTATACCAAACCTCTTGAGAGAAATTATGTCGTTATTTTTTTCTTCAAGGTGGGAGTAAATTGAAAACTTTAAACTCGTTTGCTGCAAAATCAAAATTTTTTAGTTATGATGTTATTGCAATAAATGAGGGATATATAAAAATCAATTTCGTAATTACATCTGGTGCGTTATTATGCCTGTTTACTTTTGTCGAGACTTTAAGTGGGTCATTCTTTAGAACTAGTTTAACGTTTCTGAGGTTACAAAATTTCTACTGGAAAAAAAAATCGTCTAAGAATTTTTAATTTTCATTGCTAAGAATTTTTCTATACAAAAATCTACTTAAAATCAGAAGAGTTTTCTTTAAAATATATCTGAAGGGTTTATTGTAAAAAGTTGATAAACCACACTTATTGTTTTATGGATTTTCGCTATTTTCTAGACATCCACTGATAAATATTTAATAGAAGTCTTGCTTAAACACTTATTGCAAGTACCTAGAGTATAAAAGTCCTGCAAAAGTCATATTTTTTGCATCTTTTTAACCTTTAAAAGGCAAAAACAAACTAAAAATAAAATGTAGCTTATCAAGTTTTAACTACAAATGCTTAAAAGCTAGAAAAGTTTCTTTTGAATTTCTTAATGTATTCCGAAAATCAAAAAGCTTACAGGATAAGGAAAAATATCACGCAGCAAAACGTCGTTATGTCATCGAATGTAGAAACCAAAAACAAAAATACTTTATAATGCTCAACAACAGAATAAATAAAACAAAAGATTCTAAAAACTGGTGGAAGCTAGCTAAGGAAATTAGAGGTGATTGCTTTGTAGTGGGTACAAATATATCAGCAGCAAATTTTAAGGAGTATTTTCAAAGTCTTTTAAATCAACAACAAATTACAAGTGATATACACTATGATTCAATGTTGCACATAGATGATGACCTGGACAAAGATATAACAGTAGATGAAATAAGAAAAGTTCTACAATCAACCAAACCCAATAAAGCACCAGGATCTGATAGAGTCCCTTATGAAATGTTTAAAAATGCATCTATAGAATTCTTAAATGAATTAGTCAAAACTTTTAACATCATTTTTGAAACAGGCATAGTGGGAGAAGAGTTTGTTGAAAGTATAGTGTTTCCAATACACAAAAAAGGTGATTTGAACAACCCCTGTAACTACAGGGGAATCTCGTTCATGAATTGTGTGGCAAAGGTGCTAATGGGAACCCTACATTCAAGATTAATGAATTGGGTTGAGAAACATAACATCCTTAATGAATTCCAATCTGGATTTAGACCACAATATTCAACAGTCGACAACATATTCAATTTAGCGTCAATTGTTCATTGGAACTTTAAAGAAAAGAAAAAAACATATGCCTTCTTTGTGGACTTCAAAGCTGCTTTTAATAAAGTCCCAAGATGTGCTCTTATATACAAACTGCAAGCAATGGGAATTTCGACTAAAGTCGTTAACTTGATAAAAAATATATATAGTCATACGAAATCTGCTGTATGGACCGGTAACGAACTATCGGAATACTTTGATACTTATGTTGGTGTTAAGCAGGGCTGCCTTTTGTCTCCTCTGCTTTTTACCCTTTATCTAAATGATCTTCATGAGCATTTAGGTGGCGGTTTAAATATAGGAGATGTAAATGTGCGTTTGTTACTTTATGCAGATGACATTGTTTTGTTGGCAGATGATATAAAGGTTATGCAAAGAATGGTTAACAATTTGGAAGTATATTGTGATCAGTGGAATATGGAAATAAATATGATGAAGTCGCAGATTATGATTTTCAGAAACGGTGGTCGACTGGCAGCCCGTGATAGAATTATATACAAAAATCAATTCATAGAAATTGTGAACGAATATAATTACTTAGGTGTTATTCTAACACCAAAAATGGTTTTCAAAAAACATCTTGAAAAAAGGAACAAATCAGCAAAAAATAGCATCAATGCCACATGGAGTAGTTTTCTTAATAAAAATGATATAAGCCTAGAAACAAAATGGAAACTTTTTCAATCTGTGTGTCGATCTGTACAGGCGTATGCAGCGCAGATCTGGGGATGTTGGTTATTTGATGAAGTAGATGCCTTGCAGAGATACTTTTTAAAAAGAATTTTTAAACTTCCTATGTTTACACCAAATTATTCTATTATGTTAGAAACAAATGCAGATGCTAGTTATTTCTACACGTTAAACCTTCACATGAATTACGTATACAAAACTATTTATCAATATAAACAAAACAGACTTCCGCACAAATTATCAGTAATCATGTTAACAAATAATATATTTTGGGCAGATCAAATGAATAAACTCGGAAATGAATTTAATATACGCTTCGAAAATGATATTTCGGCAGAAGAATGGCTTAGTCGAGGCACACTTTTGATTCAACAACTTAAAACCAAGAATATTGTACAAATGCAGGAGACAGCCCTGAACAGCAGATCACGATTCTACAAATATCTTGATTATAGTAGAGGTGTTAATTACATTGAAAATAATAGAAATTTAACTCAAATCTCAACAATATTTAAAACCAGGTGTGATATTCTACCTCTAAACGGAAACAACTTTGATAATACGCAAACTAAAACATGCAGCCTTTGTAATACGAGAGAAGACGAAACTTTGGTCCACTTTATGGCAAAATGTCCCATACTCAGGGAATTCAGAATACGGCATTTAGAAAAAGATTATCTTAATGAACAAGAATTAATAAATATTTTAAATGGAGAAATACCAAATGGTTGGAAAAAATTATATAATTATGTTAATACGGCATTAAAATACAGAAATATGATAATAAATGAATTTATATAAATTAAGTTTAAAATTACACAAATTGTTAAAATAATGGATATATAACAGACGACTTTATGTCATTGTTATTAATTATCTTTTTGTTCTTTGTTTATGATAATATATATGATTAAATAAAGAATTACAATACAATACAATACAATTATCAAGTTTTTACAATAAGCGCTACATAAACATATATGTATATAAAAATGTCCATTATCTGAAAAAATATCCCTTGAAAAAATTATTATGATCTTTTTTGTTAAAATACAGTCCTAAGAATCTGTTAGAACTATTTTTTTCAAATAACTGCTTTTCTTCCTTTTAGTTTACGAAAACCAACTCTATGTCCTGACAATGTTTACGATCACCTCATGAAACCATGTTGGCATGGTAATCCAAAACATCGTCCAACATTTCGAGAACTTGTTGGTATTATACAGTCAATTAGAAATGAAACTAACAACATACCAAAGTCAGATTTGAATAATATCTCCCCACCTACATCTCCTTCGTCATTAAATTAAGAAGAAATCAAACAAAATAACAAAAAAAAAAACTCAAGTGCAAGTGAAAATTATTTTCAAAATTTAATTTTTAAGTTAAACTCATACAAAAAAAAAAAAAAAAAAGTAACAAAGCTCTCGTACTCTCGTTTAAAGAAAAAGAAATTAGGTTTACAAATAAATATGTACATTTTTTTTTTTTTTAGTAAAAATTACTTTAAATTGTTAGCTTTTATCAATATTTTTGTTATATTTGTTTCTTTGCATAATTTTAAGTATATTTTAATTAATATGTTTTATAAGCTTATTAAGTTTTTTAAGTGCCTTTTTGACAACACACAAAAAATATGTGTTAAAATTAAACTTTTTTTATATTTAGCTTTAAAATTTAGCATAATTTTTATTAATTTTAAAACTTTATATCTTGTATATTGAATAAATAAGTACACCCATATCCATAAGTTAACGTTAGCAGTTGCGTATACATCGCAACCAACGAGCTGCTTACTAGAATAAATGTTGTGCTTAGAAGCTTGTTAGCATAGAGTTTATTCATAACACATTTTAATCTGTCAACTTAAATTTAAAAAAAAATCCACCCTAAATTTCTATGATGCCACAGTGTAATTCTATAGGTGGCATCTTTTTTTTTTTTTTGCAAAGAAACATGTTATTTTTTGCATGTATTTACAGGATTTGTTAAATATACTAGTTATTCCAGCTGTAGTTGGCATTTTAATATATGTCGTGGCTTTTTTAGCAAACGACCTGCTGGGGGGGTTACCGCGTAACTCGAATCGCAAATCAAAATTTTTCGAAAAGAACTTCCGAATCGAAAGTAAATGCGTACTGTGTAATTCATTCGGAACGACTACAGAGTTGTATTCATAATAAAGAGGGAACAAACTGAAAAAATTACAAAAAATCCCAAAACAAAGAAAATTTGAAATCAAAAAAGAAATTGTTTTTTCGTTTTAAAACATAAAAATGGATTGCGTTTATTTGTGGTTTTATGAAGATGACGATAATTCCTCTTCAATTGATAGCAAACTGGACGTTTGCTGTTCCAATGGAGTAAGAGAACAGTATCTGCTTGGACCACCTCCGGTTCCAGAAATGCTGCTTCGGTTACGACGGCATTTAGCTTTTACATGAGTCTTGTAATCGGCCCAAACCTATTGGAAAAATATGTTTTAAATATATTATTAAAAACGCTCATTACACAAACTTACTTTTTTCCAGCCATTGACATCACATTCGGGTGGTCCGAAAGCATTCAAATCCGAACACAACTTTTGCCACAAATTATTTGACTTATTCTTAGCATCTGGGACTTTTAGATGCCCTTTTGCCAAGTCTGAATGCTTGACCATGAAGTCGACCACTACCTCATATGGTTTTTTATTTGTGTATAAATTTCTTTTTGGAGCTTGCCTTTATAAATTAAAACAGGAGTGCCCAAAAGTTCCTTATGGAAGAGCAAACACCAATACATTTAAAGAAAAACCAATTTTTATTCAATATTTTTTGTTGTAAAAACCAATACATACAAAGAAAAAAGAAAAAAATATTTCAATGTTTACCAGCAAAGCATACGAAAGAGTTGTTGCTTTGCGCTTGCGTGTATACAGTGAAGAACGACAAAAAACTAATAAGACAAAGTTGTTTGTGTATTTCGTATTGCTAGTGCTGAGCGCTCTATATGTGTATTAAAACACACAGCCTATAGCTAAGTGTTTTTACAAAAACAAATGAGTACCAAGCGCATAGGCCTTGGGCACCCCTGAATTAAAAACACACAAATATTATTACATTTAGGGCCGTTATTACAACTTGCCTTTAAAGTAAATGTTAGTAAAAAGTAACTTTAGCTAAAATGAGGAATAAAGTAGCTATAATGTTATTCGTTATTACAACTTCCCCAAAAAATAAAATTAATATTTTTGATAATGTGGCAGCACCAAACTAAAAACCGATTATTGGTTTATGAATTGGTTTATAAAAATACGTAGTGGCAACGTACTTTTATTTATTTGTTTACAAACAAACAATAATTTGTGAAATTCGGTTGTGAAATTCGGTATTTTCTTCTTCTTTTTTATAGAGCAGAAAATGTGGTAACTTTAAACACATAAACCTTACGTTTAAAGTTAAAGGCAACAATGTCCTCCCTTTAGCTTATCGGTCATTTTTAGCTTAAAGTATACTTATAATAACGAAAAACTAATAATCTGTCAGATAACTTCCAAACTTTAGCTATTGGCAAGTTGTAATAATGGCCCTTAATATAACATGTTTATTGGGTAATTTCATAAATATTTCTGTATAAATAAACAATATTATTAAGTTTTCTTTATTTGTTAATCATTTTTTATTTTTTAAATGTGTAAATACTTACATTTTTAATATTTTTTCACTTGTCACTAGCAAAATAGCTTTCGAACAATTTCCGAACGTTTTTATCGCAAAAACAGTTCATCTTCGTAATACAGAGTTGCATTTTCGAAAGGGATTTTTTTTTTGTTCGAAAAGGGAGAAAAAAATGTCCGTACTTTCGAGAAAAAAAAGTACGAAAATCGTATTACGCGGTACAATTTGTTCGTATTCGTACATTTTTCTTTTCGAATCGAGTTACGCGGTAACCCCCCTGGCTACCTTTTCACAAATTCGGCTCATTGAAGCTGACTAAATCCATGAAATTCTCCACAATCTTTTTGTACGCTGTTGCGGCCTCAACACATTAACGCTGATAGAAATTGAAAATACTGTGAAGTGTGTCTACCGTTCTTTTTCCTTTCAGGTCGTTCTTGGCCTTGACCAAATCGATTAATTTGTTGGCATTTTCTTTTAATCTTTCTTTAAATCTATTGTTTTTACGAAATTAAGTGTCGGTAT
Source organism: Delia radicum (assembly GCA_021234595.1). Taxonomy (NCBI): domain Eukaryota; kingdom Metazoa; phylum Arthropoda; class Insecta; order Diptera; family Anthomyiidae; genus Delia; species Delia radicum. Next base: position 80,703,323 of record CM037852.1, on the reverse strand, counting down.
AAAAAAAAAATGGGTTTTTTTCTTTTTTTATAAACTTTTTTATAAACAGCACGATTACGGGCTCTATTTCTTAAAATGTCATTCTACATTATTAAGCGTTTCCATAATTTAGATATTACAAAATATATTTCGGCCACAAAAATGTATAGATATTTATTTTTTTCGCAGTTCCTTTGACAGAAAACAGCTGTTTTTTAAATCCTTAACAACAGTTTAGAAGCTTGTTAACATAAACTTAACAACAGTATGACAAGTGTATTATGAATAGCATACATGTTAACTGCTTGCTAACTTTTACTTATGAATATTTGTGTTAATTTCTATAAAACTATGCGTTAAACAACAAATATTTTGTTATAAATTTCTAAATAATTTTCTCTCTCTCTATCTTTTTTACGTACCAATGCTGCTTTTTGTTTTGTATATTGTTAAATGTATTTTTTATATATATTCTACAAATTTATAAATTTTAAATAATTAATAAATAAAATATTAAAATCACTTGTATATTTTTTTAAATTTAACCCACTGTTGTTATAAAGCGAACGGAATAATTCCTCCAGAGGTATACGTATATTTTGTTTTTGTTACAATAACAAAATAAATATATTCCTCTAGAGGAATTATTCCGTTCGCTTTATAAAAACAGGGCATAATGCAACATTAAATCAACGAACACCTTCAATGTGTATTTTAAAAATAAAATCATATTTGAATTAGTAATTGACATTTTTTTTTTTTTTTTTTTTTAAATACAAAATAATACTTGATCAACTTTTTGTTGTGGGATCTTGCCTTTTAAATTTTTTAAATGTTTTTTATTTTTATCAAATAAGATTTTAAACAAATTCAAAGGGATATAAATTAAAAAAAGCCATTTTTTTTTTTTAAATTAGTGTACAATTTAAAAGATATATTAAATGAAATGAAATTTTAAATGTATATAGAAAAACTATAAAAATAAAAAGCAAACAATTATAAATGTGTAATTTAATATAAAAAATTTAATTCTTTTATTTTTTTTTAAATAAGGAAATGTGGTATGTTTAATAGTTTATCTAGTGGGATGTTGACAAAAGACAGGAAACTTTTTTTTTTTTTTTAATTCAAAAACCAAGCCCATAGGGCCAAATATGGTTCGTATTCTACAATAAATTTTTACAAAATAAATTTGCAATTTAAAGAAATGCCTAAAATAAATAAAATTATAACTAAAGTTTAACGGTCCAAAATGTAGCAATAAGATTATCAAAATAAGTAGACGATTAAAAAATAAAACAAAACATATAAAAAAAAATATGAAAAATGATCGTAAATTATCAAAATTATAGTGAGTGATTAAAAAACTGACTATAACAGGGGTGCCCACGGCCTATGCGCTTGGTACTCAATTGTTTTTGTAAAAACACTTAGCTATAGGCTGTGTGTTTTAATACACATATAGAGCGCTCAGCACTAGCAATACGAAATACGCAAACAACTTTGTCTTATTAGTTTTTTTGTCGTTCTTCACTTTATACACGCAAGCGCAAAGCAACAACACTTTCGTATGCTTTGCTGGTAAACATTGAAATATTTTTTCTTTTTTCTTTGTATGTATTGGTTTTTACAACAAAAAATGTTGAATAAAAATTAGTTTTTCTTTAAATGTATTGGTGTTTGCTCTTCCATAAGGAACTTTTGGGCACTCCTGGACTATAATTTTGATAATTTACAATCATTTTTCATATTTTTTTTATATATTTTGTTTTATTTTTTTATCAAAAATAATTATACAATGAAAAAGAAAATTATTCAAGTTCGAGGCCATACTCTATATTTCTTTATTAGGATATTGTCCTAACAAATAATCTATAGAGTTTTTTTGTTTTCAAATTTATTATTTGACCCTTTCAGGAATGTGTTGATAGATTTATTTCGGAAATTTTCTAGGTTCCCATCATCAGAACACGTTTTGAAAGCGGTAACAATCCCATGCCAAACATCAAACATTCATATAAACTAGTTTACTCACTTCATGAGAACTTATATATATATGAGCTCGAAGTAAAAGATTATCGCCATTGATCAAAAAATAAATTGAAAACTTGTTTGTTATGTGCAAGGTCCACCTATGGTATATATTCAATACACGTTTTTTGTTTTTTTTCTCCTTTTATTTTTTGTTTTGTCTATAATCAAAAAACATAATTTTTAAATTTGATATAATTTTTATTAAAAAAAAAAAATAAAAATTATAAAGGGTCCGCCAAATAACTTTTTTTTTTTTTTTGAAAATCCAAAAAAAAACTATTGAATATTTTCTCTAATTTCATTTAAATGGTTGCCTCGGCTGGCCATGCAGTAGACTACACGATCGGTCCAATTTTGAAGCACATTATCGATTGTGTGCAGCTGTATTTCACCAATGGCTTCACGAATATTGTCCTTTAAAGCGTCAATTGTCTCCGGCTTGTTGGCGTAACACCTTCTTTGACGCCACCCCACAAATAATAGTCCAACGGTGTCAAATCGCAGCTCCGAGGTGGCCAAACGACATCAGCTCTGCGGCTGATAATGCGATCTTCAAAAACAGGGCACAAAACATCGAGTGTAGCTTCGGCTGTGTGGCACGTAGCGCCGTCCTGTTGAAACCAAATGTTGCCAATATCCTCCTCTTCAATTTTTGTGAACAAAAATTCGTTCAACATGGCCCGATAACGATTCTTAACATGGCCCGATAACATTCTTCAACATTACCATGATTTTCAAATCAAAATTATGAAAATACATTTCCAGGAACGTAAAAAATCGGAGCATTTTGATCAAAAAATGCACTTTTCTCGTTAATATAGCTCGAACGCCTGATGTCGGAGAGTGAATCTAAGACCAGATTTGGATTCAGCGTACCTTGTACCACCTTTAGAAAAGTATAATTTAGTTCTAGTGTCAAACATTTTTCGACCTGAATCTTTAGGTGTAAAAAGTACTTACATGTACTCACAAGTGCGCCCCACTGTATATATATATATATTTTTTTATATTAGGAGGATTTTTTTAATTTGAAGAATGTGGAAAATTAGTTAAAATTTTTAAGTTCTTTTCTTAATATTTTAGGACATTTTTTAAAGGATATGTAGTTTTAAGACAAAAATTTGCTCATTTGAATGTCTAGTTTATGCTCAATGATAAAATTTTAAAAACTTTTATGCTAAAAATTTATAAAGATAAAACTAAAAAAATCCTTGCAATATCCTGATACAAACGCCGACATGGTTATAATCAAATTAAGGATAATTTTTTGTAGATTTATATTCTTTAAAAAAATTCATGATTTTGCGTTTAAATTTGGAAAAATTAAGAAAAATATACGAAAAATGGGGTAAAGGATGTAAAAAAAATCGCGATATTACAAAAACAGCAAATGTGAAATAAAAAATTAAAGATTTGGAATCAGCGTACATACCCTGCAGGAAGCTTGGGGTCAAGTGTCTCCAAGTCTCCACTTTTGTCTACTATTTTGTTGACATTGTCAACTAAGCGTCTACACTTTTTACTTTATTAACTCACTAGTAAATTTTTGGTTCCAATGTCTACATATGGTCCCATTAGAACTAATTAGTCACTAGTTAATCTATGGTTCTTATGTCTACATCTGGTCCGATAAGAACTACCTAGTCACTAGTGAATCTATGTTTCTAATGTCTACATATGGTGACATAAGAACTACCTAGTCACTAGTGAATCTTTGGTTCCAATGTCTACATATGGTCCCATAAGAACTACCTAGTCAATAGTTCTAATGTCACTAGTGATTTCCAATGACACGTACATGTTAAATGTCTATAGCAAATTACATTGCCTGGGGAACATTTGGTTAGTAGTACTGGTGACACAGTCGATAGTGAATCAATACTTTTTCACTATTGACATTTCCTGCAGGGTATGTTTAGTAAAAAAAAAGCTTTGGACGTCGAGTAGTGTACTTGACTTTAACGATTAAAATAAAAATTAAATTGTGCACTGAGAGAATGCTCTTGCATTTAAGCAATAAAGTTTCACTGGAACTCGTCTATTAAGACTTTTCATTAAGCTAATGCAAGTTTTCATAAAATTCTATGAAAAATATCATTTTATTTATTAAAAGTTTCATTCAGCCAATAATTGAAAAACTAGTTTACTTTGTGTAGAAAAGTGTCATTAGTTAACTGAAAATTATCATTATTTTTCTCTGTTTAAAAGTATTTGTTCGAACTTAAAAACAAATTTTTCTAATAGTTTCACAGGCAGAAAAATACAATCGACACAGTGTTGGCAAAGCGTCGGTTATGCGTTGGCAGAATGTGGGATTAACAATCTTGACAGTATTGTCGTTGGTAATTTAAAAAATTTTAAAACCCCAAACAAAAACAAAAAGTGAGCTTTTTTCAAACGATTTTTTAAAATTTTTCAACTTTGCGTAAAGACAGCAATTGGAATTCTTTTCTAAAATTAAAAAATTCCAAAAGTTATTGAAAAATGAAAATTATTCAAGTTCGAGGCCATACTCTATATTTCTAAATTTTTAAACAAAACAAATGAACAAATAAAAAGGCGAAAAAAACAAAATCGTGTATTGAATATCTACCAAAGGTAGACCTTACACCCACAAAACAAGTTTTCAATTGTTTTTTTGATCAATCTTTAATTTCGAGCTCATATATTAGTTCTCATTTAGTGAGAAAACTAGTTTATATGAATGCTTGATATTTTATATGGAATTGTTACCTCTTTCAAAACGTGTTCTGATGATGGGAACCTAGAAAATTCCCTAAATAGATCTATCGACACATTCCTGAACGTGGTCATATAATAAATTTGAAAACAAAAACTCTATACATTATATTATTTGTTAGGACAATATCCTAATAAAGAAATATATGTTGAAGTAGTGTTATGTTGTGTTTATATTTTTATATTGTTTGAATTGTACTTATAAGTTTTTCATTTAAGTAGTCTTTTGAATATCTAGTATTTTTGTATTTTTTCAAATTTGTACAATAATTGTCAGTCATTAAAATTATTTTACCATAAAAGGTTATGTTCCCAGCAATTGCTTCTACAAAATAATAAAAAAAATAAAGAAAAGATTTGTCAAGAAAATTTGTCACAGAAGAAAAGAATTCAAGAATAGAAGAAAAAATTTCAAGAATCCTTAAGTCAAGATGGATTTTACAAAACATTTGAAACAGCTAGAGAAGGAAGCAGATTGGCCGTTGTGGAAACGAAAAATTCGTGTAATGCTAGATTACCATGAAGGTGCTCTTGATGTTATCGACAAAAAGTTGTTGATGCCAGCTCCATTAGCAAGCAATGCCACTGCTGAGCAAAAGCAGATGTATAAGGCAAATTCGGATTTGTATAGAAAAGCTAACAGCTATGCAAAATCTATGATAATTAGTGCCGTAAGTGACGATATTTTCCAGAAAGTAATGGATCAGGAATCTGCTGCTGATACTTGGAATGCTTTATCGTTACAATTTGAAGCTTCATCTAAAGACCAGGTATTTAAACTATGCATTGATTTCTTCCAATTCAATTGGAATTCAAATCAAGATGTGTCAATGCATATAGCGAAGTTAAAAAGTCTGTGGCTTGAGCTCAACAATGGATTGAGAGCAAGAAATGAACATCCATTGCCGGAATTGTTATTGGTGTGTAAAATTTTACAAATTTTGCCACATCAATTTGAAACGTTTAAATCAAGTTGGATGCTACTAACGAAAAACGATGAAAAGACGTTTGATGAGATGACAACGCAATTGTGTATGTTTCAACGTAATTTTAATAGTTCAGATGACCTCAAAGATGGTGAAGAAGCCTTGGTAGTGAGAAACATGAAGAGCAAGAAGCCGGATGTTTCTCATCATGCAACTAACAATAATAAGAAAGAAGATACATGCAACTATTGCAAAAAGAAGGGTCATTGGGTCCGTGATTGTCGCAAGTGGTTAAGCGATGGAAAACCAAAACAAAAATTCAAGACTGGCGAAGCAAAATCTATGGTTCATGAAAGCCTACAAATAGTTTGTGATGAAATCAATGTCGTTCAAAATGGAAGCAATGATGATTGGTGGATAGATAATGGAGCCACACGCCACGTTTGCAATAATGCAAGTATGTTTAAAGATTTTAAAAAGTTCAAGAATCCGTGTTACATCAAAGCTGCTGGTAAAGAAATATTAGAGGCTGTGGGAAAAGGAACGATTCAAATGGAATCCAATGTTAACAACAATAAAGTTTTTGTTGATTTATCCGATGTCTGGTATGTTCCCAATATTATAAGAAATTTATTTTCAGTTTTAGCAGCTCATGATAAGCGCAAGAATAGTGAGTTCAGATCAACAACAACATATTGTGAATTTAAAGTTAATAATAAGATTTTACTAACTGGTGCTCGTGATCACGAAGGTTCTTTGTATAAAGCTAATTTAAAGGCCTTAATATCAAATAATGGTAATGAAGTTAATGCAACGGAGGTTGACGATTCCCTATTACAACTGTATCACGAACGATGGGGACACCAAGATAAACGTCATATCCAGAAAATGCTTAGTGATGTGTTAGACGTCAAAGTAAAATTAAACAACGATATATGTAAGCCCTGTGTTTATGGCAAGGCACATAGGCTACCTTTTGGAACAAAACCAAAAGCTACAAGCCCTGGTGAAGTTTTTTCTGCCGATGTTTGTGGTCCGTTTGTAGAGTCATTTAACAAGAAAAGATATTTAGTTATATTTAAAGATTCCTACACAAAATATCGTTTTGGTTACATTATAAAATATAAATCGGATGTGAAATGTGTTCTGAAGACAGTTTTAAACCTATCAAAAACCCAAGGTCATCCCGTTAAAGAATTATTATCAGATAATGGTGGCGAATTTGATAACAATGAAGTACGTGAGATACTTAGTCAGTATGGTGTTACACAAAAGCTTACAGCACCATACACCCCTCAACAAAATGGTGAAAGTGAACGAGAAAATCGAACTGTGATTGAAATGGCTCGGACATTCAAATATTCTAACAAAGATGCTAAATTCCCTGAAGCTATTTGGGCAGAGTTAGTTAAAACTGCTATATACATTTTAAATCGTACTGGTAAATCTGCAATCATTGGTAAAAGTCCATACGAACTCTGGTTGGGAAAGAAGCCTAGAATAAAACACCTTAGAATTATTGGTTGTGAGTGTTTTGTTCATATTCCGAAACAAAAACGAAAGAAAATGGATTCAAAAGCTGTAAAAGGATTTTTAATTGGTTACGATGAAGATGAAAGATATCGTGTATTCACTTCTGAAGGCAGTCTTATAGTTTCTAGAGATATTAAATTTAATGAGAAGCCAGGAATTTGCGAAAAATACCACTATGAGGAAAAAGAAGTTACAAATGGTAATATACAAATAGAACTCCCACGATATCAACCATTATCAGAACCAGTTGCACCATATACAAGTTATGAAGAAAACCCTGATGTAGAAATAGAGTTAAGAAGATATAATCCTCCAGAATTTTTAGAAGATCAAGATGCTAATGACGATGACATAATATTAAATGAACAAGAAACTCCTGAAGAAGAAATAAGTGAACAATCTATGGAAGAAAGTGAATATGAATATGCAAAAGAAATTAGAAAGAGGTCTAGAGAACAAGATGACGAAGTCGAACCACTTTCAAAGCGTTTACGAGACCGCACACTAATTTCCAATTCAAAGTATGATGATTATGTTATGGTTGCTCAAGATTTTGTGTGTAGTGTTGAAACACCTTTAACATACAGCCAAGCCATCAGTAGCAAACAAAGTTTGAATTGGAAAGCTGCTATGGATTCGGAAATGAATTCTCTTCGAGAAAATAAAACATGGATAATGGAAAGCCTCCCAAAAGGTGCAAAAGCTCTACCTTCCAGATGGGTTTATAAAGTCAAAACAAATCCAGATGGAAGTATTGACAAGTTCAAAGCTCGATTGGTCATTAAAGGTTTCACCCAAAGAGAAGGTATAGACTATAACGAAACTTTTAGTCCCGTAGCAAAATTGGGAACAATCCGAGCAATTTTAAGTATTGCAGCAAGCGAAAATATGCATCTATCGCAATTTGATGTCTCAACTGCATTTCTATATGGAGAGTTAGAAGAGAACATTTATATGAAACAGCCTGAAGGTTATCAAGATCAAGGTAATAAGGTATGCAAACTCAAACGAAGCCTCTATGGATTAAAGCAAGCCCCAAGATGTTGGAATCGTAAGTTTGGAGGTTACCTAGTTAAGCTTGGATTCAAAGCATGTGAGTCTGATCCTTGTTTATACATGCGAGTAAGAAATGGTAAGAAAGTCATCCTTGCACTTTACGTTGATGATGGATTGGTAGCTGCTACTGATCTAAAAGAGTTAGACGAATTTTTACATGAGCTAAACAGAGAATTTAAAATAACATCTAAGGATGCTTCATATTTCTTAGGACTTGAAATAAAAAGAGACTCTGAAAAAATTTTTATAAATCAGCAAGCTTATGCTGAAAAGTTATTAGAGAAATTCAATTTTACTGGTTGCAAAAGCGTAGCTACACCAATGCTTAAAAATACTAATAATACTGAACCAGGGAAAGTGGAAAGCGTTGAGAAAAATGACAATAAATTTCCCTACAGGCAAGCAGTGGGTGGTATCATGTACTTAATGCTTGGTAGTAGACCAGATTTAGCGTATAGCATTGGATTTCTATCAAGAACTTTAGAGAATCCCTCGAATGCTGATATTGTCAATGTAAAAAGGGTATTTAGGTATATCGCTGGTACTCTTAACTATGGAATAACTTACAGTTCAAAAGAGGATTGTAATTTAGAATGTTTTAGTGACGCTGACTTCGGAGGTTGCACAAAAACTGGACGTTCAACATCTGGAGTAGTAATTAAGTTTGCCGGAGGCGCAGTATCATGGCTTAGTCAAAGACAAACAATGGTGGCTACATCAACAACAGAAGCCGAAGTAGTTGCTGCAACTGAAGCTACTAAAGAAATTATTTGGCTCAGTCGTTTATATTCAGAAACAATTGGATATAATAAAATTCCAGTTTTGCAAGTTGATAATTCTGCTGCTGTAAGACTTGCACAGAATCCAGAATATCATCGTCGAACAAAACACATTGCTCTCAAACATTTCTTTGTTCGAGAAAAGGTAGTTGAACAAAAACTTGAAGTCAAGCAAATTACAACTCAGGAACAACTTGCTGATGTAATGACTAAACCCCTACAACCATTGAGACTCAAGTACCTTTGTGGAAAACTGGGTTTGATAAAAACATCACATAACAAGGGAAAGTGTTGAAGTAGTGTTATGTTGTGTTTATATTTTTATATTGTTTGAATTGTACTTATAAGTTTTTCATTTAAGTAGTCTTTTGAATATCTAGTATTTTTGTATTTTTTCAAATTTGTACAATAATTGTCAGTCATTAAAATTATTTTACCATAAAAATATAGAGTATGGCCTCGAACTTGAATAATTTTAAAAGTTCGAAAAAAACATAATTTTTATTTTTAATAAAAATTAAATCAAACTTGTTATTGAAAAATAATATCAGTTTCAAAGGATTTAAACATTTTTGACATAATTTTAATAAAAATGAAACTGCAAGATATGAAGTCAAAAATCAATTTTCTTTCTGTGTTCTTTGGTGGAATTCATGATATATATATAGTATATATGTATGTTTTTAAATATTTCTTTATATTTAAATATTTTTGAATCTATTTTAAAAGTCTTATAATTCTAAATTATTTTACATGTGTCAAGTGGAGCCTTCGGCATTTTTCTTTTTCAACGCTTCCATAACTCCAGCGAAATTGGCAGTCTTCTTTTTAAGCGATTTGGGTGTAGAGTTTTGACTGCGTACACGCATTTGAGGCTGGGTAACATCATCGCTAAAATCAAAATCGTTGGATTTTAAGGGCCTGTAAAAATCAAAATTATTAATATAAATTCCAAGACAAAAGTGTACTTTAGCGGTCATACGTAAAAAAAAGTGACCCCCTCAGGAATAAAAAAAGAAAAAAAAAAAACGAAATTAAATATTAGTGGCGCCGGGACGCCCTGGGTTCAAAAAACGGAAACGCCTGTTTAAATACAAGTATGAAATGGTCCAGTTTTCCAGATCCATTAAACATATCCCGAAATAGAGCTATTTTAGTAAATTGTAGACCCTTTGGGGGGAAGGGGTGAAACATTTGTAACTTTTTTTATGAGAAAAAATTGTGCTCAAATGAAAGGAAATTATGAAAAAAGCATTAAATATATAGTACTAGAGCCATTTTAGTAATTTTTAACCCTTTAGAAAGAAGCGAATAATTGTAAACTTTTTTATTAGCTAAAATGGTGCTCAAATGAAAGGAAATTACGAAAATAGTTTAAAATAAAGTACTTTTAGAGCAATATGAGACATATTTATAATTCTTAAAAGTTGTGGTTGAATATTTATGTTGTATTGTGTTACCAACTATGAAAAGCTCCGGAGTAAAAATAATTTTTTTTTGGGAATCTAAAGGTACTTTATTTTACTTTTATTTTCGGCCCACCCTAAATGATCTAAAATTTAATTACATGGCTCTAGTAATTTATTTTATACTACTTTTGTAAATTCCCTTTATCTGAGCACCGTGTTTACATATAAAGAAACGGTTCCAGGGGACCTATGTGGCTCCGGCGAAACTCATTTTTAGTTTCAGTTTTTTTCTTTTTTATTCCAGAGCGGGTCATGTATTTGGTGCTAAACTGTGGTTTACGGGCATAACTCGGACTAGTTTCAAATTTTCGCGATAAATAGAACTTTTAATGCTCAGCTCAAAATACTTTACTTTGTTTGTCGGCGACCCCCGGTTTTCGAGTTATAGAGCGCCAAAGTTTGGACTTTAAATTCATTGCATCTTCAACATATCGCTCATTTACTGCAAGACTGACATAACTCAAAAAACACGATTTTGCAGAAAACGTGTTTAAAGTTTTCAATCCATATCAGCCTCGCTCGACCCTTTATCTATTTATTTGGTCACGTTTTTTTATAAATAGGGGTTTTATGCCCGTAATTTCAAGCAATATTTACCTACCGGTGCTTAGATACCTACCCGATTTTGTTCGTGTATACGGGTAGATATCTAAGCACCGGTAGGTATCGCTTGAAATTACGGGCATTAATGCATTTTTCTCTTAGTGAGAGTTGTGTGCGAATTCGCTAATGATCGAGAGACCCGTGAATAGCACAGTTTCTCTATAAAGTATATACTCTTTGCACCCACTTTAAACAAAAAATAAAATATATTATCCTCTTTCTCGAAAAGTATGCATGATATTAATATAAAATGTTTGTTTACACAATATAAAGTATGATATAACTAATAAATCTGCATCATTAACTCAAAAATCGCATTTTTTGACTTATGACAGTCTTATAGTAACTGAGCGATATGTAATCTGATCGAAGCAAAATATATATCATTTGATTGAAGCACCTTTTATTTGAGATATAATACTTCCATTTCGATTAACCCATTAAGCGTCGAATTATAAAAGTCTGTTTTTTAACCGACCTTTAAAAAAAAACTCCCAATTTCTCGATATTTGGCTAAGGTATAGTTTCGAAATAAGTATTATTTAATTCTAGCTAAGACTTTAAGCTTTAATAAATGATATGATATTTCACTTTAACCCTTCGCAGATATTAGCAGTTTCTTTCTAAATGTAAACTAAAATTTGTTTATATAAATAGAACATTTTTGTTCTTCAAAGTTTAGAAACGTCTTGATGCTTGTTAGGAAAAGACCCTAGCCATGTGTTTGTAGATTATCGTGTTTGTAGATTATCTTTAAACTTAGATTAACGAAGTTTTTAAATTTAGTTTATATTGTTTTATTATGGTAAAAACAAAATTCTAAACAAGATGAAGTGGTTCCGACAAATTATTGTTAATAAACCTAAAAATGCCAAACAAAATTCGTTACCGGTTTAACTAAACCAAGTTTAACTAGCATCCCCAACACTCGGCCTAAGAAGACAAGAATGGAGCAAAATTTATGATTAATAGGTTTTTTGTTAAATCTGCCTATTCTGGAGGCTCTAGCTTTTCTAAAACTTCGGTTTCTGATGAGATCTTTAGCCAGATCGAAATACTAGTATCAACCAGCTAATATGTTTGATTTGCTCGTTATAAATTAAAAATTCCATATTTAAATTTCTTCATTTTTGCACTTTTGTTGTTATGTCTACCCAGGCAGAATAATACAATCGGCACAGTGTTGGCACAGCATCGGAGACGGTCGGTTAAGCGTTGGCAGAACGTGGGATTTACAATCTTGACAGTATTGTCCTGTTATCCTATTGATAGCAGTGGCGAACCGTTGGTTTGATCAAACTTGCCACCGTTGGCATAATGTTGGTAATTCAAAATAGAATGCTTATAAGGCCTAGTCTTTAGGATGTAGATTAAATATGTTAGTTAGTTAAGCGTTAGTTTAACCTAGAATTTTGTTTTTCAGATATGGTTTATATAGGTTTTAATTAAGGTTTAGTTTAACCTGGTTGGCTAGTTAAACTAAACTATAAATTTGTCAACAAAAAACAGCGTTAGATAATAATTTGTTTATGTGATGCCACATTGTAACGTATTTACAAAGAAAATTGAACTGTTTAGGGAAATTCCTAAAGGGAATTTAAAAATGTTGTCTAAATTAATGCGGCATGATCATGTAATTTGACATTTCCTAAACTAGAACTGAAAACAGTAGGCCCAGTTAAATTCAGTTTAATTTTGTTTTGAGATTAACTTAACTACGTTTAATTGACATTCCAGAAACTACTCCTAATTGGTTGTAATATTGGTAAAAAAAAAAAAAAATATTGGTAAAGAATTTTGCGGGTGATACTGGCAAAACACTAGTTTGCGAAGAAACTAGTGTTTTCCTAGTACAATATTAGTTGTACCATTAGCAAGGTGCGAAATCTACTTGATTCCGCGTATATCTTTCAATGTGGTTGTCGTTTACACTATTATTTTTTAACAAAATAAATTAGTAAAACTTTAGTAAAATATTAGTAAAACATTAGATCAAAACAATTACGTATAACTAAAATTTTAGCTGAAAACACAGCAAGACGTTCTACTACCTTATTTTTTTGAGTGTAATACTGTAATGTAACTTCATTCTGTCGCTTGGAAATGCCAAATCAACCATACTGTCGAAACAAAAAGCGCCCCAAAGCACCAAAAATAGCTATGGTTTGCCAGTACTATTTTTTTTTTTTTTTTGTACGGTTGGCATTTTCTACCTGCGTATATACATACATATACATTAGGGTGGGGCGATTTGAACATCTTAATGGGCGCTTCGCGTTTCTGATTCTTGGGATTGTACTGAGCAAAAAGTCCACTATGCCATACGTCTACGGTGAAAATCGAGCTTCCAGATTTTGACTTGCAAACAGATTTTGACTTGCTTGTAACAATGTATGGGATGGACATATCTCAGGAAGTAGGAGGAGCTTATCCAAGATTATGGTATCAATCTCTTCTTTGGAAGATTCTCTAGCAGATTAATGCATCAATCATATTTGTGGGTGGGGTTTAAGGGGTTAATTTTTAATTTCAAAATAGGGCTTTTTTGCCGTATTTTGTGAAAGTAACAATGTGTGGGATGGACATATCTCAGGAAGTAGGAGGATCTTATCCAAGATTATGGTATCAATCTCTTCTTTGGAAGATTCTCTAGCAGATTAATGCATCAATCATATTTGTGGCTTTATAGACCTTTTTAGCCGTATTTTGTGAAAGTAACCCTGTCCCTTTGCACTTTTACAAGGCCAAAACTGCCTGAAGGAGCGTTCCAATGCTTTGGCGATGTACTAGAGAGTTCTTAACTATTGTCTTGGCTACAATTTTTGTCTGAGTATTGGATCGAAAATCTCAATGGTTTGACTGTTATAGGCCAAAATATCCACAAAAAAACGTGACAAAAGTCTAAGAAAAACTGCAAGTCAAAATCTGGGAGATCGATTTTCACCGTAGACGTATGATCTAGTGGACTTTTTTGCTCAGTACAATCCCAAGAATCAGAAATGCGAAGCGCCCATTAAGATTTTTTTCCTTCCATACTAATCGCCCCACCCTAATATACATACATAAATAACTTTGTTAATTTGCAAATTTTGAAAACAAATAGACCCATTGCAAAAAATTACTGCTAGTGCACCGAAAATCAGCCATACCTACTACTATTTTTTTTTTTTTTTTTGGTACGGTTGGCATTTTCTACCTGCGCATATAAATAAATAACTTCGTTAAATTGTAAATTTTGAAAACAAATAGATTAATTAAAACATTGCAAACCATTATTGCGAGTGCACCGAAAATCAGCCATATCTGGAAAGAAATACCTTTCTATTGACACCCATTTTGTTTTTTTTTTTTTTTATTATTATTTTGGATATATAAAAATAAAGCTTTAAGTCTTGGTTACAATAGAGAGTCATATTATAACTGCATTATAATTGAACAATTTTAAATTAAATGCATTTTTTTTTTAAAGTACCATGAGTTGGGCTTCAATGGGTTAATATTTCTATATAACAAATTAAAGGTCTTTAAAATACCTTTCTAATGACACCAATTTTGTTTGGTTCCGACAACGCATGCCAAAGTTAAATAAATATCCATACTTTAGAGGCCTTTAACTGGAAAAATATAGGCCGCCGACACAATTTTTTCCTCCCTAAACTCACCCATTTTAACCCTAATTTCGTTTTTTTTTTTAATTTTCGTGTGTGCCCGCTAACGTGCACTTTAGCCAAATGCCTATATGGTTAAATTTCTATACTTACTCTTCGATTTCAGCAATATCTGTAGAATTCGATTGTTCCTTATTGCCACTACTAGAACAATCTGGTGAGGGAGGTCTACGACCTGGACATTGCCATTCTAGATCTAGCAACGTCCCATTTTCTAGCATATTATAGTAAGATTCTAGTTCTTCGGCCGAAGGAAAGAAATCATCGTTATCTTTGAGGCATGAATCCACAGAAGAGGACACCTCAGAGGACATATTTGTTAAAATAGATATATAAATTTTCGTAAAATTTTTTGTTTACAAAAATTTTATTAGTGATGGATGGCAATTGTATGTTTTGGTTTTGCTATAAAACGAGTCTCGATTTTTTCTTTTTTTTTTGAAAGTTATCGATAATTTATGTTATCATTTTCTTTTTTAAGTTGTCAAACTCATATGTTTTATTCTATTCACATTTTGAGGTTATATAAAAGCAAAATTCGTTTTTGCTTAAATTTTATAGAAATTATTAATTAAATTTATATAAAAACTAACAATGTCAGACTTTGATAGTTTACCTACCTCGGGTGACAAAGAACTGCAAGAATTTTTAATGATTGAAAAACAAAAGGCACAAGTTAATGCTCAGGTATGATTACAAAATGTTTCATCATGTTTTTTTTTTTATTTAATTGGGATGTAACAATTTTAAGTTCAAACTAAAATTTCTCTATTGTTTTATGTTTTAGATCCATGAATTTAATGAGATATGCTGGGATAAGTGTATAGGTAAACCCGGTTCCAAATTGGATAGTGCTACCGAAACGTGTTTGGCAAATTGTGTAGATCGTTTCATAGACACCTCTCTGCTGATAACACAACGTTTTGCCCAATTACTACAAAAACAATCTGGAGGCATGTAATTTGAAAAAGGAAGATGATTTTCTTTTTTTTTTTAGCAGTACAAGGTTTTACTTAAGAAAAACAACCACAAAACTTAAGGACCTCCTAAGATGTGTTTTAAAATCTTTTATGTATATAATTTTGGATTTTTTGTAATTTCTCGATTACCCCACCACAGTCCCCCAATTGTAGCTTTTATTTTTTAATTTTAAAAGATAAATGTAATTTTTATTTTGAACTTTATTAGTTTTTTTTTTTTGTTATTTTTAATAGTTCTACATAATAAAAATTACAACTCAAAATGCTATAAAAAAAAAAACTACATTTTGTGTTTATAAAATGGTCAACTTCTATCAGATTGTATACCTTTTGATTTCTTCAAATTCCGATATAAGCTGACCAGTTTAAGTCTTTCATTTTCCAGCATATTTCTTGTAGCTTCTGGCAGATCTTTGCGTTTTCCTTTCATTAGTGCTTTAGTATTTGCCGGCAAAGCTTTTGATTTTTTATTAGATTGAGCGGCAGGTTTGGAACTGCTAGCTTCAATGTTGTCTTTATCCTCTTGTGGTTTTAAAATATTTTGCAGTAACAAATTGTTCTTCTTGCCGGGCTGTAAATTGAAAAAAATAAATTTGTAATTACAAAAATGTTCGACGCCTGTTTAACTCATTTTATAACACTCATCGATGCGGTTCGAATTTTTTTTGACGAAATTTGGTAGGAAGATTTTTATAATTAGAATTTGATGTATACCTAGAGAAAACAATGTTTTACGAAGAAACTTTACGTGTGCAGAAACTTTACAAGTGTGTGTCAAAGTTAAAATTTCAAAAAATAATTATTTTGAAAGGACAATTTTTAAAAACCTTAAAAACATATTTCAAATTACTAAAACCGTTGAAAATAAACACAAAGTAAGATGGAAGCTTTAGCTTTTATAGTAGTTCATTAGTTATGTCCTAGGACACGTATTCTAGCAGGTATAGACGGATTATTAGGAAATTTGGCTGAAATAATTTATTTAGTATAATTAATAAATCGTTAAAGTTTCAACAATATGTATCGAAGTTAAAGTGAATTTTTATCGAATTTCGCTATTTCAGAAAAGCGAAATTCGCTTATCTCTCTAGAGCGAATTTCGCTCATCTCTAATGTACTTAACGGGTAAAGATTTTTTTTTACCCAGGTGAAAATGGGATCGTATATGAACATATATGATCATATATGGCCTTGTCCATATATGTTCAAATATGTATGGTTCAATATATGATCTCATATATTTCCATATATGTTCGGATCCGAAATTTGAGGGTATATGGTCGTATATGATAATATATGTTCATCGGACGAGTTCATGAGAATAGAAAAATGTTTACTAAAAACTTATTTTGTACTAAAAATTAGTACAAAAATTGTAAATAAGGATATAAAACGTTTTACAAATTTTGCTACTAACTTTTTTATTTGAGTGTATTAATTTTACTTTACTAATAATAATTAACAAAACAACACATGCCCTAGTTTTAAAAGCCCAGCCCTGATATTTTATAAAGCTTTGTTTTTAATATTAAAAAAGAAAGAAAAAACACATTAAATTGCCCTAACCGGTTAACTGTCTTGGTCGAATAATTAAAAACCCTAGTAAAATACCATTAACCCTAAAATAACCTAAAATAATGTGAACCTTAAAATAACTAAACGTTAACCTTAAAATAACCTACCGAAATACTATACTATAAAGTATACTGGCAATACGTCCTTGGCCTTGAAGGCTTTTTGTATTTCAAAAATAAATAAATAAAATATTCAGAAAATATCGTTATGCAATTATCGATAACCGAATGAAACGGTTGCCAAGCCTGGCTTCAATGCATAAAAAAGAGAAAAAAATACCGTTATGCAAATACGGATAACCGAATGAAACGGTTGCCAAGCCTGGCTTCAATGCATACAAATGAGAAAAAAATGTTAACTTATCTCAAACTAACCAAAGGTTAAGGCTTAACCAAATTTATACGAAAATATCTGTGATAAAATTTAAACTCTGGTTATTTTTAGATAATTTACTCGACCTTACTTGTCTACAGATACGTTTTATTACATTTACGAACAGACTAATGTGAAGCATTAAATTTTGTTTTAAGTACTTTTTAAATAAAATTAATAAGAAATCAACAATAATTTTCAGTTAAACGATCTGCTGCTCTGTAAGCAAATTAAAACTTTATTTAAGTTATCCTTACACTTACCCTTGACACTGTTTCATTTTTTTGTGCTTTTCTTGGTAAGGCCGATATCGTTGGAGGTGCATGTACGATTTCTCCAAATTTTACCTCATCTCTACGATACTCTACAATTTCCTTTGACTTTTCCTTTAGTTTTTCTTCCTCATCCTCTCGTATCGCCTGTTTAATCAATTGTCTAGCTAATTTGGGATCTAAAGGTTTAGCTTTTTCATCGGTTATCCTTTTCTTAACTTTGCCACCACGCGTTTCCTTTTTCTTTTGTTTTAATAGTTCATCAATTTCATTGAGTGGCTTCTTCCTGATGGATATCTCCCCCGTTTTAGGGTCTCTGACAACTTTAACGCCATATTTTGCCTCATATTGTGCTTCCTTTAGGCTGGCTGTAGTTATACGATTAACTCTTCTCATATAGTCAATATCTTCTTCGCCGGGTAATTGTTTAATACTCTTAAACTTGTTGCCATCATCTTTGGTGGCGTTGGCAGTTTTCTTTTTAATTATTTTCCTATCTTTGGGTTTATCTTCTACGCCACTGCGTATACGCTTGATTTTCTTACCCGTTTTGGCTTCATCGGCTAGTTTTTTGAATTGTACAAACTTATAGGACATTTTTTGGTCATCTTTCTCTGGCGGACTGTCGACAACATTTTTGAGTCTTGTGGGCGGAGCAAAGTTTCAATTATGTTTGTCTTCATGTTTTATAAATTAACTTACTTTTTTTCTTTTGCC
Organism: Delia radicum; assembly: GCA_021234595.1. Lineage (NCBI taxonomy): Eukaryota > Metazoa > Arthropoda > Insecta > Diptera > Anthomyiidae > Delia > Delia radicum. The sequence goes on along the minus strand of CM037852.1, from coordinate 80,684,621 downwards.
TCCAATTGTTTGAGAGGATCACGTATACCGTGATGTTTACGTACTGGGATTTTTCTTTTCCTGGCCATATTTTGGTGTCATATACCTTTTTCAATTAATAATTATGCACATGTTTGTTTGTGGAACATAAGTTATTGTTTCCACAATCCACAAAATAAAAAACAAATATTAATCGATATATTAACGATGTGTTTTTTTTTTTTTGTTAAAAATAAACTAGAGACGATTAGAATAAAATCGAACAATTGATTAAAATATGCCAATTTTTTTTTTTTTAATTAGTACCCACAAAGTATCGTTGTCAATTTATAATGTGGTAGTATGGCATTCACACCTAAATGCTAAACACGTGTTTTGTCAAAACGAATGTAAAATAACAACGAACTTTTGTCATAGAATAAAGATATTAAATTAGTGCACTCAAAAAAGTTTTACTGTAGAATCTACTGAAAATGACAGTTAAAACTACTTTAATTTCAGTTAAATAGGCGACAAAGGTAATTCCGTTAAAATAACAAAAAATATAGTTGTTTTTAACTGTTGAAAAACAATTAACAAATGTAGTAAAAAAACAACACACACTGTCGTAAAAACAACAGAAGTTTTTTACTACAAAACAACTGTAAAAATTTGTAAAAACTACTAGCCCGGACTCATAGTCCCGCAATAAAAAAATGACAAAACAACTACCGAAAACAACTGGTACTACAATACAAATTACTGTCAGAAAGAGTAATATCAAATTATAAACAAATTATAAACAATTACAAAATATTATTAACGTTTATCACCCGAATGACCTACATGTAGTTACTGTAAAAATGTTCTAATACTATGTTTCCACTTACGTGTTTTGAGCAAAACATGTGATTTGGTGAAAAAATGTATGGCAAAACATGTACAAAACACGTTCAGTGGAAACGTAGTATTAGAATATTTTTACAGTACCTACATGTAGGTCATTCGGGTGATAAACGTTAATAACAATTTGTAACTGTAACTGTAGTTGTTTTTCATAAACCTCCTATAACTTAATAAAACATTTCTGAATTTAGCATATACCGCTAATTTTATTAACCGTTTTCACTATACGTGTTTTGGTGAACAAATGTACAAAAGACGTTTTATTTCTAAACATGTGCAAAATATGTTCAGTGGAAAAGTGGCATTTTATGGCTTTCACACCTAAATGAAAAAACCATGATTTGAATAAAAAAAAGGCAAAAGAGTAAAAAACTTTCGTAAGAAGCTTAAACAGTGTGACGTGGCTTTAGGTGTGAACGCCATATTCGTATGCATATTACCTAAAACTCAGTTCAAAATTTAATCAAATCGTTAATATATATATATAAAGCACCGATCACACTAGATTGCTTAACAAGTGTTTTGTCAAAACACGTATTTATTTTGTATTGTATTCCTATTATTTATTATTTTCCAATCGTTTTGGTAAAACACTTGTTTTGCAATCTATTGTGAATGTCGTATAATCTACTCGTTTAAGCCACGTTCGAGCTGGTTTGCAAAACAAGTGTTTTGCACAAAACACGTATTTAAATTCTTTATACTATTGCAACAGTTCTTTATTCTCTTCCACTCGTTTTGGTAAAACACTTGATTTACAATCTACTGTGAATGCAGTTTCTACTGTGAATCGATTAAAGTGTTCCAATTTGATACTAAATCAAAAAAAAAAAAAAAAACACAAGCTCTTTTCAACTTTGTTATCGCAAATTTGCCATCTCTTGTTTTCTTACAACTTAAAAATGGCGACCAAATTTTTTCTTCTGCGAAATTAATTAAATTTTTATGCCGATTTAACAAAAGTTTTACATAAAAAGTGTTAAAAACTAGTAAAGTTGATAAAGTTAAAATAAATATTGACTTAAAAACAAAAGTTTATCAATTTAACTGGACATCTAAAAACAAAAACTAGACTACAAAAAGGCTTTGTGTGAAGGCTTTGTAAGAAAAAAAAAACGCGAGACAGGTTATATATACATACAAAAGTTTCATAATGTGGAATCAATGGGCACAATATACAGGGGCACCACCATTACCAACAACGGCGCCACCGCCACCACCACAAGAGCCGGCAGCTCAGGCAGCACCACCACCACAGCCGGATGCACCATCGGCCATGATAGGACCAGTATTACCGGGGGTTGCACCAGCCGTGGTAGCAGCGCCTCTTCCAGCTGCACCACCACAACCAACATCAGCAGCCGCACCAGCAGCTGGGGCAGGAGCTAATCCTTATTCACAATATACAGCAGCGCAATATGCTGCCATGACACCAGAACAACAATTTGCTCTACAACAACATTGGCAACAATGGCAAAAGTATCAGGAAGAATATGCCAGATGGCACGCACAATATGGAGAACAGGTTTGTAGAAAATTAGGCTTTTTTTTGGAACAAGTGTGACCTAGCTTTGATTATATATTACAATGAATAGTAATTTTTGAGCGATGATCTTTTTGGGCGGTGACCCTAGCGCCTGGTCAGGGCGATAGTTTATTTATAAAGGTTAGCCGATTGAGGGTGTTTGGTCGCCATAACAACTTTTTTTTTTTTTTGACAATTTTGAGTACAATTTTATTTACGAAAATATAAACCGCGTTGTGGGTACTAAAAAAAAGGAAATTTCCTCAAAAGTGTGGGATGAAAAAATGGTAGAACTTTTTATGTGTTAAAATGGTTCTCAAATAAGGGAAACTTACAAAATTAGAATAAAGCTCTTTAAAATATCTTTTTAATGAGGTACAATATGTCCTCATAAATTAACCCATTACAGCCCAGTTTTAAGTTTTTCATTTTTTATTCTAGTTTTTTTGTATAACATATCTGTTTATTCAAAAAAACGTCTATATATGTAAATAAAAAATTTATAGAAAATTATAGCCCATTTTACAAGCTTTCATTTAAGGTATAATGTGTTACTATATCTCTTATAATAAAAAAGTTATTAATGGTTAAAGTTACAAAAGTCTATTTGTTTCTAAAAATTGCAATTTAACAAAGTTATTAATTTATATATACATATGCCGAGCAAAGTTTTTCTGTGTAACCGGCCTTCGGCCGGGCTTAGGGGTTTTTTTACTCCCATCAGTCGAATTCTCGGCTTCGCTGAGGCTTCGCCCCGGGCTGCAGAAATTTCGGCGTATTTACAAAAGTCTATTTGTTTCTAAAAATTGCAATTTAACAAAGTTATTAATTTATATATACATATGCCGAGCAAAGTTTTTCTGTGTAACCGGCCTTCGGCCGGGCTTAGGGGTTTTTTTACTCCCATCAGTCCAATTCTCGGCTTCGCTGAGGCTTCGCCCCGGGCTGCAGAAATTTCGGCGTGTTTACAAAAGTGTATTTGTTTCTAAAATTAGCAATTTAACAAAGTTATTAATTTACATATACATATAAGAACAAAAGTACAAAAATGAAGAAAATTAAATAACGATATAAATGTTAATATCTACGGTGTTAAAAGGGTTAAAGTGAAATATTATATATCAAATTAAAGCTTGAAATCTTAGCTACAAATAAATATTATTTGTATCGTACCTTTATAATAGTCAAATTTTGAGAAAATACGAGGTTTGTCTAAAAAATTCGGTTAAAAAACAGACTTTTTTAATTTGACGCTTAACGGGTTAATGGAATTAGAAGTATTATATATCAAATGAAAGGTGCTTTAATAAGCTTTCAAATGATATGTATATTGTTTTGATCCGATCAGAAATGGTGAAGATGCAAAGATTCAAAATTCAAACTTTGGAAGTCCATAGCTCGGGAACCGAGAGTCGCCGACAAAAAAAAATGTATTTTTGAGCTCAGCATTAAAAGTTCTACTAATGGTGAAAATTTGAAATAAATCCGAGCGAGGCCCCTAAACTAGACTTAAGCCAAAATGAAGTACAAAAGTCATTAATGCGGTATCGGTAAGGGTAACGCTATTTTCTTTTATTTCGATAACGGTATTTTCAGTTATTTCCATAACGGTTTTTTAGCTTTAACGGTATTTCACTTATTTCGGTAACGTTGTTTTAGGGATAACGTGTTTTTAGTTATTTCGGTACCGCTATTTTCAGGGTAACGTTATTTTAGTCATTCAGGTAATGTCAATGCACACCGATATTTTTAACCCCATTATGCCCGTCTTCTAATGACGATAGCTTATGATCAAACATTGGAGACATATCTATTAACAGCGATTTTTCCAGATCTTGTTAGATTATTTCGGTAAAGGTATTTTCAGAATAACGATATTTTAGAGATAACGGTATTTTAGTTATTTCGGTAACGCTATTTTAGAGATGTCGATATTTCGGTTATATCGGTAACGGTATTTTAGGTACAACGATAGTCAGCTGAAAGTGTTTTGAATCAATAAGGGCATTTTAGCGTTATTGCCTGCCATCCATGTTTTAGAGCCTTTAGGGTGTGCCGAATGTGTGCAAAATGAAAATCATTAAAATAAATACTTTAAGATTAAATAAAATTAAAAATATGTTAAGCGCTTTCTTTTTTGACAAAACTACAACACACGAATTTTCAAAAATAAACTTTGTAAAATAACTCTTAAATCTTTACGTAATAAAAAATTGAAAACTTAGTTCGTAATGAAAAATTTTTGCAAAAAATCGAGCGATTGCTAAAAAATAAAAAGTTGCAAGAGATGCTTGTCATATTTGTTAAAATAATGCAATACACATATTCAACCACAACTTTTATAAATAATTGAACATAATTAAAATTGAATCCTATTAAATGTATGGTGCCCTCGCACTCTCCTGTGATATTATCTATTGGCAAACGAGATAACCCGTCCGCATTTGCCATCACGCTAGCCTTTTTATACTGTATGGTGTAGTTATACATACTCAAAAGTACCGACCATCGCACTAGTCTTCCTACATTCAACATTGATGCTGGCCTGGTAGGGTTAAAAATTTCCCTTAGTGGTTGATGGTCTGATTGAATAATAAAATCTTTCCCTTATATATATTTATTGAAATTTTTCACTCCGAAAATTATCGCTAGGGCTTCCCTATGCAATTGGAAATAGTTCTGTTCTGCCTTTGTGAGCGTACTTGATGCAAATAATAACACCATCTATCACATGTGATAGAACTGCCCCCACTCCATATGTACTGGCATCACATTGTAAAACTATTGGCTTAGTAGAATCGTAGAGAACCAGAACATGATTCCGTGATAACACGGAATCATCAGACCAATTAAATGCCACCCCTTTCCTCGTTAGTTCATACAAAGAACCTAGTTCCGTTGATAAATTTGGAATAAAATGTGAATAATAGTTCAAAAATCCTAAATACGACCTCAGTTGTGTCAAATTCCCCGGTCTAGGGGCCTTTTTAATCGCTTCCAATTTATCCATGCCAAGCATAATGTTACCTTTTGAAATTCGATGACCTAAAAACTCTATTTCCGTCTTGAACAGTTTATATTTAGCAGAATTCACCTTGACCTTATATGTATTCAAACTCGTGAGGGCTTCATACAAATTGCGTATACATTCGCTATACGTTGATCCTCTTATAATTATATCATTCAAATAACACTGAGTTTTGGGTTAGCAATTTAAAATAGTATCCATAATGGATTTAAAAATCGCGGTAGCACTTTTAACACCGAATATTAAGGCCCTTGTGAGTATTTATGGTTAGTAACTCCTGGGATTTTTCAGAAACTTCTACCTGCTGATAAGCCCCTTCTAAATATAATACACAAAAATAAACACAACCAGATAGCTGTGCAAAAATGTCTTCACACCGGGGTAAAGGGTAATGGTCAGTATTAATATAACGATTAATAGTCACCTTACAATCGACACATATTCTTATCTGACCACTAGTATTTTCCACGGGAACAATGGGCGAAGCCCACCTACTATACCTAACCGCATATATAATTCCATTTTCTGTAGTCTTTCCATTTCTTCCTCAACCCTATTCCGTAGTCCAAAAGGAACAGTATAAGGCTTGTAAAAAATTTAAACAGATTCCTCTTTTTAAAACAATATCTGCCTTAAATTTCGGCACAGGACCTCCGTATGTTTCACACAACACAGAATCAAACGTTTTAAAAATCTCATTTGTATCATTATGTTCATCACTGTTATGTACATTTAAAAAATTTACTTTCTCAATTAATTTACCTCTCCAATCACCAAAAAAAAGCATCTAACCACGGTCGGCCAAAAAGTGGAGTAAAATTGAGATCTACCGTTATAACATATAATAGGAGTGGTTCTTCTTTGCTATTACCATTTACTCTCACGAGAGCATCCATGTACCCCACAACATTAACATTTTGTCCAGAGACTCAATTGTCTCCGGGTAGATTTTAGTTGATATTTAGAAAACATGGAATTATAAGTATTCATATGAATAACTGATGTGTACGCACCAGAGTCTACCTCCACTCGGAGTAAAACATTGTTACAAAATACTGTTACACTATTGGACAAAATAAAGTGCAACTACATTACTGTTGACTTTCGTGAAGAAAAAATTATATAAAATATTGTTGAATATTAAAAATTTGACTAAATTTATTTATTTTATACACAATACGATACAAAAAACTACAAATCATACATATTTGACTTAGGATTTTTCTACATGCCAACCAAAAATGAAGAAGGTACAGAATTTTTTTTTTTTTTTTTTTTTTTTTTTTTTTTTTTATTTTTTTTTTTTAATAAATTCATTTTATTTGTAAAATTCTATATACATTTTAAATTGAATTCTAATCCCACGAAGCCATTAGGCTTGTCTGTAGGATGTAAAAAACTGTCTTTAAAAATAGATATAAAAATATAGTTCATTATTTACTGATTTTTGATTTTTAATAAACAAGCTATTATCTCATTATTATAAATTTAAAATTCAAAAAAATCACATTTTGATTGGCTTCTCTTTTCATTGCGAAGCTATGAAATGTTCTTTCAGCAATTTTTTTCTTTTATTAGGATTGGTTATGTTTAAGATATCTAAGGGCAATTTGTTAAAAATGTTGGGCAATACTACGGCTAAGGTGTTTTTGCCGTAATTGTTGCGATGACGCTCCACTTTGAACCTTCCATCGGATCGAAGTCGAGTGTTATGGGCATGGTCGATAACTTTTAGGAAACGAGGATCGTTGAAGAATTCGTTGATGAGAGTTGTATGATATATGCTTCTTATGTTCAATACCAGTAACTCTGTGGCGAGATTTTTGTTGTTGGTCGAATTCCTGTTGGTGATAATATTGTTGTTGTTTATTTAATAATAATACAATTTTTTTGAGTAAAATTATTTTGAAAATTTTGAAGGATCAAAAACGCTCTCAATATAATGGCCTCCAAACAAAAGGCAATAGCCACAAATGTTTTTAAACAAATTTATTTTATATGTTCAAAAAATACTTGTAGATGTCATATTTAACACAAAATATATGAAAAAACTAAAACAGTATTTTCTTTTAACTTATTTTAAGTTTTGTATTTGTATTTGTATTTATTATCAAATTGCTTTTCTAATACAACAAGACACAATATCTTATAAATTACAGTACTAGAATCAGACAAGTTATAATAACAATGAAAAGTAATAAAAAAAAAATTTTTTTTAAAAAAAAAAATATAAAAAAATAATAATAAACAAAAAAAAAAAATATATATGAAAAATAAATAATATAAAAAAAGAAAGATACATTTATGAAAAATATTCTATAAGTAATTTCCTAAACCTTGTTGCGTTTGAAGTGGTCTGTAAATTATTTGGAAGTTGGTTCCAGAGACGTATGGTAAATATAAAGAATTGACATTCGGAAGCATGATCACGATGCCGAAATTGGGTTATTGTTTTGCCTCTTAGAGATCTTGAAAACTGCAAACGATCATAAAGATATGTTGGCTGCTTTGTCATAATAATTTTATGAATAAAAATAATGTTTTTAAACTTAAGGTAGTCGAAAAAAGACATGTTAAATATACGACATGAATACTGGGTTACATGATCGAATTTTCTTAAACCATAAATGAAACGTATGATATTGTTATAGGTTGTGGTAAGTTTTCTCATATCCTTAGAGTTGCAACCAGTAAAAATTTCCGATGAATATAGGAGTGTCGGCAAAAGATATGTTTTTGCAAGCAGGATTCTAACTTTCAAAGGGGGTAAAGTGTTGGGTGACCCAAAGATTTCGCAGCATACTATATGTTCTGCCACTGGCCTGGTTAATATGATCGGACCATGTTAACGTGTTGTTAAATGTAACACCTAAGTTTTTAGCAGTGCCTACAATATCAATTTTTGTACCACCAAGAAAAATATTTATTTCATCATCAACTTGTACTTTTTTTTTCGCTATTATTACGCATTTTGATTTATTCGGATTGAGTCGCAAACCATTTACTGAAGCCCATGTGAAAATTTTATCCAGATCATAATTTAATTCCCGAGTTTTCGAACAAATTAACTCCCTGGAGCAACTAAGATAAAGTTGAGCGTCATCAGCATACATTTGTATGCTAGAATAACGAAGTTGTTGTGGAAGATCATTAGCATATAATGAGTACAGCAGTGGTCCAAGAACGGAGCCCTGTGGGACACCTCTAGTCACTTGTAAGGGACGTGAAATAGATCCACCACTAGTAACAGATTGGGATCTGTTTGAGAGGTACGAGGACAGCAACCTCACAGCAAATGGCGAGAAGTTAAACAATTTGGATAGCTTCAAGCATAACATTGAATGGTGCACTGTATCAAAAGCCTTAGAGTGGTCTAATAATACTAAAAAAGTTAATTTTCTCTCTTCCAAGTTACTTCGAATATCTTCTATTACATCAGATAGTGCTGTTATACAACCCCGTTGAGGTCTGAATCCTGATTGACGATCTGTAAGAAGGTGGTTATCATTAACATACTTATATATCTGCCTATGCAGTAAATGCTCAAAAACTTTAGAAAAATAAGGAAGGATTGCAATGGGACGATATTCATTTCCTGATTTTGGCACCGGGACAATTTTGGCATGTTTCCATTGCATTGGAAAAATGTTGGTGGTAATTATTGTATTAAAAACATGCGTAATGGTTCGAATTATCCATGGTAAGATAATTTCAACAAACTTGGGGTTTATATCATCTAGCCCTACTGAGTTAGACTTCACTGCCTTGAAACCTTCAACAACATCCAGTACATTCAGGCAATGAAAATTGAATTCTTCAGTTTCACACTGTGAGTGTTGGTCGTAAAAGTCAGGCTGAACCGTTGGCATAGAAATATTAACAAAATTTTCATTAAGCAAGTCTACATCAGCGACAATTGTATGATCAGCTGTATTTTTAAATACAATTTATAGAATTTGCACTTTATTTTGTCAAACAAAATGTTGTACCTTCTTCATTTTTGGTTTGCATGTTGAAAAATCTGAAGTCAAATATGTATGATTTGTAGGTTTGTGTATCGCATTGTGTATAAAATAAATAAGCTCAGTCATATTTTAATATTCGATACTATTTTCAATAATTTTTCATTTACGAAACAAAACAATAATATAATTGCACTTTATTTTGTCCAATAGTGTATGTATAAATGGGTATTATTACCACTCAATCAATTTAAATAACCTAATTCTGTGTTTTGGTTTCTATCAATACACCCTGTTACGGCTTTTAAATCAAAGCGAATTTATTTATAATTTAGAATTTTTTGGTGTTCTTGCTATTAAATCAGAACGTTTTTCCCTATTTTTTATTCGTTTTAATTCGTGTAAAAAATCCTGGTCGAAAATAAAACGAATGCCCTTTTTTCTAATGAAATACAATTTAGGGTCAAAAATATTGCTTAATATTAAAAATTTAGAACTTTTTTTTTACTACTTTCTGATTTTTTTATTTTTGGTTGTATTGTTTATACTCTAAAAAACTTTTAAAAAAACATAATTTTATTGTTTTGATATTCTAGAAAACACTCAAACAAATTGACAACAATGTTAGCAGCATTTCTTAAAAGCATTTTAATTTCAGCCGAAAAAAAAACATTAGGAATCCTTAATATGAAATGTATTTTATATGTTAAAAGGTTAAATTAGACTAATTTAGCAATAATTATTGTAAAATTAGCTTTAAAAAAAAAAAAATACTCCTTAAAAAGTACAAAATTTTACGAAATCAGAACTTATTTTATTTATTTTCGAAAAAGCAGCGTTTCCAATAAAAATAAGTGTGTATGAAAACAGTGATACCATCGTAATTCAATCTACATATACCAAACTTAATTGGTTCATAATTCTGTGATGACAGAACACAACTGGCAACACTGTGATGACAAGTTGAGTTTTTTTGTGTGCAGCCGGTTGTCCTTAAGATTTATTTTAAATACAAGATAATCTAAGTTTTAAATTCCTTAATTCATCGTAAACGACATTATTAATTACGTTTTTCTTGACTAATAATTAAAGAACTTATTCACGCGGAATAATAAGAAAATTAATTTCGATTTCTACCACATAACCTCAAAACGCCTGTAGCGTGATCTACTACACAACGTAATTGTCAGCAATATTTGTCTTTTTGTTTGACTAGTCCCACAATTTTATCCAATAATGCCGAGTAACGAAAACGTTCCCTGTAGCCATGAGGCTTGTGGTAAGAACATTACTAAATCAAGTGGTAGTGTATGTTGTGCAATGTGTTCTAAATGGTACCATTCCAAATGTGTTGCTGTCACAGATGATGAGCTAAAGTTTTTAGTCAAGGTCAAAGGGAAATTTGGATACGTTTGTAGTTTATGTGCTGATTCACCATTGGGAAGTGTTAATGCGAAAATATCTGAACTTAGAGGAGAAATCCGGAATGCAAACAAAAATGTTGAACATAAATTGGATGCTGTATTGTCTAAGATAAGCAGTTATGATAAAGATATAAATACTCTTAAAGAAGATGTTAACAACTGCAATAGAATCATAGCAAATGTTGACGAAACAAACAGTCGCAAAATTAAAGCCTTGGAAGACAGAAATGAAGTACTCCAGAGTCGGTTTAACAAACCGGACATTATTATCAGTGGATTACCACGCGAAAAAATAAATATTAAGAAGGTGGTGCTTTCTATTTTTAAAATTTTGGATGGTAATGTTAATGATTCAGATTTGAATGTATGCTGTTATATCAACAACAGGAAGAGTATTTTAGTAAAACTTAACTGTGTGGTCAAGAGGAATATCATAATGCGCAACTATTTTAAAAAGGGGAGTTTGAAGGAAGCCGAGGTTTTCAACAATAATGGAAAGAATAATACCTACCTTAATGATCATTTGACTGAGAAAGGTGGTAAGCTTTGCAAACTCTGTCGGCAACTACGAAAGGACAAAATTATTGAAAAGTTTCGTATGTTAAATTCTGATTTACCCCGTGTAAAAATCCACTTTAAGGATAATACTGATAAAATTTTCGAATACGAAGAATGCTTGTTGTTTTTTAATGAAGAATATGTGAGGTCTCATGGTTTACAACTAACGGATGAAATCAACTCTCAAGCCGCTTGTGATAATCTGCCTGTTCATGATGATGTGTTCGATGATCTAGATGGGGATGACTGTTAAGTTTAGTTGATACATTTATTTATTTATTTTTTATTGGCTTTTCTGAGGGGATTGCATATTGTCTCTTTTTTTATTGACATTGTTAAATATTTTGAAATAATTATTGTATGTTATACTCTTAGAAAGGGTCAGGTATTCATATATTTAGAATTTTTTTTTTCTTTCCTCATTCTGTCTGCACATCTATTTTCTAAATAGAAGTGTTATGACAGGCTTTGTTATTTTATCCCACGAATTAATTTAGTGCTGGTTTTTTTATGAATTTATAACATGGTTAAACATATTTATATAGTCATGTGTATGGTCGTTTTGTTGCTTCTTGCAGCAGTTTATATGTAGAATTTGCTGTTGTTTCACGTGCTAGCTTTTTTTGTGAGACTGTTGTAAAATTCTGCAAGGTGTCTATGCACATGTGTGAAAGTAGTTTTGCTTAGCTTATTTCAGCACTAAATTAATTCAATGTTATTTATATTTCCAACTTTGTTTATTGGATTTTAAAATATCATGGGATGCAGTTATTGATCTCTGAATATTTTTATGTATCTCATTTATTTTTTTAGGGTTTTTTGCCCCTTGTGTTTTAAATTTTGTTTTTTTGGACAACTTGGTTGTGCTTTAATACAAGACTTAAGATGTTATTTTTTTATTGGAAAATTCTGAATTTTGTAATTTGTAGGTTAAACACTCTTGTTAATATATGGCTTCGGATACACATATTTGATTGTTATGATGTTCCATAATAGGAACTTAGGCCCCGTAATCAGCGATAGTTTGGCTTTAAGGAGTGCTTTCTCTAACTCTGGTAACAATCTTAATATTGCACATGCTAATTGCCAAAGTATAAATCCGTCAACTATGTCTGTGAAACTTGATGAATTGAGGAACATTGTAATTGATTCTCGGTTGCATATTTTGGGATTATCCGAGACTTTTCTTAAACCAGATATGACTGATGGGTCGGTTCATATACCTGGTTATACTGTTTGTAGGAGTGATCGTCCCGATGGTTGGGCTGGTGGTGTTTGCCTTTATATTGTTAATGGTCTCAAATTTAAAAGGGTTTACCATACTCAAACTTATCATTTATGTGAGGCTTTATTTGTAGAGATTTTTCTCCCTACTTCTACTATTCTTGTAGGGGTAGTTTACAATTTGCCTGGCATTGGTCTAACAACATTAGAGACACAATTGGGAGATCTCTTAATGAGATATGAAAATGTTATCATAATGGGAGATTTTAATTGGAATTTGTTTGAGCCTGTTAAAGCCGACTCTTTAAGATCCTTATGTAATAGTCTCGGTTGTTTTTATCTACATAATTCTCTTCCAACCTACTGGGACTCAGGTAGAGATTCCACATCTTTGATTGACTATTTTATTTTAAATGATTTATCTAAAGTTCACTTTTCTGGTCAAATGGTAGTGCCGGCACTATCTCATCATGCTTTGGTATACGTTTCTCTTTCATTTCCAGTTGAAACTCAGATGGAGTTTATAGAATACAGGGACTATAACAGAGTTGACCATGATGTATTGAGATCAGTTGTTGAAAGTTTTGATCTTTCGTCATTTTATGGGAACAATTGTGTTAATTTTAAATTGGACATTTTGAACAAGTTAATCTATGAATTGTTTCGATTTGTGCCTATTGTGAGGATTAGACCTAGACCTAGGAAGGATCCTTGGATGACGAAAAGTGAGGTTGTTGAAGCTAGAAGACTTAGAGATTCTGCCTACCGGGCATTTATGGATAATCGGACGTCAGAGAATAGGAGCGAATTTTGTAGATGTAGGAACAGACTGAAATCTGTAATTCGTAGATTGAGGAGGCGGCATCACATGGAAATGTTTGATGGTATTGACAATAGGGCAATGTGGAGGCTTTTGAATAAAGCATGTTCTGGGAGTAATAGTGATTACTTGGGTGAAGTAGATGTTAATGATATTAATGACTTTTTTGTTTCTAATAATAATGTAAATAATACGTCTACTTTTGATTTTGAGAACTTATGTGGTGGGCTGGATGGATTCTCATTTAACTGTGTTGGTGTTGATGATTTGTGTTTTGCGTTAGGAAAAGTCAGATCTAATGCTATTGGTACTGATGGTTTTCCAATAAAGTTTATTAAAATTATTTTCCCTCATATTTTGGAACCAATTTTACATTTTTTTAACATGATAATTACTACTTCGACTTATCCAGACAGCTGGAAGTTTGCACGGGTGGTTCCTATTCCTAAGAAGGGTTCTTCGTATAATAATGAGAATCTGCGCCCTATAAGCATTTTACCTTCACTTTCGAAAATAATGGAGCATATTTTAAAGTATCAGGTAGTTCAATATATTTCACAGTATAACCTCATTAAGGACTTTCAATATGCCTATAGGGATAAGTATAGCACCTCTGCTATGCTTTTAAGTATAACCGAAAGTGTGAGGGAGAATTTTAATGATGGTAGAAATAGTGTATTGGTCTCGTTAGACCTTTCTAAGGCCTTCGACCGTCTGAATCATGATATTTTGATAATTAAGCTTAATAGAATTTATGGTTTTTCCAGAATGGCTTGTAAATTAATTTATTCATATTTACGGGGTAGATCTCAATTCGTCAGTTTACACGGTTCTAATTCTAACGTTGCCTTTTTTTACTCAGGAGTTCCTCAGGGTTCTGTCATTGGACCCCTTCTCTTTTTAATGTACTTAGATGATTGTGTGGATTGCTTGGATTTACATTTGGTGAAACCTTTTCTATATGCAGATGATATTCAACTGCTTTTTAATAATAGAAGAGAGTTTCCAGAGGATTTGGAGGCAGTGATCAATTTTAACCTTGCCAATCTGAATGATTGGATGGTGCATAATGACTTTACTATTAACACCATGAAAACCAAGGCTATTATGTTTCGCTCACTATATCGCAGCGTTGTTTACCCCCATATTAGAATGGGTGGTGTGGATATTATGTTTGTTGATAGTCTCAGATGCTTAGGTCTGGTAATTGATGATCACTTAAATTTTGGTCCCCATATTGATGCTATTTCTGCTAAGGTAACTCTAGGTCTGAGATCACTTTACCGCTCTGGACTTCACCTGCCACTCAGGGTTAAACGTATGATCGCACATGCTTTACTCATGTCACACCTTAATTATGGCATTGAGGTTGTATGTGGTACGTTATCCTATAATATTGATAGGCTTGAAAGTGTGCTTAGGAGAATAGTAAGATTTGTTTTTGAAATTGCTCATTATGACCATGTTCGCGTAATTGGTGCTGTTAATGAATTTTTGGGATGTTCCTTTAAGCAGTACCTTGAATTACGTAATATGCTTTTCCTGTTTAAGATACTTAAATTTAATGTGCCACAATATTTGGCTTCTAAATTTGTATTTTTTAGATCTCCGAGGAATACCCATATTGTTTATCCCTTGTTTACTTGCTCGGTTTATGAACGATCATTTCTTGTCAGAACTGCGAGAATTTGGAATCAGTTACCCGAAAATTTGCATGATTTAACTGTTTCCACCGATACTTTTAAAAATAGACTCTTGCGTAATTTTCAGAGGAATCCATATCTGAATAATCGATGATTTTCTTTTTTTTTTTTTTTTTTGAATTTCGCGGATTGGGGCTACTATTTCATAATGGTCATGTCATATTTGTGTACCTGGGTCATATCTTACAAGAGTGTTTTTTTTTTTTCTTTTCTCTATTATTAGGGTTGCTATTAATATTGTTTTCTTTATTTTTATTAATAATGTATTATATTATAATTTTTTTCTTATAATTAGTGAAGTATTTTGTACTACTTAGTAATACGCTTTGGCCTTGTAGGCTTATTGTATTACGAATAAATAAATAAATAAATAAATAAATAAATAATTAAAAGCTGAACCAAGTAAATGAATAACTAAAATCTTTTTTTTTAAGTTTAAAAGTAATGCAATTCTGTTTTACAAGATTTTAGTAACAATAAATACATATTAAGCAATTTTCATTTTTAATAAAAATTATATCAAACTTGTAAAAAAGACAGAGTACGATCTAAGTTTACTTCCCATTTTACATCTTGTTTTTAAATAAAACAAAACAAATGTAAAAATAAAAAGGAGAATAAAAACAAAAAGCGTGTATTGTATATCTACCAAAGATAGAGCTTGCACAAAACGAAAAAGTTTTTAATTTATTTTTGATCAGTAGTGGTAATCTTTAACTTCAAGCTCATATATTAGTTCTCATTTAGTGGGATAAATAGGTTATATGAATGTTTGAGGTTTGCATGGGGTTGCCACTTCTTTCAAAACGTGTTCTGAAGATGGAAACCTAGAAAATTCCCGAAATAGTGGTAAATTAATAAATTTGAAAACCTTTGTTAGGACAATATCCTAATAAAGAAATATAGAGTATGGCCTCGAACTTGAATAATTTTCATTTTCATTTATTTAAAACTTAAAATGATTCCTTACCAACAAAAATTAACCTCGTTTTGGTAAGCAGTAAGTTAGTTTATATGAACCACTTATTTTGAAAATGGTATGAGTCCTTTTTCAAAAAAAAAAAAATAAGATAATGTAGTTTCATAGTCTTCAATGGCTTCTTTTTACTGCAACAATTTTTTTTTTTTTCAAAATTTTAAAAACCGCCGAAATTTTTAACGTATTTTTTGCGTTGAAAGTTATTTTGAATAGCACGGTTATCCTTCCCAAGAAAGTAATGTACATATGTGTCTTATAAACGTTGATCACCAGATTCAAAATCTGCTCTTGAAACTCTTCCAATTTACAATTTCTTTACTTTTTTTTAAATACTTAACTTGATTCAAGTTTGATAATTTACATAATTTGTAGTGTCCGACCGAGTACTCGGCTTCGGAGTTCGGCCAAAAAGTGAAGTTCGGCCAAGTTCGGTGTTCGGCCAAATTTTGGCCGAATTTGGATGAACTACCAAACTTTTTATGATTATTTATAAAAAGCACAAATAAATAACAACTGTGGTTATATTTACTTTTCAGAATTTACCAAAAAACTACATAAAAATACTACGTTGAATATGATAGAATACCAAAAACAAAAAACAACGATATTTAAATATCAATGTGTGTGAAAAAATTTCAATAAGACAAAAGAGTTTAAAAAAAATTTCCAGAAATATACCTACAAGACTTATAAGCAAATAATCAAATTTAATGCGATATAATAATTAAATATAAAAAAAAAAAAAATCGAGTGGTAAGTAATCCTAAAAAGAGAATAGCAGGTTCATCAATTTGGGATAGACATGATGCAGTACCAGACTTAGAAGTAGCAGAACCAAACGAAAAATTTATTGAAAAGGAAATTTAAATGTTTATTACGGAGCCTTTAAGTCCCGAATTATAAATATATTTGAGTATTGGAATTCAAGTCCATTTACAAATATAAAAGCTGTAGCAATAAAATATTTATCAGCCCCACCAACTAGTGGAGCTAGCGAACAGCTTTTTAGCGCTGCCGGACAGCTGTATTCTGATAGACGAAGCAATACACATGGTGTGAATGCGGAAAAATTGCTTTTCTGTCATTACAATATCAAACTTTTTAATTTTAAATGTTAAAGTTTAAGTTTTTTTTTCTATATCAACTTAAAAATCGATCAACTAATTTTCTTTGACTATAAAATATAGTACAACTATTTTCCAAATATGATATTTTAAAAAAATATACCTATACATTTTTATTTTTGTTTATGTTTAATAACTTTTTGGTTTAAATTTATTGACCTAAAAAAAACAATTTATATTTTTTTTTATTAAAACAAAAAGTTCGGCTTCGGCTTCGGCCGAACATTGATATTATGGCCGAAGTTCGGCTTCGGCTTCCGCCGAAAAAAATGAGTTCGGTCGGACACTAATAATTTGTTCCATGTATATGTATGCATTAATCATGTGAAAAAACACGATAATTTTCCAATTCCTTAGAAAATTTATAATAAAACTAAACAAATATTATATTTATTATTATATTATTTAATTTTAAAAACAAAGGGACTCATACCACTTTCAAAATAAATAGTACACATAAAAAGAGTTATTTATTTCTGTAGTCAAAAGATATAATGGAAAAAGGCACGTAGGCCCTTATGACTTGTTGAAAAAAAGTAAAAAAGTTAAAGTTGAGTTAGGCTATTATTCCACATGAAATAAAAACTTAACCCCCTGTTTTTATAAAGCGAACGGAATAATTCCTCCAGAGGAATACGTGTTTTGTTACAATAACAAAATACATATATGCCTCTAAAGGAATAATTCCGTTCGCTTTATAAAAACAGGGCGTAACTCAATTTATGTTTATCAAAAATCGATATTGCAATTCGGAATAACAGCCTAAATCAAGTTAGGAAAGAAAAATATATTATTTATTTTGCAGAATAACGACTTAATTTGATTTGGTAAAAAATAATGTTCTATTTATTGTAATCTTAAATTGAGTTAGGCGGCTATGCCAACTAAAAAAGTAGAATAAAAAAACACTAAACTTGAAAAATTATGAATAAGGCTGTTGTGCCAAAACATTCATTTAGAAAATTAACTTAAGCCATTAGATTTTTTTTGGTCAAATGCCGTTCTAGAAAAGATAGAAACATGAAAAATTTTCCAATGGAAATATATACATACATTTTAAATAAAATTGAAAACAATCAAAACTACATAAAAAATTCAGCGCATCAAAAACGAACGAAACACTTTTCGAGTCTGATTTTTAAGATATAATTACAACTGGACTATACATATACATACATACTAAAAAAATTAACCTACACTTCCATATATAGACAAATATGTTCATATATTATTTTATATGATCATCCATATATGTACGTTCATATATTACATATATATTTTTTGTATATTTTTTTTTTTTTAGAAAAATTGGCATTTTACAAAACTGTTTTAATAAAACAAAAACAATATTATATAAAAGGCCTAGTTGCAAGAAAAAAAGTGGTTTTAAATGGCAAAACATGTATATTATGTATTTATTCCATATATGCCCATATATTCCCATATATAAAACATATATGTCCTTATAAGAACATATTTGTACATATATAAACTTTTTAACCGGCGAGCCACTAATTTGAGATTTTTCATTTTTAAACATGAATTCGTATTGTTTCGTACATTTTCCCATATGGTGGACTATTATACCTTTAATGTACTTTTTCAGATAATTTCCTAATTAAATGGCCTTCCAAGCAGCAAGGGGGCATCGTTCACAAACTTTTATTTTCTTAAAATTAGCTAAAGGTAAAAGTTTTGAAGTGATCGGAGTTATGTTACTAAACTACACTTAAGCCCTTTTTTATATACAAATTTTGTTTTTTTTTTTAATTTTATTATTTTTGTTTTAGTATAAACGTGAAATGGAGATTGCGTCGGTTAATACTACAAGCTATTCATCTTATTATCAGCAAGCGCCAGTAGCACAACCATCGGCTAAGATAACGGGACAGCCCCAGTTGTATGCACAACCACCACCACCCTCACAGGCTTCTGTTGGCGGAAATCAAACAAATTATACAACTGGAATAACTGCAGCATCACAACAACCATCACCACAACAACAACAACAACAATCGTATAATCAACCACCACCAAATTTTGATCAACAAAATGTCAACAACAATAATTCCCAAATGCATGCTCAAAATTTCAATCAACAGTCTTGGGGTGGCAATCAACAAAATCGAGATGAACAAAAAAATGCTGGCAATAATCGTGGTCGAAATAATCGCAGCAATAGTGGCAATCGTGGTAATTCTAGAGAAAATATGGATTCCAGTGGTCCCAATAATTGGCAAGGTGGTCCCCAAAATAATAATAATAGAGGTGGTGGCAATGGTCCTGATAATTGGAATAACAACAACCAAAGAGGTAATCGCGGTAACGGCCCTCAAAATAATAGAGGCAATAACTGGAATAATGGGCCACCAAACAATTGGAATGATCAAGGACCCAATAATCGTAATAATATGGGAAATATGGGACCCAAAAGGGGTAATATGGGACCCAATAGTGGTAATACAGGATCTACTAGTGGTAATATGGGACCCAATAGTGGTAATATGGGACCATATAGTGGTAATATGGGACCTAACAGGGGTAATATGGGTTCGGATAGAGTAAATATTGGACCCAATAGTGGTTCTGATAGAGGCAATATGGACTCTAATGATGCTAATATGGATCCTATTGATGCAAATATAAATCCGGTTGATGAACCTGTAGAAGAAACTGTTGTTAATGCTAAAGAAAATGATATTGCTCCGGATGATGAAAATATGGATGCAAACAATTTTAATAATCGTGGCGGACCCAATGAATGGAATGATGGACCAAAAGATCGTAGTGGACCTGGACCTAATAACCGCAATTTTGGTGGTAATAACCATGGTCCTAATGATTGGAATGATGGTCCAAATAACCGTAACTTTGGTGGCAACAATCTTGGTCCAAATGATAGAAATTTTGGTGGTAATAATCGTGGTCCGAGCGATAGAAATTTTGGTGGCAATAATCGTGGCTCTGATAACTGGAATGATGGCCCTAATAATCGTGGTAATAATGGCCCAAATGACCGTAATTTTGGCAATCGTGGAAACTGGAATGATGGCCCCAATAATCGTGGCAACAATGGCCCCAATGACTGGAATGATGGTCCCAATAATCGTGGTAATATGGGTCCCAATGACTGGAATGATGGCGGCCCTAATAATAGAGGGTCCAATAATAGAGGTAATAATCGTTCAAATGATTGGAATGATGGTCCCAATATGCGGGGAAATAATTGGAACGATGGTCCAAATAATCGTGGTAATAATGATTGGAACGATGGTCCCAATAATCGTGGTGGTAATTTTGGTCCTAATAATAATCGAGGCAATAATAGATCAAACGATTGGAACGATGGTCCCAATAATCGTGGAGGTTTTGGACGAGATAATAGAGGTGGCCCTAATCAAGGCGGTAACGATAGTCGTGGTAATTTTGGGCCCAATAACCAAAATCAAAGAGGTGGCCCTGCCGGTGGTGGTGCCGGTGGTGGTGCCGGTGGTAGTGGACGTGGCGGACGTGTTACAGATTTAGATGAAGAAATGTTTGACAAACAATTCCGTCAATGGGAACAACAATTTGAGGATTGGAAACAAGCCAATGCCAATCATCCCGATCGTGAAATGTATAAACGTTATGAACAAGAATTTGAGAATCAACGTAAACGTATTATCGAAAGACGTGCACAAATGCGACGACGTAAACTCGAACAAATGGGACTAGATCCTAATCAACCACCACCACAAACACAACCTTTGCCGAATCAAACAAAAGATGTTGTGGCAAATGAACATGATGAAAGTAGAGATTCCTCTACAGGTAGAAAACGTCACGATTCAATGGGTAGTCAAAAAAGTCAAAATAGAAATCAATTTGGAGGTAATAAAGAAATTGAGTTAAAAAATACCGAAGAAGCTATAAAAACCACAGAAACTACAGAGAATCTGCAACAGGATAAGAATAAAACACCAGTAGACGTTAAAAATCCGAATGAAATTGCCAATAAAGCTGCCATCAATAAAGATAGTCAACAACAGCAACAAGATAAAATAAATCAACAACAACAACAACAACAAAATAAAATAAATCCACAGCAACAACAGCAAAATAAAAATAATCTCCAGCAACAACAACAACAACAGCAAAATAAAAATAATCCACAACAGCAACAACAACAAAATAAAAATAATCCACAACAACAACAGCAAAATAAAATAAATCCTCAACAACAGCAACAACAAAATAAAATTAATCCACAACAACAACAAAATAAAAATAATCCCCAAAAACCAGTTAATGTGGCTACACCGTTGGGAAAACGAAAAAGCCGTTTTGATGCTCCTATGCCAGCAAATAAAATGAAACCAGTAGATACCACAGAAGTTATAAATCTCGATGAAGATGATGATAATGACATTGCTAAAGACGATACAGAGAAAATACCTCAAGGTAACCAAGGTAATATAACGGAAATATTTAAAAAAGTTGATGGCATACCGGGATTAGATTTAACCGAAGATGATGATGATGATGATGTAGCAGCACAACCAATTGAAAAAGGAGCTACTGCTGAGCCAGTAATTCAAAAAGATGTAGGCAAAAAACTAGCTGCCCCAGCATCAGCCGCAGTGGTGGGTAATATATCAAAGAAAATTCCTTCATTGTTTGATATAAAAGTTGCTAAACCTGATATGGGTGATATAAATGTTAATAAAAATCCACCAACTGCCGCTGCACCAGCTGCTATACCAGATTTGGCAAAATCTTTAAATGATCCGGATTTCTTGAAACGCATATCTGAAGCTGTGGCTCAGGCTCAGGGTGGTGATCCAAATAAAATGCAAGATAGTGAGGGAAGACCCATATCATTTTCTGAATGGCAGAAACAAAAACAAGGCGGTTCCGCCGGAGGAAGTGTTGCTGGAGCTACGGCAGAAGCTGATGATAATATGGAACTTGAAAATACCAATTCCACTAGATCGGAGGCTAATAATGAAAATGATTCAAATTTTAATGTGACCAGTTTTGGTGCTGGTGGTCCTGGAGGACCTGCTATGACAGCAGGTGGAAATATGCCGAATAATATGGGACCTAACATGATGATGGGCCCTAATAATAATAACTTTGGTGGTCCCAATAACAACTTTGGTGGTCCCAATAACAACTTTGGTGGTCCCAATAACAACTTTGGTGGTCCCAATAACAACTTTGGTGGTCCCAACAACAACAACAACTTTGGTCCGAATGGCCCTAATAATTGGGGACCTAACAATAGAGGTCCTAATGGTCCTAATAACTGGGGTCCCAGTGGCCCAGATAATTTTGGCCCCAACAATAACAACAATTTTAGAGGTGGACCCAATAATCGTAACTTTGGACCAGGTGGCAATAATTTTGGTCCTAATGGACCAGGCCGTAATTTTGGACGTGATGGTCCCGATGGTCCTAATGGGCCTGGTCGCAATTTTGGACGTGATGGCCCCGATGGTCCTAATGGGCCTGGTCGCAATTTTGGACGTGATGGTCCCGATGGTCCTAATGGGCCTGGTCGCAATTTTGGACGTGATGGTCCCGATGGTCCTAATGGGCCTGGTCGCAATTTTGGACGTGATGGTCCCGATGGAGCTAATTTTGGTCCCGGACGTAATTTTGGCCCCAACAATCAAGGTCGCAATTTTGGTCCCGGTGGCCCTAACTTTGGCCCTAACTTTGGCCCCAATAGCGGCCCAGGCCGTAATTTTGGTCGCGATGGCCCCGGTGGTAATAAAGGCGGTGGTTTTGGTTCTAATGCTACAAACATGGATGACGGCCCTAATGCTCCAGATGCTGGCAATCCTAATCGAAATTCAAACAATCCTTTCCGGCGTATGGCTGGCTCTGATGTTCCAAGTTTTGATGATGATCGTAAAGGGTAAGTCGAATATTTCTAAATGAATTAACAGTTTTACAGAAAAAATTATTTAATAATATCCTCCACCACAACCATTCCATAAAGAGATGCAATTGTAAATTGATTTGCTACATGACTACAATGCTTCAAATATAAATTGTCCCAAACTGCTGCAAGATGTATTTAAGTTTGGGATCGATCTTGTAATGACCCTAAATCTGTCTGCCAGTACCTAATAATATTTGTCAGTGAAATGCCATGACTTATTTCCACTAATTTTTGTGGGCAATAAAAAGCGCTCATAAAATACATTTCTTTATATAGAACAATCAAATCCAAGTCTGCCCTCGCATCAGGTTAAGATTTAGACAAAATCCCCTAAAATAAGATTAAAATTGATTTTTTTTTATATCAATTTGTATAAAGTTTTCACTTCCTTTTAAATATCTCTGTGGTAAAAGGCTATTTTTAAGGAAAAGCTTACTTTTTGTTAAAACGAGTATTTTTCAATAAATGTAGCTTGTTTATTTTATTCTATTTTGATAAAAAGTACTTTTTTAAAAATGCCCTTTTTTATAGATGCTTTTTTGAATTTTTTTTTTTAATTTTGACAAATTGCACAATTTTTTAAATTTTATGGACAATTAAAACACGTTAAAGTAATTTTAACCCGGTTAATGGGAATTTCGTTATAGTGAATTAATTTTTCTGGTCCATCGGAGTTCGTTTAAAGCGGGTTTTACTATAACTACTACATTTTTCATAAAAGGATAGAAATTATGGGTGGTTAAAACAAAGCACTTGCAAAGCACTAGAAGACTGATTTTATAAAAATAAGCACTGAGAAAGCATAAAACACAAAATTTGCCAATGTTAAAAAAAGTGCTTTTTCAACTCTCGTTTTGCAAAAATGTCTACTTTTTAAAAAAAAAAAGCACGGCCAATGCACCTAGTTCGCATGCTTTTCCAGCACTTAATTTTTTAAACATTTTTTTTGTTTTATTTATTTTTAATTTTTAAGAACGAAAAAATATTTTTAAGTCCGAATTAATTTTATTTAATCTCAACAAAAAGAGACCTTACAAAAAAGTAGTTTAAAAACCACTCCAAACAGTATCCTACGGCACTGAAGTAGTTACAAGTTAGCTCAAACGCTGATTTATTGGGATGTCACATGTTGTCAGTAGTCTAACTGCTTTAAAATAACTTTTTGGGAGTAGAACAATAATTGGTATGTGCATGAACCAGTTTACGTTGTATGTACTATTTAAGTTAGTTGTTTTGTAAGTTGTTTGTTTGTATGTTGTTAAAACAGCGATCCATTTACAAGTAATTCACTTTTTGTTTTTGCTGGAATAAAAGAAAAAGTACAAGACATTTTTCCAGTGCTTTCCCAACGCTTTGTGGAGCATTAGCATTAGCGTAGAACGGTTTTATCATATGGACGTTATTAAAGCACATGTTAGCAAGTACTCATACCACCCATTTCAGTGCATTGCCAGTGCTTGTCATTTGCGCTGGGTTCTTTTGTAAGATGAATCTTTTGCATACAAATTAACGTTATAATTAAAGTAATTTTTGGATAAAAATTTGTTTAATTTTACATTTTTGATAAAAGGCAATTAAAAAAATTCTAAAAAAAATTTACTTTTTTGTAAAAAAATGTACTTAAAAAAATATATAGGGAAGAGGGCCCCAAGATGGACAGGGCACCAGGATGGACATTGTGTAAGGTATGCATATTTTTGCTTATTCATTTAAGTTATCTAAATTTGCGATTTTGCACAAGTATTCATGGCTGTGTTTCATTTTTCCAAAGATGTGATTTTCATATGACTCATGTTGTACTAATGAGCTTCTTATTCCTACAAAAAAAGGAATTTGTTTGGTACTATAGGTGGTGGGATTTAGTCGTAGTTCGTCTAAATTTCACATTGCAAAACGACAGGTATTGTGAAGGAATTGTCGAATTTTTTTTAAACTTCCGGAAAAAGTGTGATGGACATGACTAGCGTTTTACAAGATAAATAATGGGTCGCAAAAAAAAGTATCATTTGAGTTCTTCAAGGAGTGCAGCGGTCTAGGTTAACTTAGGTGGTGTATTCAGATCACATTTTTCATCAGACGAACGAAAATACTAAAACTAAATACATGTCATACAAATGCAAAATACGTGCTGTCAGTCATTTGTCTTGAGGAAACCCCATAAAAGTGTATGAAAAAAGACAACAATTAATTATATAATAATAAACGTTACAAAGTTATCGCGGAAATCAATAAGAAAGTTTTGCTGCATTATTCCTTTCTATCATCATCAGCACTTACAAGGATAATCCGTTCATGGGTTTCCGCCAATTGCGATGAAATTTAGATATGTTATAAAGAATCAAAAATTAAGAAACCCTAATTTTTTTAGCTGCCCAATCTCACATTTAGGGGTTAAAAAGTTGTTTCCAAAATTACCCAATTCTCTGTTTTTTTTGCATTTTTTTTTCGTATTTCTTCCAAAGAAACTATAAATTTGATATCTAATATAAAGTATTTGAAATGCGCTTCACCAGTAAAGGGTAGCATGTCCGAGCATGCTCAACCTTTCGTGGTATTCAAAAAACACATTAATTTTGGATGATTTTGTACTAGGGAGTATAGTCGGTTCATGTCCAAACTCACATATAATATTTTCTATTAAGTTTTAGTTTACACTTTTTTATTTTTTCGATATATGTGAACGTTTGGATTTAAGACGAAGTTTCCCGAATCACTATATTTTGAAACAGGGTGGCAACTCTATTGCCAAAACAGGCAATATGGGTATCAAACTTCATATTTTTGAAAATACATAACTGCTATGTAAAAATAATATAAAATATCTCAGTTTTACGACATGCTCCCATACGAAATTTTGTGAAAATAGTGTATTTTTATCGATTTTTTTTTATGGTGATTATAAATGATCAAAATCGGTTGTCGGTTATGAAATAACGAGCATTTTACCTTACAAGGGACTATTTGATTTAGACATTTAATCATATTTTGATACAAAGTGCTTTTTAACACGTTCAACATAAATTTAACGTTAAATGTGTTGTGTTTAGTATTATATATCGTTGGAGAGGTTTTCGCAATTCACGAAATACATAAATCTGAGTTATAAAATATAGTTACATATAAAAAAAAAACAGAAAACTCTGTAAAAACACACTATTTTGACAAAATTTTGATGGGAGCATGTCTCAAAACTGAGATGTTTGAGATTATTTTTACATAGTAGTACTGTATTTTCAAAATATATGAAGTTTGATACCCATATTGCCTGTGGCAAAATACAGTGCTTCGGAAATTTCGGTTTAAACCCAAACGCGCACGAATATTGAAAAAATAACAAATACGTGTCCACTAAAACTTAATATGTATGTGAGGTTGGACCGACTATACCTCCTAGTACGAAACCCCCCTAAAACTTTATTTAAGTAACAAATTGCGTTATAAGAACCTTAAGAATTAAATTCGTTTATGGTTCAAAGGGTATCACATAATGATAATGTAGATGTGTTTTCTAATACCACGAAAATTTGAGCATGCTCGGACATGCTACTTTATATTGGCAATACGCATTTTAAATACTTTTCATTAGATACCAAATTTATATATATATTCTCTAAAAAGAAATGAGTAAAAAACGAAAAAAAGAGAAAATTAAGTAATTTGTGAGATTAGGCAGCTAAAAAAATATCGGTCTCTTAATTTTTGATTCTTTATAATATATCCAAATCTCATAGCAATCGGCGGGAAATCATGAACGGACTCACGAAAAGACCGAGTTTTGGCCTCCAGCAACGAAAACTTACATTCAAGTTACTCTTTGAAAATCCTCCTCAGTTGCTGTTCCAATGAATAGTAATGATTTTGAACATTTGCTTGTCATACCTGTTGCTCTTAAAATCACTTGTTAGCAGATGGTTGAATTAGTTTTCGTGAAGTGGCCAATATTGGCATAAGACTGATACAAGAGCCATTTACCAGATTTTAAAGGAAATCCGACCGATTATTGCTGTGGTTGGTCTGCAGTCATCACACAATAAACTAATATTAAAAGGTGTGCTGTGTCATACCATCAAGTGGTCCTGGCACAAGGCGAATGTAAAGAGATGGATTTCGCAGAAAGATTTGAATATGCTACAGCTACAGTGTCCTTCCCAGATGCAGACGTCAAAAAATGATTTCACAGTTGATGAAAGGCACCTTTAATATCTGTTTAAAAGTAACGTCGGAATGTCTGTTTTGGATGAACGTATGATACAAGTTGCTAAGGAAAATACGATTAAAAATCTAGAAAACAAAACGGAAATAAAGAAAAGACCGATTCGGGCACCAACAGATTTAAAGCAAATTTGGACTTTTAATTTAGGCGACGAAAATGATCCACATGTACAATTTTTTCATTACTTCAAATGCCCTAAGATGGCCATTTTCAATATCCTAAGGCCTAGTTTTTAGGACGTATATTAAATAAGTTTGTTAGTTGAGCTTTATTTAAACCTAGAATTTTGTTTTTCAGATGTAGTTTATATTATTTTTAATTTAGGTTTAACCCAGCCTGCTTGGTTGGAGTTTTCAACAAAAAACAGCTGTTATATAATACTTTTTTTATGTGATGCCACATTGTAACGTATTTATATAGAAAATATAAAACGCTAGCACCTTTTTGGGACGATTCTAAACTGAAATTAAAATTTTTGTTAAAATCAATGGGACATCATCGTGTAATTTAACATTTCTTAAACTAGAACTGAAAAACAGTACGCCTTGTTAAATTCGGTTTAATTTTGTTTTGAGAAATAACTAACAGCTTATGAAAAGCAGCATTAACGCTTCACCTGTGTATATTGCATATTCGAAAGGTACAAAACGTGCTTGTGAAGAAAACAGGCAAGGTCTCAGGTAAAAAGTTGATTAAAGAAACGACAAAACAAATAGAACAACCAACGGCACGAAAGTATTAAGAAAAAACTCCCAAGTCGGCACAAAATCATATATCGTCTTCAAACGATATATGATTTTTGTTTCATATGGTATATAACACTTTAAGGTATCCTTTTCAGTTTGAGCTGTAGTGCATTATTTCAAAACCATGTCCATCTTGGCACCCTTTCCCCTACTTTGTTTGATAAATATGCTCTATTGAAAAAATATTTTTTGTAAAGAGAAGCAAAAGGTACATTTATCATCAAATATTCTTATTTAATAGATTCTTTGATGAAGTAAGAATTTTTTTTTGTAAGTGTACTATTTTTAGTAAACGGAACTTTTTGGTAAAATGTACTTTTATTGCAAAACGGTTTTTTTGTTATTGATAAATGGTCTATTTTTTGATAAAGTAATTTTTTTCAAAATACCATAAAAATAACCCGCTGAAGTTGAAGATATTCTCGTATAAAGTTTCTAATATCAAATTTAATAATTTTATTTCAACTCTTATTTTTTCTTATTACTTATTTCAAGAATTTTGTATGCAAATATCATCTCTTCTATGTCGGTCTGTTTTTCATTGTATTTTCATTGCCATGTACCCTTCAAATCTAATCTGCTTATTTAAATTACCTCTTAACAAATCCATACATTAGAACCGTCGAGCAGCAATCTCAAAAAACTTGTCCGTTATAGGTGGCCATTTTTGGGAGGTAATGGAATAGACAAAACTTGTCCGTCATAGGTGGCCATTTTTGGGAGGAAATCTAATAGACACTGCCAAAAATTATTTGTCACATATAAATTATTAAAGGCCCATTGACTTTATATTGATAAATGTAAAAGTAATGAAATATAATTAAATTTATTGCAAAAATATTAATATTTTCATATAAATTGCTGAGCCTAATAACAAATAAGGTTGCAATTTTTTGTCAATTATAAAAATGTACTAAAAATTGGTTTGTTTTAAAACTGACATGATTTGTATTGGCAAATGATCATAGGATACATAGATATATTACTCTTTAATATCGGTGCACGTAACTCATGAGAATGTGACGAGCATTTGATCTATACCTACACAAAAATAAGTCTGTTCGGATTACCAACAAATTTGTACAAATTCTTAAAAAATTGTAAAAGTTTTTACTGGAAGGTGTTTCTTTACACAAATACTCAGTAAGAAATTAAAAACAGAGAGTGTAATGTGACAGTTCGTTGCCAGAGAACTTACAAGTTTTTAATGGATACTTTTTTGCCAGTAAGAATTTGTAAGCAGAAAAAACATGATTGAAAAATATATGCTTGTATTTTTAGTTAAATATTAAAATAAATTATAATACAGTTTTTGGCCTAGAAGGCTTTGTATTATTGATGAATTAATAAATAAATAAATTGTTGATGAATTTAACGTGATATATATTACAGAATTAACTATGAAAGCAGTTAAAAAACATTTTTAAAATGTTTCTGGTAAACATTTTAAATTTACTTTTATCTTATCCATTTTGACGAGTCGAATCTTTTTTGAATTTGGTATTTAATCAATTTTACTAATTCATATTCTGTATATTTTTCTTTTTGAGAGTAAATTTGGTCTTACTCTCTGTAATTTTGTTACTGAGTACTTTTTACTAGTAAGAAAACAGACCTACTATACAATTGCCCATGTCCCTACTTTAGAACGTTTTGCAATTAGAACGAATTTGTGAAATCACACGAAATTGAAATTTGGTGTTCTCAAATCCTAAAAGCTTTCGGAAACTCGAATTTTTTTCGAAATTATTATCGAAGTGCCAAAAACATATGGTTTTATAGAAAATAAAAAACATATGGAAAGTAAAATGCTTTTAAGAAATGCATCTAACATTGTTGTCAATTTGTTTGAGTGTTTTCTAGAATATCAAAACAAAAAAAATGTTTTTTAAAATAGTTTTTTAGAGTATAAACAGAGTATAAATACAGCCAAAAATACAATAAAATCAGAAATAAGTAAAAAAAAGTTCTAAGTTTTTAATATTAAGCACCATTTTTGACTCTAAATTGTAATTTATTAGAAAAAAGGTCATTCGTTTTACTTTCGACCAGTCTTTTTTACACGAATTAAAACGAATTAAAAATAGGGAAAAATGTTCTGATTTAATCGCAAGAACACCGAAAAATTCTAAAATTTTCACTTTCGCTCTGATTTAAAAGCCGTAACAGGGGTGAATATTTTTGTTGTTAAGTGAAGAAGAAGAGCAGGAGATCTACACCATCGTACATTACTACAAGGAAGAAAAAAATATTTGTTGTCACAAACTTGATATTAATCTTTAAATTATCTGCTAATGGTAGGTCAAACGGATTAAAATCCTACTGATTTGAGTATTCGTGTCCCGACAAAAGAGGGCACAGGATGTAATTTTACTTTAAAACTGATTTGCTCGTCACAACAAAATTTAAATTGCGGTTTCAGCTATTGTTGAAAGTTTTTATTGTATTACAATTTAAATAAGAAGGGTTTGAATTTTCAACAATAAGAAATTAAATGACACTACACACCGCAACCCGTTTGGTATTTTATGTAGCCCCAAGTTGTCCCTAATATTAAGGCTGGTTATAATTCCATTTGTTTATTGGAGCTGCAGTTTATGTCCCAAGAACCCAAATTACTCACAGTTTTAGCATACACGCAAGATGCATCTTTTTGTAAATATTTTCAACAGTGGTGGAGGATATTCAAAATTTTGACCAGCTTTATTTAATCATATTAATATTCTTTCAAAGTTTTATAAAATTATTCAAAGTTTAATGAAAGAATTTCCTTTATTTCTACAAATAAAATAAAAGTTTATACAACTTAATTCAAACATTCTTCGAAAATTCAAAGAACTACATCCCCTTTTCCTCTTTGTAGAATATTTATTAAATAAAACTAATAATGGCTGAGTTAGTTGTCTCGGCAATAATTGTAGATACCGATGGCTGTATTAGAGATGGATACCAATTTTTGGTTTACTGTTTAAAATTAGATTTTTGGGGAGTAATCATTCGTATGCTGAGAATATTAAAAATATAAGTTTTTATTTTTTTTTAATATGTCACTATTTAACGAATTATTTTTCCAAAGTTCCTATATATCAATATCAGTCTATTCCACTACAAAAGGTTTGCTCGAGCAGTACCTTATGGGAAGTCTTGATTTTTTTTAATGGAAAACGTTCAGAATCAATAAAAAACACAATCAAATACAAATTTATGCACAGAAAAGTAATTTAGAATAAAACTTCAAAACTTTCTATCGTATTTTTTTTTTAATTTTAAAGTTTTTGTTTTACAAGTTTAATATTTTTTTATTAAAAATAAAAATTGTGTTTTTTCGACCTTTAATTGTGCAATGAAAATGAAAATTGTTCTAGGCCATACTCTATATTTCTTTATTAGGATATTGTCCTAACAAATAATCTATAGAGTTTTTGTTTTCAATTTTATTCTTTGCCCCTTTCAGGAATGTGTTGATAGATCTATTTCGGGAATTTTCTAGGTTCCCATCATCAGAACATGTTTTGAAAGAGGTAACAATCCTATGCCAAACATTAAACATTCATATAAACTAGTTTACTCACTACATGAGAACTAATATATATTATATGAGCTCAAAGTAAAAAAGATTATCACCATTGATCAAAAAATAAATTGAAAATTTGACAATATCCTAATAAAGAAATATAGAGTATGGCCTCGAACTTGAATAATTTTCGTTTTTATGTTTTGAGAAATATAAAATATAAAAATAACACAAAATCGCAGTGTTTTTAAATACAGATACTGTTATTTGAATGATTTTTATTATTGAAAAATGTCACTTGAAACCTTTTCAAAATTCTAAATTATTTTGTATCAAATCCATTATTTAAAACACAGTAAACTGGAAAATACCTTTGATCCATTTCTTCTCAATCAGTCGGTAAACTTTTTTGTATTCCATTATTTGTTTTTTTTTTTTTCTTGTATAACTCATCAACAATCTTTAGTAGCAAACAAAAAAAAGTTAACATTTGGAATTTATTTTCCATTTCTTTTCGTCTCTTTTCATTGCTAAACTTTTAACCAAATAAACATAATGTGTGGGTTTATAGCGGTAATGGTAAACCTTATAATTCCAATGATAACAAGAAGCGGATGAACAGGAATCGTCGCAATTAATTAGAATAGTTCTTGAACACGCGCTCTCTCATTATCTACTAACTAGTGTCCCTTCTTCTTCTTTTGAAATCATAATTAAAAAGATTAATGATGTTGTACAGCAATGCTGTAATTTATACCAGTTGATCGATCGACGCGTACACACATAGAACGTATTTATTTTTGTTTTTAACAATTTTACTTAACGTTTAAGTAAACAAAAACAAACATTTTATTTAACTAAATACATATATAACGATAATTTCGTTTATTAGAATTTAATATTTTAGTGAATAAATGTTATGATATATTCATTCTACTTAAAAGAACAAAAAGTAAAAATATTGGTGTTATTTATTTTCATATATTCTATTTTAGGTTTAAGAAGAACAAAAAAGTTTACATTGATTTTTATCTTTTAAACAATATAAAAATCTTGTAAACATTTTAAAAATATGTATTTTATTCTAAGTCTGACATATATCCGTAATAATTTAATTGTCCGTTTGATTATTCATTTGTCCGTCCGAATAAAAATTGATATATTGCTTCTGGAATTGATTGCTCTGTTACGTCCGCTATACTGTAGTTGCCTTCATGTCAAACTTAATTGCATTAGACCCATCCCACTTTTAATCATATTATAATAAAATTAAGATGGTTTTTATAAACGTTTAGTCTTATTTTAAAACTATACATTAAGCTTGTTTTGTTTTCCTATGCATGTATGAAATCTAATGTATAAATATTTTCAACGTCGATAAGTTGTCAGTTTGTATACAAATATATTTAAAAGTGTCAACAACAAAACAAGGCTATTAACGTTTTGTTTGGAATCGTTTGAAATTTGTATAAACAAATTTCAACCCTTTTTTAAATAAATTTTAAACGATGTCAAACAAAACGTAAAACTGTATGTTGTAAAATAAGGCTATTAAACTTGGTAATATTAGGGTGTTTCACAAAAAACTTTATATGTTATTTTTCAACTCTTAAATCGGAATTTAAATGATTATGGTGCAAAAGGTTTTTGAGATTTTTTTAAAAGGAATTAAAAAAATAGTTTATCAAATAAATTTTGTTCCTGCTTTGTTTTTACACCATCGGATAAGTCAGTACTCAAGAATTCCAGCATACTAAAAAAATATTTGTGGCACACATTTTTAGTTAAAGGGTCACTTTGATAACCTTTTAATTAAAACTATAAAATTTTCCAGATTTAAATTTCAATAACTTCAGAAATAATTTGCTTGACTGGTATTTAAAATACCTTTCGTTTTATACCCACTTCAATTGTCATGAAATTTACATACATACAAATTTCACATGAAATAGGAGAAAAAACTGATTTTATTGTAGTAATTTTTTAATATTTCTTCTAAAGTGAGTCAGATTTGCATGAAATTAAAGGCATTTTAAAGACCTATCTAACATTTTTCATCTTACATTAATACATTGCCTATTTCTGAAGTTATTGAGTTTTGAATTTTTAAAATTCTAAGTTTTTACATTTTAAGGTCCTTAGGTTAGAGCCTTAAACTAATAACACAGGAGGACAAAATCTTAACTTTTTAAAATTAATAAAGTTATGACCACAAATTCTCTATATTTCAGGCACACTCATTTCAATGGCGTACTTTATTTTTCGATCTATGGTACAGTTATTCAATAAAATAACTAAAGTTTGGGCATGCAAATGCAGTTTTTTACACATTGTCAGCTTATTATTGGTTTGACCTATACACCAAAAAATCGAATTCGAGAAAAACTAATTTTTCTTAAAGTCGACTGATAAATATTTGTTTTTGTTTTTCCCAATTAATTGCGTCAGTGACCTTAGAATACAATTCTAAAGAATTAACAAGAAAATTAATAACAAAGGTCGAGTAATAAATCGTATATAACAAAAGTTATAAAGTTTTTACAAAAAAAAATATTCTTGTTTTGTGCTCCACATAAACTTTTTTTTAATATGACATTCTACGGTGCACGTTCATACATTTTGATGTCTAATAGCAGTTCTCTTTTTTTGTTTTGATTTTACGTTCGTTGTTTTGGTCAAGCAGCCAAACAGTAATGAAATAAATGCTTAAATCTATGTATGCAGTATGTCAATTGCAGCAAAACAATAATGAAGAATTTTATGTTAATTTTTGTATACAAAATTTACTCCATATGTCAAACAGTGGTCTATGCATCAGATCAATGTTTATTAAACGTTTAAATTTGGGATAGAATGCAAAGTCGATTCTGAATATCTCAGATATAATACAAGTTATCGAAAAACTGTTTTCGATAACTAAACTTTGTTCAAAACTGGTCAGTGGGTCAAACTAATAGTAAGCTGACGATATAACTTTTACGAATTGTATAGCTAAACTAGCAATTGACCTTAACAAATGGTCATGCAGTAGAAGGAGGCTATTAGGAGGAGGTGTATCAGCAAGAAAACAATTATTTCAATATGATGCTTCATAAGCAAAACTCGCGATACGTCAAAAATCGTATATGCCATCATAGCTATCCGTGATAAATACCTTTTTGAAATTTATTTACATATCATACTAAAAGCTGGACCTCGGAGTCATCCTGGAAAGCTACGCTGCCATGTAGAATTTTTGACAAATCCTGATTTTTGCTCAACATCGAATTTAATTTTAGGCTTTGGGAATCAAATATGTACTATTAATATTACTACTGGCGTTGTCCATAGATTTGAACAGAAAGAAATCAGATTTAATTTATTTGCAAATTTTTATATATAAAAAACAACATGAATATGCATCAAACTTTAAAGAAATTTTGCGAAAAAACTGTACCATACATGGGAAAAAAAGTACGCAATCGAAAGCAGCATTTCCGAAATATATCGAATAGATGATCAGAACCTTATTAATTCTCTTGATTTCATGCCGTGTAATTTGTACCCCAAATAAGTTGTTTTAGTATGCTGAAGCTTTTGAGTAGTTTATTCGGATTTTTAGAAACAAAGTATGTAAACGAGTAAAAAAATTTATGTTTTTTAAACTTCCCGAGCACAAAGAATTTATATATAATTATATATATGTATATATATGTATATATATGTATATATATTTATATATATTTATATATATTTATATATATTTATATATATTTATATATATTTATATATATTTATATATATTTATATATATTTATATATATTTATATATATTATAATTATATATAATCATATATATATAATTAGATATATTTATAAATTCGAAAATTTGTTTATATGGTGCTATATAAAATTATATATAGTTATATATGGTCCAGTATATAATTATGTCTGCCTTATATATTTATATCTAAATTTATATAATTCTATATAATTGTATAAAATTATATGTACAAATTTTTTGGATATAATTATATCAGATTATATCAGATTTTATAGAATTATATATAATTATATATAATTACCTATAGTTATATTTATATATAATTATTTATAATTATATATAATAATATATATAATTATAAATAATTATATATATGTAATTATATATAATTATATATATTATATATAATTATATGTAATTATATATAATTATATATAATTATATATAATTATGTATAATTTGATGTGGCTTATATAATTTTTTTCAATCGGGTTATATTTTGGATACTTTGGGGTCGCTAACCACATACCCCCTTCCAAAAATCATAAGCATTTGCTTTTGTTTTAAATGTTGCAAGATTTTTTTTTTAATGCTCTAATGTCTCTCTGTCTTTGAAATTATATAAAATAAATCACTTGCAAATGATTTCGTTATAAAATTAATATGGTTATATGTGAAGCCATATTTAATGAAGTCTTAACTTGCAGATAACTTAATTTGATATTGAACTTTGCCAAAATATGTATGGGATTATATTTAATGATATATAATTATAACGAAAATATTTTCAGTATGACCTCACATATAGTTTTATAAGACTTAGCATGGGAACATATATAATCATATCGATATTTGGATTATTTTTATATGTCTTATATAGTTATAAATGGAGTAAGATTCGGAGGCATATAATAATATCAAATTAAATATAAAAAATTCTCTAAATAAAAATGATCAGAAGTATTTGTATGTAATGAT
This sequence comes from Delia radicum, assembly GCA_021234595.1. Lineage (NCBI taxonomy): Eukaryota > Metazoa > Arthropoda > Insecta > Diptera > Anthomyiidae > Delia > Delia radicum. Next base: position 80,648,267 of record CM037852.1, on the reverse strand, counting down.
ATTAGCTGTAATGTGACTTCATTCAGATATGACTTAATCATGTTATATAGGACTAGATATAACTATTTTTACCTGGGTTTCTATAAAAATTAAAGTTTGTCTGCCGTTTTATCCGAGAATCTCAAAATTGAGCTCATTAAATTTTTTAAATTATAATATGATTTGAATTTACTTTGAAATAAATTTTATCAGTTCTAAATTTTCTTGATATGTATATTAATAGCAAAGGTCTGCGCGAATTTTTTGCACGACATTCTCTTGTGCATACTAATGCTGGCTTTGACGAGTTTTGATACTTAAAGTAGCAAACAAATAGGATAGTTTGCTTAAAAATGCAAACTTTTTTTTTGATGTTTTTAAAATGTAAAATATTTTTTATTATTGGAGCAAAAAAAAATTTTTTTTTAAAAATAATGTTTTGCCAATGTTTCACAAGACATTTATGCAGATCTTTGATTAAGGGGGGACATTACATTCGCGGCAGAGAAAACAGACCTTTTTTTTAAATTCATAACTCAGTCAAAAACAAACATTTTTCCATTTTTTATTATTGTAGAGAATTGAACAAATTACAAGAAAAAAATCAAAAAAATATATTTTTCACTCCAACATGATTTTATAGAGCTCCAAACTGGCGGCAGAGAAAAAACGGGGTCTCGTGGTTGCAGCGCTGGGAGTCGCAAAAATTGTCCGATTTGGAAAAAAATTACTTTTAAATCTTAACAAAATTGGTTATCGTATGACACAAGCTTTAAATTTTTTTTTCAATTTTTGGTGATGTTCCAAATTTAAAAGTGTGTTTTTTTCGAAAAAAAATATTGACTTTAAAAATTTAAAAAAAGCTCGTGTCATACGATAGCGAATCAAGTTTAAAAAAATACAAAAAAAAAAAAAAAAAATTCGTCAAAAACTGAACCCGCTAATGCCGCAACCAGTACGAAAAACATGGTTTCGAGATAAACGCGTTCAAAGTTTGTGAACAAAAAAACACGTATATACCAGCTGCCGTACGTACGTAGCGCGAATATTAAAAATGCACTCTCACTAATCCGGCTGTAACTTTTGAACCCGTAGGAATTTTTCATGAATTTTTTTTTTCTTAGAATCTTAAGAATATTTACTAAAATACAAAATTATAAAAAAAGTCCATTTCAAAAAACGGCCAATGTCATGTCCCCCCTTAATAGTTTAGGTGATTCCAATTCCGTCTGTTTCATTTGTTTGTCTGCAATGTCCGCTTTTCCCTTTAAAATTAAGAGTTAAATTATCTAACACAACATAAATAAATAGAATATTTAAAAAACAGAGGTTACTATGTAGTTAGAGCTTGAAAAATGTATATATATTTTTTAAATTAACTCGCATAAAAATTGGTTAATAAATCACTGAATAATTTTTATAATCACTTTCAATCAGTATCTTCTTGTATAACCGGTTTTACTTCGCTATTTACTGGTTTTCAACTACTCCTAAAATACCGAAACCCCAATTTATAACGGTATTTTGTAGATATAACAAATTTGAATGGTAAAAAATTATTAAATAAACCCTGTGATATTGAAAGACACATACATGACACTATTGAAATCTTCGGCTACGTTTCCACTAAAGGTGTTTTGGACGTGTTCTGAAACATACATATTTTTTTCACCAAGTCATATGTTTTGCACAAAACATGTAAGTGAAAACCCAGTATTAGTTTTATAATTTTCATATTGGTATTGGTGTGGGCACGGTAGGCAACTACCGTTACAATGAAAAGGTAGTGTTTGCCAACCAAGCTTTAAATCAATGATTTGGTGTGAAATAAAGTGTGATATGATTTAGTTCAATTTATGTTGATTAAATTTTGACTCTGATTTTGATTATGACTTGAAATATAAATCAAATGTACCAATTTTGTTTGAATTGATTTGTAAAAATTGAAAACAAAAAATCTTAATAAATCTGTTTAACCAAACAAAAATCAAAAACTATAACAAATGTTTTTAAATTAACAGGGTAAAGTGTTTGTAACAGTCATATAATGACAATCGTAATTAATTTTTATAATTAATTACTAAAGATTTTTTTTAAGTTTTAAAAAACATTCTATTTTTGCAGGAAGTTAAAAAAAATAAAACTTCGAAAAAGGTTGGAAACAAGCCAAGAAACGTGGAGATAAAAAATACAAAATAATATTTTTTGTATTTGCTTTAGTTATCAGACAATTGAGCAATTCAGACCAAAAGAAATCCCTTACAAACAAAAAACAAGAAAATTGGCCACTAACAAAGCGAATCGATTTGATTTATATTTTTTAAGGTCAGCTAATAGGAAAATTTGTGTATGCACTGCAGCTGTTTTCCCTGTTTTCTTTCAGCTGTATTTGTAATAGAAAGGACCCTCAACCTTAACCTTTAATTTATTATAATTTCAGATATTTTGTATAATTGAAAAAAATTATTATCACAAATGTGTATCCCTAGAGCTTAAATGTGTTAACTAACCTCAAACAAAAGTTGTTTTTGTTATAAAAAAATTATCGTGTTAACTTTGATATCTTTGACAAAAAATTAGTAATTACATTTTTTGTAATATTTAAATTTAGAAGATATTTACAACACTTTAAATCCATGCTAAATTTGCGAATACAACAGTATCTGACAATGCATCTGTATGTCAATATTTATATTAAATATTTTAGGGTTATTTGGATGACTGCTAAAATAAAATGGTCCACATATGTATATGAATACCCCATTTCTCAGACATGTTTTAAACATGCTATTAGCTATTGTAATTATTTTATTATTATTGAATATTTCAAACGCATTTCGTCATCATTTTGCAACACACAACAAACTTAGTTCCAAGAATTTGTCTTTGTCTACTCTTCCATTAAAATAATAAAACAGTTAAAAGACCCAATAACGTAGAGTAAAAGTCGCAGAGAATTTGTTTGCCATTTTAAGTTTCGCGACGAAAAAAACTTATACGAAGTGCTGACTAGCAGATTATGGGAAAAATAACTTATTTTTTTTTTAATGAAAACTGAAATTTTTTATTTCAGTTTTTTCTCATAATTAGCTCGTCAATACCCGTCATTTGAGTGCTCTTCCGTCGCTAAACTCCCTTGTAAACAAGTTGACTTAGCGCTCAGTAATCAAATCATTTAGCAGTTTATTAGCAAACTGTATTTCCCAAAGTCAAAAGATGTTTCCATTTAATTAATACAGTGGTTAAAAGTCTTAACCTGAAAATATATATATATGTCTACCTAAATCGACTGCCAAACTGTGATTATGATTTGTTCTCAAAACTTCAAAAAGTAACATATTACAAATTTTTCCTACAAAACTGTCTGTTGTAGGAGGTGTCCGCTAATAAGACTATCCGTTGTATGGATGATTTACTGTTAATGATCAATACTTACAAGGAGATTATTTCGGGACGTAATATGGTTTAATTTAAGTGAAAGTATGGTTCTTTAATTCGACTAACAAGGAGTCTCCCGGTGGGATCTCTCCGGTCTTAATGAATTTCGGATATATGAAAGATGAGAAAAATGGGGTAGTTTTTGACCCCACCTTTTAAACCTTAAATGTGAGATTGAGCCTGTAAAAAATACGTGTCCCTTATTTATTTCTTCTCTATGGCTTATCCAAATTTTTTTAAGACTGGAGGGAACACATACATGCACATAAATTAAATCATATTACCGCCCCTATATCGTCTCCGTCTGTATTTTTTTACTTTAACTGCTAAAAATTAATGACCAAAACGTAACTTTTATTATAACGATCACATCAGCGAAGTCTTGCATTGCATACAAGCTCATACTGGTCCAATTTTTTTTATATCTGCCCTCTGATGTTGCAATAACAAAATAACCTGTGGTCTTATAAACAAGTCGGTGGACCTAATTGTGGCTGTATTTCTGTTGTGGTTTTTGTTGCAAAATTGCAGAAAATCATATTTCAAATATTGTTTTAAAAATACAACAAAATTAAGATTTGTTAACTAACTCCCCTATAATAAAATTGTCAAATAAATTTTTAATTTATTTGTTTAAACATATTAAACGTTATATAGCTAAAAGATTTTTAATTTTCTTTAGCTATAAAAAACAAATAGATGAACATTGTAAATGTATTTTGCAATTAAAATTTTTAGGTGTACAACATTTTGAATTGTCTTTTGTGCTTATAAGTTCCCTGCCGAAAAGTGAGTCTGTGACAGGGTCCTTTACGTGTCTGATCCAAAGTGTCGGGTACTGGTCCTAGGATAGACACTGAATGAAGGGCGTTTGCAACATGTCACAGAACTAACGCAAAACAACATGTCACTGAACTAGCCTAAAGAAACTTGACACCGAACTTACATAAAAAAAACATATTACTGAAAGAAACCATCTATTCTTTTGTAAATTGTTGTCTGGCAAAATCAGATCGAACACTGAAATAAAGTGTTTACTATTTATAACATATTAGCCCCCCAATAATATAAGCATTTTAAAAATCATCATCATATTTACATGACATTAATAAATTAATTTATTACTAGATTTAGCTTTTTCGATAAACGAAAAAGAGATAAAGCAAAAAACACGTCTAAAAGGCTTTATTTAAAATGATTTAAGCTACTTTATAGTAGTTTTTATATATAATTATATATAATTATATATAATTATATATAATTATATATAATTATATATAATTATATATAATTATAATTATAAAAAATTATATGTAATAATATATATTATATATAATTATATTATACACTCCGGTTCACTTATTTAAAGGCATTAAAAAATCTGTGTTCATTATCCTGTATCTTTTCCAATTTTTAACTGATTGTAGTACTATAAAATAGAATTGGAAGCTAGACACCTTTAGATATAAAAAAATTATGCCAATAGTGGTTTTTTACCTTTACAACTTTTTTTTGAGCAATTTATTAAAAAAAAGTCCAAAACTGTGCTATTTTTTTTGATTCACTTGAATAAAGGCACTTTAATATTTATTTATTATTTTTAAAGTAAGCGATGATTTTTCGTAGGGAGCGTTTGTTTATTACAATTTATTGCATCTTAATAATTTTACAAGTCAAAATGGCAAGAAAAAAAATTTTAAATTTATCGGAAAAAATTAAAATCGATGTTTAACGTTCTGAAGGTTATTCTAACCGCGCAATAGCTCAAAAAATTGGACGAAGCCCAACAGTTGTTTACAATTACATTAAGGACCCCGAAAGGTATAGAAAAAATTTAAAGGATGGGTTTCATTGTCCTTATCTGCGTATGAGAAAAGAAAAATCATAAGAATTGCATCTAATTCTGCCTTATCCTTATCAAAAATAAGAGCTCAAACTGGAGTGAAAGCGAGCAAGTCAACAGTACGCAGAGTAATAAAGAGCTGTGAGTATCTAAAATACCTGAAATTAAAAAAAAAGCCGCCACTTAATGCTCCGCGTAAGGAAAAAACGGTTTCAATTCGCAAGAGACTACATGGTATGGGATGTGCAGCAAAGAGGTCATGTAAATGACTGGAGAACCGTAATATTTACGGATGAAAAGAAGTTTAATTTAGATGGGCCTGATGGCTACAACTATTATTTCCATGATCTGCGGAAAGAAAAGCGATTTTTGAACCGACATCACAGCCGAGAGGGCGGCGTTATGGTGTGGGGTGCTATTACATACTATAGCAGGTTTTGTGAATTGGAACCCGAGACCTCTGAGCATGTTCTCTGCAAATGTCCGAGGCTCTCCGACAGGAGGGTGCGTTATTTTGGTGATCGAATAGTGACGCCATCGGACGTTTGGAACTGTTCACCTGGTAGGATAATTGGCTTCGTAGGGAGCCTGAACCTATAGGGTGTATTCGCTGGCAGCACAAAATACCAATTTCTGGTCGCGGTGCATAGTGCCACTATAATCTAATCTAATCTACTATAGCACAATCGATCTTGAATTTCAAAGTGCAAAAATGACTGATGCAAGCTATAAAACGTTATTGGAATCGGCTTTTCCGAAGTTCAGTGAACTATTTGGTCCCATATCTTGGATATTGCAGCAGGATAATGCTCCTATACATAACGCGAGAGTAGTTAAGGAGTTCATTTCAAGCCAGAATGTAAATATTCTTGATTGGCCACCCTATTCTCCTGATCTAAACATTATTGAAAATGTCTGGGGTTGGTTATCTCGTAAATTCTATGAAGGAGAAAGACAATTCGAGGACAAGGAGTCACTAATTCAGGCCATTAAGAATGCTTGGAATCAAATTTCGTTGGATTACATTAATTCGCTTTATCTGTCAATGAAAACCCGTATAATTGAAGTTAGTAAAAACAAAGGTGGTTGTACAAATTACTAAAAACTCTTTAATAAAGTAAAATTAATTAAAAAACAAGAAAACCCGTTCTTCATTAAATTTAATTAAAATGCCTTTATCCAAGTGATCCAAAAAAAATAGCAATTTTTTTAACTTTTTTTGATAAATTGCTCAAAAAAAGATACTTAGGTAAGAAACTGCTGCTGCCAGGATGTTTTTTATATCTCAAGATGTCTAGCTTCCATTTTCATTTTATAGTTCTGCAATCGGTTAAAAATTGCAAAAGATACAGGCTGCTGAATATGGAATTTTTAGTTCCTTTAAATAAGTGAACCGAGTGTATCATAGGGCTTAAATAAATTTTTTCAATCGGGTATTCAATGTTTTTTTTTTATAGATTTCCAACTTTTTTCTTTAAACTTTTCTTTGACCTTTTCTCCTTTGACCTTTTCTTCTAACAGAGTTGTATTTTAATGCTAATAATTTTAAAGAGTCGCATTTTTGTATTGTTTTTCTGCCAACATACGACTCTGAACATATTGTGTTTAAGGATCGAGTACCCAAAAACGACGAATACTCAATACCCACTACTCATTATTTTACCAGCTCTACTTTATAGAATTTTCTTGCTTTATATGTAGCAATTTTAATCTTAATTGTAGATTTGGCTTAAAAAAATAAAAGGCAGATTAGCTTTTAAAAATTTTAAAATATAGTAATATTTCTATAATCTGTATCGACAATTTTAGAGCCGATGAAAAGCTTAACGATATTTCAGTTATTTCGGTAACGGTGTTTTAAGTGCAAAGCAAAAGAACTCAATAAAACGGTAATGGTATTTTAATGATAACGGTATTTAATTTATTTTAGTAAATTTATGGATACGGTATTTTATTTATTTTGGTAACGATTTTTGAATTGTATTGATATTTTATTAATTTCGGTATTCCAAAGACAGCTGTATTATAAGGGTAACGGTAGTTTGTTAAAAGGCATCGATAACGGTATTTTATCGGTATTGCATACAAAATTTGTCTGTTCTTTATTTAGCCAGTTAAAAAATTTCAATGCCGTGTTTTTTTGAAAATTGCAAATTATTTCGCTTTTATCTCAGTACAGCTAACGGGAAATTATATTTCGAACTCCAACGTACAACTAATCTATAAGTGATTTCGTATTGCAATATATTTTAGCGCAGAACTTAAGAATTCGGATTAACGGCGTTCGTGTTATCGAAAATAAATAAAAAATATAAATATGTAGCTTAAAAAAATTTCGACCAATTTAATTTTTATTGATAGTTTAATTTACCGGCCTATCAATACATAAAGTGCGCGAAAGAATCGAAGCATACAAACTGAAAATCCATTTTTCCTATTTCGTAGTATTTATAAATTTACAAATATTTTATATGGCGGTCTTGGAACACAAGGGGTTCAAGGGACTAATGTTTAATATTGAAAAAAAAGAGCTTAAAGTTAAATTGCATTAAAAAAATGTTAGAAGCTATTTGTAATATATTTTTTTTAATAAGAGAGATCCTGAGATATATTTTTATCTAACATGTTAAAAATATATCATCTTTTACATATACAAATACCCAAAAATAACCTTTGAAGTCGCACTTATACCGCTGCTGCTAGAAATTATATTGTACCTCAAAAGATTCTTAGTAATACCTTATAAAAAAACCACATAGATGCAATTTTTAAACAACTGTTTATTAAGATAAACTTTTTTGGATCTTTGGTACATTTTTTAGTCGTAAAATTCCATAACATCAACGGGCTCATTTTCATCCCTACCTTGGCTTTCGATTCTTTCCAGAATTTCTTCCTTTATATTCTTAAGAAGTGCTTTGAACCAATCATGGTGAATTTTTTGTATGTAGCAAAGAAGTGGCTTGACGCCATTTTTATGAGAAATTTGTCTGATTTCAACCACTCAGTCCCAGCGAAACATGTATTTTAATGAGAAGTGTTAATATTACGAAACTGAATAAAATAAATAAATTCCACATTGACCTCTTGTGCTCTGAACTTCTTTGAACTTTACCAACTAATTCCATGTGTAAACTCAATTCTAAAAAAGGCACTTGAACGCCTTTTGTTTCAGCCCCTCATATGTACCTACACTGTATTGACATGAGATCGAAATTCCACATAAATACAATATGTTAAGATGATTTTTTAATGTACTAAATGTAATGCCTTGATTGTAAAATGTATTGGAATCGTTGAGTACACTCTGGAAGGTCTTAAATACTCAAATATAAAATGAAAAGATTTGTTTGCTTGATAAATTTCTCATTTTTAGGGCATTTCTTACAGTCACATTTTGAATTCTTCGAAATCTATCGTCCTTCAGGATTTTTTTGTAAAATAATTCTTGGAATGACATACTGCATTAACTGCATGCTAAAATATTTATTTTATTCTTAGGACTCACAAAGGATACAGAGAGCATTGTGCAATTATATTAAAATTTCTGGATAAACCAGATTTGATCCTTTTTTGCTAGTTTAACACATAAAGTTCTTTGACATGTTTGTTTTGATTTTTCCTTTCTACAAAGAAATTTTTTTTTTAAATTTACAATTTTACCATTCATCATATAAAATTTGTTTATGTGTCCATTGCATCTCACATCATTACAGTGTAGTTATAAAATATTAGCAAATTTCTAATAATAATGATAAAGGAGATAAATTAATTTCCATTTCGTATGCTATGATTTTAAAGTTTACTGTATCAGTTTGTCAGTGTGTCAGTTTGGCCTACTCGCTGAAGTCGGCGTAAGCGTGAAAGATTTTTGGACTTGCTAATAAAGCGTCTTAACAAGTGTTCTTACAGTAATTTATTTACTATTTTTCGGTTACCCAGTGGTATGTCAGTGCTTGATCTTTTGCATCACTGGCAGATTCTAACTGAAATTTTTTATACTGGACAACGTTAATTTATGGCAAAAACACCAGAAACAAGCCTAATCTCGTTGAAGTCTAGTTTTACTGGAAAATTTCGCGAACAGACCTTTTATATGATATATATAATTATTACACCCCTAAAAATATGCTACAAATTTGTAATCATATTTAATGTAAAGAAAATAAAGATTTTTATTCCTGCTGAATGGATGAGCACGAATTGTATACACCCTATCTCACTTAAATAAGAAAAAAAAGCCCTAAGTCCCTGTAGCCATTGTCCTTAAAGATAAGTCTTTTTTTTATTAATAGTCAGATTCTTTTGCAAAAAAAGAAAGATAACTTAGACTATGTAAATGTGAAACAGAAAACTTTTAAATGAACAATTTATGTTCAGAGTTAATGCGTCTGTTTTATACGTTTAAAAGAAAGTCATATGGCTTTTTTCTTTGCTTTAGAGCAATGATTAAACGTTTTTTGTGTGTTATTTTTCTAAAATTTTAAAAAAAGAATAAAGAAAAGAGAAAATTTTTTTGATTACCTGTGCAAATTACAATTAAAACAGCCCTGATGTTGGTGATAATCTTGATTATGGTGATTACTATCGGCCAGTCCAAGTTATAGACTATTCAAATAATATACCTACTGATATAACACCAAAAGTTATTGATTATGGACATAAGCCTGCGGTGACGGCAGTTTCCTCCGCACCGGCCAATAATGATTTTAAACCATTGAAAATAATTAATTATGATCATGCATCAAAGCAAAGAGGCCCACAGCCTCCACATCAGCAACAACAACAACAGCCGCAGCAACGTTTAACCGCTGCACAGAAACGCAGATTGAATAAGAAAAATAAAAATAATAAAATTAATCAGCAGCATCAGCAATCAAATCAGCAAGGAAAATTTCAACCGGCACGTAATCAGGCAAATCGAAAGGTAAAGAAAATAAAATTAAAAAAAAAAAAACAATGAAAAAAAATCAAGCGGAAATTTAAAGAAAGTGATATTAATTGATTCTGTTTTTGTTTGTTAAAGGATTTACAAAAACAAAATAAAACTGGTGATATAGATGCAGATGAACTTGAAGAAATTTCTGATATCGATGAGTAAGTAGTAAAACATTAATTTTTATATTGAAGCTAATTGGTAATTAACTGTAATAACAAGTAGAATTTTAATTTGTTGGATTATAAAGCGGTTTGTACGTACGTTATAGTTTTGATTTTATTTGACATAAAATTGATTTATAATTAACCATTTAAGATTTCATGGTAGATTGTCAACAACTAATTAATTTTTCTAATGAACTAGTTTAGTTTGAATATATCGGTTCTTATTTAAAATATCCTGTTTAGTTTTCGCTATATTTCTAACGACCTGTTTCCTATTTGATTGTATATTAAATGAACCGGTTCTAATAATTTATGATTAAAAACTGTTTTATTTTTGTCCTAGTTTGAATAAACCTTTTAAATATTATCGTCAAAGTAAATAAGCATGTGGAAATTTCTTTTAATTTTTAATTAATTCAATCAAGTTTTAATAATATTCTAAATAAACTGATTGAATTTTTGTACTATTATTTTATAAATCACTTCATATTTGAAGATATTCTCAATGAACCGTTTTAATTTTCCAACATCCGAACCGGTTTAGTTTTCGTTATCTGATAAAGGACATCGTTAAGTTTTTATGCCAATCAAAACGAACCAATTAATTTTTAGTGGGTCAAATATTGATGCACGCCGGTTAGAATATTTTGAATATTTTGTTTTTTTCGGATTAAATTTATAACAATTCTAAAAGAAGTCGTTAGGTATTTTGTGGTGTTCAAAGTAAAGCGGTTTAGTTCTGATGTTTATGTGATGTCCATCTTAACCGCAGACATTTTCATACAATTCCAAATAAAGCTCTTTCAATTTCATGGCATCTCAATGAACCGGTTCTGTTTTTAAGCAGTTATGTCTAAACGGTTCTGTTTTCAGAATTTTCTTATGCTCAAATCATATTTTGGGGTTTGTTTAAAACTAGTTCAACTGTTTATGATTTCATGCTATTTTAAAAAATGTATTGTTTTCTTTTTGAAGTTATCTTGATGAATCTGTTCAGTTTTTTTTATTTTGTTTTATAATAATTATTTATATGGGGAATTCTTTGTGAACGGGAAACCTCATGATGTCCTAAATTGAGCTTAATGTACCAATGTATATTATGGCTTAAAATTTAGGTGAATATCTCTAATTTCTAAAGTCGAAAATGGGCACTGAGGGTTTTGGGGTCGCTAAACTTAATCTGTCATCAGATTTTTAAAATTCAAAATGGAAGATCCAATATGGCGGAAAATAAGAAAAAGTTTCGAGATTTGCTTTAAAATTGTCACAAAATAGTTTTTAAGATTGCTGAATACGAAAGTTTCAAAATTATAATTGTGGATCCAATATGGCTGATGATTTTTTTAAGGGCATCGGTTTTGTTGTATATTATTAAAGGGGTAGCAGAAAACTAATCTGAGATTGGCTTTTCAAAATTCAAAATTGTGGATCCAATATTTCAGATAATTTTTTAAAGGTCATCGTCTTAGTATTAAATATTTTCTCGGAAAGTTTTGAAGGTTGAAATCAGTCTAACAATTAAAAGTAGCGGATGCAATATGGCGCATAATTTTTTTGAAAAGTGTAGGTTTCGTAGAAAATTATTTATCGGTCATCGTCTTAGTATTAAATATTTTCTCGGAAAGTTTTAGAGGTTGCTGATAACGAATCTGAAATCAGACAACATTTTAAAGTTTTGGATCTTAATCACCAAATTCGAAGCTAAATTCCAATTTTTGAAAATAAAGATGACGAATCTAATATGTCACATGAATTTATTTTACGTAATCGTAATCTCTTTAAACTTGATATTAGATCAGCCATCTTTATTTTTAAAAATCAAATATTAGATTCTTATTTAGCGACCCGCAAAACATTCCGATAAATAATATACAACGAAACCAAAATTTTTTTCAAAAAAGTGATTGAATCCGACATTTTGAATATTTAAGATCTGATATCAGACTCGTTATAAGCGAGACTCAAAATGTTTCGAAAAAATATTTGATATGAAACCAACCACTTTTAAAAAAAATTGCGCCTGTCGGCTTCTCCATTTTAAATTTATAAAATCTAAAACATTCCGAAAAAATATTTGATACGAGTCCGATAAAAATCCTATCTCAGATATCCATTTAGCTACCCCCACAACTTTCCCTTTAATAATATACAACAACACCGATCACTTTTCCAAAAAATCATCCGTTATATTGTGTTTGCCATTTTGAATTTTGAAAATTTACTATCAGATTCGTAATCAACGATCCTAAAAACTTTTACATGACAATTTTAAATCAAATTTATAAACTTTTTGAAATTATCCGCCATAGTGGATGCGGTATTTTAAATTTAAACAATATCGACCCCAACACGGGGGGTACAATTATCAAGCCGCTAACTCCTTAACATGTTTTAAAGCGTCTCTAAAAGTAATATCTCAACTCCATATTAGGCAAACCTCCATATACCTCCATATTGATCCACTCGTCTTTTGAATGTAGAGATATTCATCTAAATTGTAAGCTATGATACAACTCTGTACGTCAAGCTTAATTTTGAACAGCAGGGGTCTCCCATTCACAAAGAATGCTCCATACATATATATATATATATTACTTGTTATTTTAAATAAACCAATCTCGTTTTGGTTTACATCGGTTGAACCTATTCCATTTTCGTTTTTATAATAAAACGAGTAATTAAATAAACCAATTAAATTAATGTGTTGTTCTAAATTACACAATTTTCATTATGTTTTCAACAAACCAGTTAAGTTTATTAAGTTTTTGTAAAAGAATCGGTTCAGTTTTTAAATTTGGAATAAATAAACAACGGTTAATTGTCAATTAGTTCATGTATTTATAATGCAAAGATCACATATTAATATTTAAATTTTATATTTAGCATGGCCAATGAACCAAGTTCCCCGCCACCTCCTCCACCACCTATGCTAACTTCAGGTGGCACTTTTACTCCATCATCGGCTCAAATAGCAGGCTCTTCTATATTTCCATCTACTGCCGATGCTAATGAAAATCTACCGAAAATGTCATCGGCACATGTTCAAATGTCTATACCCACGGAGGAGAATAATAATACAATATCAATTGATGAGATTCTAATGAAACCGGGTCGTCAAACAAGACCTAAAAAATATGTATAATTTTAAGGGGTCCTCCCGGTAGTGGCAAATCACATGTAGCCAAATTAATAAAAGAAAAAGAGAAAGAAATGGGCGGTAATAATCCACGTATTTTAAGTATAGATGATTATTTCCTCATAGAAAATGATTATGTAGAAAAGTGTCCAAAAACCGGCAAAAAGGTGAGAATTTGTTGTTTTCTTTATCAATTATTATCATTTAACAACTTAAATTCTTATTTCTTTTTCATTTAGATTCCCAAGAAAGAAATTCTCTATGAATATGATAAAGATATGGAGGAAAAATATATGCAATGTGTTTTAAAATCATTTAAAAAAACAATTGCTGATAATTTATATGATTTTATTGTTATCGATTGTAATAATAATTCTTTGCGTTCATTGAATGAATTTTATTGTCATTCCAAAGATTCTGGTTTTGTGGTGAGTTTGATTGTTTTACCCAACACTGATATGAACATTTTCTCCTCTTTGTTTGTTTGTTTGTTTCTTTCAAACCTTTATATATCAAATAACTTTTGTAAACTTTAATTTAGCCCTATATAATTGATTTAATATGCGATTTGAAGACTTGTCTGGATCGTAATATACATGAACGTACTGAAAAGGATATTAAGAATGTAATTGATACTTGGAAACCAACTCCTTTTCATTATATTAAATTAGATATATCTAGTTTATTGGAAAATGTTGTTGAAATGGAAGATGCTGAAGATATGGCAATGGTAAGTATTTATTAATACAATTTATATTTCTTTAAATTTGTCTTTTACAGCAGATATTTAAAATTTATTTGAGTTTACTTACTTACACTTGTTAAATTAATAACTTAAAATTGAGGTGAATCCACATTAAGTGAGGGAAATATAGTTTAATTTAAGATTTTTATATAAAAAACCTATGTACTTGATACTATGCAGTCCCCAAAATATGACTGTTATCATATCATATAATTTGATTACAACTCATTTCTGTATTTAAAAAAATAAACTGACCCTAATTAAGTTTTGCCAACCATTGATTGATATATACACCTTTCAGACATATTCTTCTAAAACTCTTAAGTTGTTATTGTTGAATTTGATTGTTTTATTATTGCATAATTTCTATAAGAAAATATTGACAATATAATAATTGTAGTACATACATTGGTTAAATATGTCTTCAAAAGACGACTAATGCTACCTAGCATGATTTATTATATTAAGAATATTTTACCCGTCCCCCAAATTATTTATATATAGTTGTCCTACTACAAATTTTTATTAATTATAAGCAAATTACCATTACACATACAATGAATACTTTTAAATAATTAAAATTTATAACATAAGATAATATTAAAAATTAAATTTAAAGCTCTTCTTGCACAAGCCCCAGTCATCTAGGTGTTGCCATTACAAATCGAAAATACAATTTTGAAAACTGGAAACTAAAAAATTAAAATTTGAAGAGAAGTGTAATGAAAACACCCTTGAAAGATGTTCATCATAAAAAGCTCATCAAAATATAGTGCCTCACAGATTATAAAATCATATTACGTTTGAACTGGATTCTGGACATTATAGTTAATTTTTTTTGTAATGGCCAATTGAAAGAAATATGCAAATGAACGAGTGATCTAGAAGAACGAAATATCTTAAAAATAGAATTGAGCTAAATGAGCTGCAAACTAAATTCGTATATTCCTCACAGTGTAGTAAAAAAAAAACAGCCCAACTTAAGCGGGTTAAATAAAAATTAAGGTGTATGATTAAAGCTGTATACAAATAAAATTTACGTTGATTGTAAATTTGACCAGAACATTTGTTTTCTGTTTGAATATTCTTTCAGGAACCTTTACTTTACATAAACATGATACAGCTTTAGTACTGACAAGTGAGGTATCCCGACTGGAACCCGCAGATTTTAATTAACTTTGAATGTGATGTGGAGGAGCAAAAAAGACACGTATTTTCGTTTACTGAGAAATCGCACGTTTAATGGTTCAAAAGTGGGGTGTTGACTTTAAAAAACTCGTAAAAAACTTACAATTAGAGATGTGCCCTACTTCTGGCAATATGGGTGACGTTTTTTTTCCCCCGGTATCTCACAAAGATGGCCTGTTTTTAATCACCGTATTTAGTTTAAGATTTATTTTATTTCGTTAAAAGTTCTATATTTTGCGTATTAATAACAAATCCATTTTGGATTTAGCTTAAGGGGGGACATTACATTCGCGGCAGAGAAAACAGAACTTTTTTTAAAAATTCATAACTCAGTCAAAAACAAACATTTTTCCAAAATTATTATTATTGTAGAGAATTGAACAAACTACAAGAAAAAAAAATCAAAAAAATATATTTTTCACTCTAGCATCGTTTTACAGAGCTCCAAACTGGCGGCAGAGAAAAAAACTGGGCCTCGTGGTTGCAGCGCTGGGAGTCGCAAAAATTGTCCGATCTGGAAAAAAATGACTTTTAAATCTTAACAAAATTGATTATCGTATAACAGGAGCTTTTTTTTATTTTTTTTTTCAATTTTTGTTTATGTTCCAAATTTAAAAGTGTGTTTTTTCGAAAAAAAATATTGACTTTAAACATTCATAAA
The DNA here is from genome assembly GCA_021234595.1 of Delia radicum. Lineage (NCBI taxonomy): Eukaryota > Metazoa > Arthropoda > Insecta > Diptera > Anthomyiidae > Delia > Delia radicum. The sequence goes on along the minus strand of CM037852.1, from coordinate 80,632,174 downwards.
AAATCGAAAAAAAATTTTAAAAAAAGCTCGTGTCATACGATAGCGAATCAAGTTTAAAAAATACAAAAAAAAAAAAAAAAATTTCTTCAAGAAATGAACCCGCTAGTGCCGCAACCAGTACGAAAAACATGGTTTCGAGATAAACGCTTTTAAATTTTGTGAACAAAGAAAAAAAGGATACCTTCAATCTGCCATGTTTCATCACAACCAACATCCACTGATGCTCCATGAAGTTTCTTAGCAGATGTACTAGTGAACTCCACCTCAGATTCCATTTCTTCTGTTGAAATAGGTTTTCTTGGTGTAATGATTTTGTGTAAAAAACCTCTTTTGCCTTTTCGATCTAAAGAACGACGCTTAATTTTTCAATATTTTTCACAAAAAAAAGCCCGTAGGAATTGAAGCCGTAGGAATTTTTCCATGAAATTTTTTTTCTTACAATCTTAAGAATATTTACTAAAATACAAAATTATAAAAAAAGTTGATTTCAAAAAACGGCCAATGTCATGTCCCCCCTTAATTAAAATCCAGAAATTGCTTTTTTAACAACATTTTAATTTTTTCCATCACATTAAGGGAATTCATGTCAGAAATTTTCCTCTTTCAAATTGCAAAATTACACTATTGCTGAAGTGAGAGTATCTTTTTATCATTATTATGATTGCGAGAATGTAACCTGTGCACTAGGGTGATAACTTTTTTTGGACAACATTCTCCCCAGGGGTTTTCTAATGGCAAATATTGTATTAATGATAAAAAAAACTATTTCAGTTCAATTTAAAAAAAAACCTTACGCACCGACAGCGATTCCTAAAATGCCTTTAATATATTTTTTTTTAAATTTTTTTTAATAACAATTTTTTTAAAATATGGTTTATACATATGTAAGTATGTAAACAAATAATAACAATAAATGATTAAAAGTAGGTATTGTAAGATATAAACTTTAGGTTCAAAGTACGCGATGTTTTACAAAGCGGATATATATCTTGTACTATTTTTATTCCACGTTCCGCACAAATATTACTGCGTTGTTGATTTGGAATTGTATATGGTATAGGTACCCAATGTCTGAGGAAACACTCGTGGGCTTTCGTAAAATTTATTAATGACTTGTTTAGCCGTTCAAAATCATTTTCGTGGAAACAGTGGTCCGAAAACCAGATTCGAAACCATGCATCACAAATGAATAATTAAATAGCGGAAATTAAAGCAAATTTGGAAGAAAACTATTCCATTGACTCGAAAACGGACTTTACTATTGAAATCAGCATGCCTTAATTATATAGATGTGATGGTCAGACGTTGAGGTGTTTTTTTTTTAACATTGTTTCATTCAAAACTTAAATGCGTTTGGTGCGTAACCTTTTTTAACGATAGCGAAAAACTAAAAACGCAGTTCTTAATATTTGTCCATGCCCTACACGATTTTGTCTGGGTAGATTTGATATTTGCAAAAAATGCAAAAAGTTATTACCCTACTGTGCACAGTGGGATGTAACACAATATTTTTGGAAATAATTCGGCCATTTCTTAATAAGAAGTCGGACTGCAATGAAATTTGGATACTTGCATAAGTGACGTAATATCGAGCTTAAGTTTTGATTTTAAACCATCTAGACCAGGCGGGGGCGGCAATATGACCAGCCAAAATAGGTTTCTAATCCGATGTTCAAAAAATTTACATATTTGTAATCTGTTAATAGAGATTAACAAAAACATGCTTCCGTGTGTGAGTTTTCTCTAATAGTTCCCGAGATATATTCCCATTTGAAAATGAGAAATTTCAAATTTGGTCAGACTCATTTGGGAATAGCGGGACGAAATCGCTGCAAATTTCTTTTTTAAAATATTGTTTTTTTAACTAATAAAAATTCTTTATTAAATAAAAAAGAAATGAATGCAATATCTCGTTCAACTCAAAAACTGCGTTCGTTTAAATTAGAAATTAAAAAAAAAAAAAAATCAAATTTTTGCGATTGTTTCCGCCTAAAGCACCAACAGTCTTTTAACTCCAGATAAATATTTTCTTTCTCTACATATAAAGTGTGCATACCATTCTGTAAGGTCCAGTTAAATAAAAGCAAGTTGTTATTTTCAATTTAAAACGAGCTTTCAACCTCCGTATATTTACAAAAATAAAGCAAATCAAACATATTAGCTAGGTTGATACTAGTATTTCGATCTGGCTAAAGATCTCATCAGAACCCGAAGTTTTAGAAAAGCTAGAGCCTCCATAATAGGCAGAACTTTAACAAAAAACCTATTAATAATCAATTTTGCTCCATTCTTGTGTTAAAAAAATTTTTTGATTTGTATATTCTTTTCACCCCAGCCGCTTCTAAAATTGTCATATTTTTAAGGCAAATATCAACTTTAACCCACTGCTCAAAATTATGTAGCGGAAGCGCTTGTAAATACTTTAATATATACCTAATTTATTATGTAAGACTCTTCGAATCCTCGCTTTAAATGAAGACATGACAGCAAGAAATGTAAAAATACCATTTTTATTTTTGGGATTTGTGGGATTGCTTACAGCAAATCATAAATTCGGACAATTTCACAATTTTGACTTAAAAGTCTATTTAAGTCCAACAAAACATTAAATTGTTTTTATTAATAAATATTTTATTGAAAAGTGAAAATTTACATTTTGGAAACAAAATTATGGCGAGCACTCGAAATTTTATATGCAAAAAGTTTCCTAGTTTCATATTGCAGCCCAGGGGTTTTTGGAAGGTTCAGGATCAAAGCTTAAGCTCGATATTACGTCACTTATACCTGTTCCAAATTTTATTGTAATCGGACCATTAAGTAATAAATGACCAAATTTGTTTCAAACATTTTGTGATATATCCAACTGTGCTGTGTTAGATCTTCAGTTCAAAAAACAAGTTTTAACATAACGTATTCATTTCGCATTAACCAATGTAGGATCTACCGATTATTTTCTTCCAAAAATGTTTATAATAGATTTGAGCTGAAGGATACTAAGAAAAATACACAATTCAATATTATTTTTCCAAGAAAAGCCATATTTTTTCCTACCTCAAAATTTCGATTATCAGACAAAAAATTAAGAATTATTAGAGTAGTTCAGCATTGATCCACTTTTTGGACAAGTTTTTCCCTTTATTTACATTTTTTACATCTTTTTTTAATAATTTTTTAATATTTTTAGTTATAGAATTAATTTTTTACTTAATATTTATATGTATTTTTTATTTAGTGTTGCATTTTTAGTACTACATATTTGTAAAATTTGTCAATGTTGACAACGCTATAAAATAAAACACAAAACATATGTTTAAAGTAGTTTTTATCCTGATAAATTTCGCAATCGCTTTGACCCAGACAACTTTACAACATTTTTGGGAAATTATTTTCTTTGTTATTGTTGTTGTGTTTTTGAAAAATTTTTCACTTTTGCATTTTTCCAAAACCAAAATTTCTGACATGTATGTATACTAGGGTGGGCCGATTTGTAAGGACAAAAATGTTTCGATATTGTGCCATCGATTGTTCGATAGCTTTTACCATGAGGAAAAAAGTTCCACTAGGTAATAAAAAAATCGGCTGATTTAATTTTTTTTAAATATTACCTTTCTAAGGTGACATACAATACATACAAATATACATTGCCACATACAATACAATATAACATATGAGCGCGTGAGAATAGAAATACGACTGAGAGAATTGTACATATAGGACCGCATCAAGAAAAGAGTACTCTAAGTCGTATTTCTATTCTCACGCGCTCATATGTATTGTATGTCACTTGAAAAGGTAATATTAAAAAAAAAAAAAATTAAATCAGCCGATTTTTGTTTTATTACCTACTAAAAAAACCTTAAAAATAAAAGTCAATAAATTGATTGCACAATATCGATTGCTAAATCGACCCCTAAAGTATACCCTTATTATTAAGGTAACCAAAAATAAGCTAGAGCTAGTTTTTCATTTAAAAAGACAAAACTATTTAGACTAAATATACTAGTTCTGATCATGAAATTATGAACATTTTTAGCTACATTGGTTACAGTTTCTTTAACTTATTTTTTGATATTTGTTTATTTTAGCTTATTTTGTAAATATTAGCTACTTTTTGACTTTTTTCTTTAAAAATTAAGTTTATTTTAGCTCTTTTCTTTTAAATAGAGCTTTTTTGATATATTTTAGCGAATAGTATTTTGAAGTATATTTTTTTTAATTGAAAGTGGAAAATTTTATGTTACATGATGTTGGTTTATCAAATAATATTTTTTTTATAAACCAATTTCATATTTGAAGTTTAGGAAATCAATTTCTCTTTTGCAACTTTGTTTGACTGACGAAATTTAACGCAACAAATTTTACACACATTTTTGTAGTAACGATTTTAATAAAAAGCTTTAAAATTTAAGGGGTTTTGTTTTTTCATATAATGGCTTACACACAGAGAAAAATTTAGCAATTTGCCAACTGAAATTCGGTTACAATGACTTAAATTCGATTATTTCGCACAACCAACTGTATATATGCGGTTGATTATTCAAAAATTTTGTTTATATGGTGCTATATAAAATTATATGTAATTATATATGGTCCAATATATAATTATATTTACCTTATATAATTATTTCTAATTTTATATAATTTTATATAATTATATATACCCATTTTTCGGATATAACTATATATAATTATATATGATTATATCAGATCTTATCAATCAATTTCCGTATATAATAATATATAATTTGATTTGGCTTATATAATTTTTTTCAATCGGGTAGATAAATATATTTATTTTTTTTAATTAAAAATCATGTTATTGAATTTTTGACGAAATAAGATATATCCAAAAATAAATCCAGTGATAAAAAACAGGGCTTCTACAAAATCTTTAAATGTAAATGCAACCTAAAGTCGGTTTAGTTATAAAATAATCTATACTTGAGTAAAAAAAATGCTGCAAAAAATATAGGTAATTATTATTGCAAGATTACAACCACCCACGAAATTAAGCTTGAAAATGTACAAAACTTTGCTAGTGCAAAGCAACCCAAAATGAAAAGTGTCTTAAGGTTTAAATTTTAAAAAATTTATAAGCAACTAACCGCTTTTGAATATCTAGTAAACTCTGAAAACAATTTTACCCTTGCCCCTTAAAAAATTTGACTTTCTATGATAATACAACGCTGGCATTATGGGAAAAAGTTTCACTAAAAACCAGTAAAAGGCCAGTTGAGTTGCGGCAACATTCTCATATTGCCTTTTGATTGCAAATAAAAATGTGCAATATGTTTGTACGTTACATGGCAACACTTTCAAGTAGTTGCCCATTGTTCGCAAAAGAATATCAAAACGGCCTTTAAATATTTAAAAAAAAATCCATAAATCTTTTACGAATTAGTTATTTAAAAACTATGTTCTTTAACAAATTTGGGAACAATATAAACGTGCTGTTGTAAAAGAGTTTTTAACATCAATAAATATATACTGACATTATATTCTAATGAATATGTTTTCGATATTATAGCGCACAAAATATCGGCGTATATAAGATATGGAACATATAGGCTCCTATATTATGCCTATCATTTTGAATTTTTTTTTTTTTATAATACATATACAATTAATTATATCTGAAACATTTATAAATAAGTATCTTTTTTGAGAAATCTTGTACATGCACCTAAAAGCAAATGTCCCAATATTTATATGTACTTCAAAACTATTGTTAAAAATTATACTGTTCAATCTAAATTTTAAATGAAACAACATTAATTCATAAGCATAGTTTTTAAGAAAAATCAATAAGAAATACATCGAAAATAAGGTATTTATTTTCGGCAAGAGTACATTTTTATAGTTAAAATTGATTTTTATACATGATTTGGCAATAATTTCTTTACAGGATGATAATACAGTTTATGAAAATACTGATAGTAATACAATGACGACGACACAAACTGCTGGTGATGATGATGATAGCAAAGAAGCTGATGATAATATCGAAGCTTCAAAGGATAATGAAAATCATGATGATATTGAAATTATTGATGAAGACGATAGTAATGATTCCATTGCAAATGTAAGTTTAATTAACAATCCTTCAACAATTTTAGACGTAAAATAATTATGCGATTAAGATGGAAACAAGGAATTATAAATGACATTGGAAATGGGTTACAATTCTATGGTATTTTTATAATAAGGGCTGATGAGTTTATTCATATAAAGTTTGTAACATCTTCTATATTTAATGATTGAGAAAACGAGCTTATCTGATTATATTTTTGGTTTAGGTTAACCTTATTACCATTAAATCTTAATTAGTCTTTATTATGTTTTAAACAATTATATAACGTAACAATTTTTATACTAGTGTGGATTCTTAAAAAGCAAATGGGAAACTGATACTACTACTGAAAATTTGGGTAAGTATTTTTCTACAAACAGACTATGTGGATATGAGTCAGACATGGCACAGTAGTAAAATTGAACTGTTTTGAGCAAATTTGCCTACAGCCCACAGTATTAAACGAATTTGATAAAAAATACTACTTGAAAAATAACTGACTAAATTCCAGATCGATTCCTCATGTTCGATTTTTTAAGTAATTTATTTTATGTTCTTAATAAATCGTAAAAATCAGCAAAATTTCCATTGTTTTTTTATATTTCTGCTATAAAAAACTTAAAAGTTGTTTGATACAAACAAAATGTATCTCAAATTAAAGATAATTATATTTTCTATTGATATTTTTTGTTAAATCCGTGGTCAGAATTTTAGTTCGAATGAAATTTTAAATATTCACTTTTTGCTTTAATGCAGCATCTTTACTACGAGGGCGGATCAATAAGTCCGTGACTTTTAGAACTTCCCTCGTAGTTATATGAAATGCAACACTGCTCCCATCAAGTACCACCTGTTAATAGACTACTGTCAAATTTTGAGCAAGTTCCTTCATTTACTTTGCGTTCAAAAAATTCAACCTCGTGGATTTTTTTTAAAAATGGAAAAAAGTGAACTTCGAGTGCTCATTAAACATTATTTTTTTGCGAAAAAAAACCCGTCAATCAAACCAAGGAAAAGCTTGATAAATACTATATGGACTCTGCATTATCGATTTCAATGGTAAAAAAGTGGTTTACTGACTTTCGTTAAGGTCGCACAAGTACAAATGACGCTGAACGTTCTGGACGGCAAATTGAGGTCAATACACCCGAAAATGTCGAAAAAATCCACGATATGGTGTTGGCCGATGGAAGAGTAAAAGTGCGTGAGATTGTTGATGCCATAGGCATTTCATATGTAAGTATGGTTTCGATTTTATATGATCAGTTGGGTTTAAGAAAGCTGTCTGCAAGATGGGTGCCGCGTTTGCTCTCCATTGACCATAAACGTAATCGTGTGACAACTTCAAAGGATTGTTTGGAGTTGTTTAAATGCAATTCGAATGAGTTGTTGCAGCGTTTTGTGACTGTGGATGAAACATGGATCCATTACAACACTCCGGAGACCAAGCAGCAGTCTAAACAATGGGTTTCTGCGGGTGAACCGGCTCCGAATAGGCCAAGGTAAGTTTGTCGGCCAATAAGGTGATGCACGCGGGATAATTCACATCGATTACCTTCAAAAGGGAAAAACAATAAACGGCGAATATTATGCCAATTTATTGGACCGATTCAACGAGGATTTAAAAAAAAAACGACCCAATATGGCCAAGAAAAAAGTTCTTTTTCATCAAGATAATGCATGGGTGCACACGTGTGCAGTCTCAAGGGCAAAATTCCATGAATTGGGCTACGAATTGGTACCTCATCCGCCATATTCTCCGAATTTAGCACCCAGTGACTATTTCCTACTTCCAAACCCAAAGAAATGGCTCGGTGGAAAGAGATTTAGCTACAACGACGAAATTATTGATCAAACAAATGTCTATTTTATTGAAGGGATACCTATTTTTTTGAAGGGATACAAAAATTGGAGAAATGTTTTACTAAGTGTATTGAGCTAAAAGGAAATTATGTTGAAAAATTATTTTTTTTTTGTTTCTGCTCCACAAATGCCCATTATTAAAACAATTTTAGGAAAACTCTAAAGTCCTGCATTTTTAATAATTATTATTTTTTTGTAAAAATACGTAATATTTTTAATAGATTTGTTACTACTTTGCTCAACAAATTTTTAAATAAAATAATGAAATCTTCTGCTCTTGAACATCACTTGAATTGTATTTCTTGAATATAGCAAGAAATACATGTCGATGAAACTGAATATCCACATTCATCTCCATAAAAGACCAACAAGATTGTTAATTTTTTAAAGATGTATAAAAAATAAAAACGTTCTATTTCAATTAAATTTGTGTAATACAAAACAGAATAAGAAAGTGCCTGCAGATTTGATAATGGTTATCAATAGAGAATAAAATTATCTAAAAATTAAGATTAGATTATTAGATTATATCAGAAGGCACTATGCACCGCGACCAATGTAGGTCTTTTGTGCTGCCTAAGGTTACCTACAGATTCAAGCTACCTATAAAGCCAATTATCCTATTAGGCAAAATGTTCGCGATGTCGGAATGCGAAATGAAGCGATCACCTAGAAACCTAAGTCTCCTATCACAAAGCCTGGGACATTCGCAGAGAACATGCTCCGAGGTCTCAGACACCATCTCGCAAAACCTACACATATCCGTGTCCGATTGACAATTCTTGTGCAGATGGTATCTGAGATTACAGTGTCCAGTTAAGTACGACGCCAGGGTCCTCAAACCCCCCTTTCAAGCGACAAGAGTCGCTTCGACCAAGAGATCAATCTTTTAGCCTGGCGCTGACCAGGAGAGTTTTCCCAGTAACCAGAGAATTCAGACTCTCTCCATGCACTGAGCCTTTCCCTAACATACCCCGCAGGTATTCCACAGAATGGTTCAGGACCAATAAAGGGCTTTCGGGCCCCGCGGTTGGCAAGACAATCTGCCCTCTCGTTGCCCTCATGCCTTTCATGACCAGGAATCCACCCCAAGGTTAGAGAGTTGCCTCTACCGAGCCTATTGAGAGTCTGAATGCATTCCATGACCAACCCGGACGACACCTTATAAGCCATTAAGGCCCTCAGTGCAGCCTGACTGTCAGAAAGAATGTAGATGCGAGATCTGCGAGTTCCCCTTCGCAGGCATTCCCCTGCACCGACACAGATGGCCCAAATCTCCGCCTGAAAAATGGACGGATATTTTCCCATAGGTAAGGCACACTGGAAGCCTGGTACAAAGACGCCCGCACCCGTGTTCCCATTTTAAGATACATATCGTTTATATCACACAATTTTAAAATTTTGTATAGCTGAAATATCAAAAAAAATTAGAAAATGTAAATTTGGTCAAAAATGCTTGTTAATTTTTCTTTTCCATTATTTGAGTTTCAAAATTTTCTCCATATTTGGGAATAAGTTCTATGTTTTTTGTTTTTATTCTTTTATTTTTATATTTGTTATTTATTCAATTTCTTTTGCTTGTTTGAAATGATTTTAATTTGGTAAGTTGGACACGATGAGTTTCGATTACAAATTAACCAAGTTAATAAGAGATTTAACTTTACGAAAGTTGACTTAAGCTAAATATGGGTGCTTCAATATATTTTTATACAATCGCTCAGTCAATTAATTCAACTTCGCTAAATATAGCTGGGCCTTTACGATTTATTAAGAACATAAAATAAATGTATAAAAAAATGGCCATGAGAAATCGATTTTTAATTTAGACAGTAATTTTTAAAATTTTAATTTTTTTAAATTCGTTTACAATTTGCTCAAACAAATTAAATTTTCCTCACTGTACCTGGGCGATGTAATTAAATTCGGCAATCATTTACTTGTTAAATATTTCTATATCATTAATAATTTCAGACCTATGCTCACACTTCCTTGGAAAATTTGTAAACTTTTGTATTAAGGGCTAGGGGACATAATAACAACATCTGGGTATTTAATTACAGGACAATTACTCAATTACATACATCCAATTACATGCAATTAGTCGTAATAAAGTAATTGACCTGTATTTAAATACACAAATATTGTTATTACGTCCCATGTCTGATATTGACAAAATTTTAAATTTTCCAAGGAAGCGTTTAAGCCAACAAGTGAAAGAATATGTCTGAAATTATTTAATGATATAGAAAAATTGCACAAGTGAATGATTGCAAAATGTAATTGACATCGCTCAGGACTGATATGAATGCTTTTAAAATAATTTATACTGATTTTGTTATCTTTAATTTGTTTTGCTTTAGCTCGTTTGGATGGTACCAGTAAATTGGCCACAAAACGTAAACAAACTATGGAAGAATACTTACAGATGGATGAATGGCAACCGCGTACCAATACAAAAGGCAAAAAGAGGGTAAGTTTTTTTTTTGTGTTGTTAAAACTCCTTAGATTCTAGGGTTGTCACTCGATTATAAATTATTGGATTAATCGACCGAACAAAAACTATAGTTTCGAACGAACAATTTAAAAATCCTAATTTTCGAATAACGAATAATTCGAATAAATTAAATAAATAATTTTCTGATAAAACCTTTTGGGAAAATTACTAATTTTTGGAATAATTTTACTAACAAATGTTTTGGACAAAAAAAAAATTCTAAAATTCACCTACCCAGGTAGAAATTTGGGATGGTACAAAAACGAAGAGTTTTCAAAACGTTTGTTTTTGATGGTACTAAAATAAAAGCGTTTCCAAAGCGATAATTGCAAATAATACGAAAAAAAGCATTTAAAAAACATTATTTTGGATTGCTATTCGAACGTTCGGACAAAGTATTTTAGGAATACTTTTTATACAAAACTTACAAATATTTGTGAAATAAAAACACTGTAAAAACATTGGTTCAAAGCGTTTTTCCAACGTTTGTAAAAAGTACTTTAGAAGTTCTTATCGTACAAAATTTACAACGGTTTATAAAATAAAACCAATGTAAAACCATTGCGTTAAAGCGTTCAACCTTGAAAATTTAAGTCTCTTCAAGACGTGGACTCTTCAATCATGGGCAATGCAATAAATGCCAATTAAAGTGCTAAATGCCAATTAAAGTTCTAACGTGCTATTGTTGTAAAATATCAAGTTTTTTAAAGTTTAAACTGTGAATTTATTTCATGTAATTTGTACGGCAGTTATAATAAGATATTTACAATTCAGGTTTCAATAATCAATTGAATTTCGGATAAGTGGGAAATTGACCCTCTGCATCCAAGGCTGGTGCTAAAGCTGCCGATTTATAGCCTTCAGCACGACTTCTTCACTAGCTCACAGTACACAGCATTATAACGGGTATTATAATACCATGTTCCGGTATGCATCTGACCCAGAGGGTCGAAGGTCGTGAGTCTTTTTAGCTGGTTACAACAGCAAGGATAGCATCTGTACTATACCAAGTTAAAGTCGATTAGTACCGTTACCTGGTGTGCTCAGCTCTGACCTCCTGCTGTCCAAAATTGAACTTGACGTAAAGAAGTGTATAATGGCTTAATATTTACAGTTGGGAGCACTTCAGGCCGAAAAATGTTTAACACTATAACTAAATTATATTTTTCTAAAGGTACAAGGTACGCTGAATCCAAATCTGGCCTTAGATTCACTCTCCGACATCAGGCGTTCGAGCTATATTAACGAGAAAAGTGTATTTTTTGATCAAAATGCTCCGATTTTTCACGTTCCTTAAAATGTATTTTTCATAATACTTCTAACGGCAACTGAACAAACTACTCTTACCATTTTTTTCAGTTTTTCAATTTTTAAGATAACTTATTTCCTTACGACATTATTGTAAATTGAAATTGAGGTTGTAACAGCAATTTTAAAGTCCCGCAATGCAAAATTTTAAAAAATTCAAATTTATTATCAAGTTCAACCAACAATAATGTCGTAAGCAAATAAGTTATCTTAAAAATTGAAAAACTGAAAAAAATGGTAAGAGTAGTTTTTTCAGGTGACGTTCCAAGTATTATGAAATATGTATTTCCAGGAAGGTCAAAATCGGAGCATTTTGATCAAAAAATACACTTTTCTCGTTAATATAGCTCGAACGCCTGACGTCGGAGAGTGCATCTAAGGCCAGATTTGGATTCAGCGTACCTTGTACCACCTTTAGAAAAGTATAATTTAGTTCTAGTGTCAAACATTTTTCGACCTGAATCTTTAGGTGTAAAAAGTACTTACATGTACTCACAATTGCTCCCCACTGTAGGTGCATATCTCTGCTTTGAAACGTAGAGTGGTGCAATATAGAGGTAACCAACCAACCAATATAGAGGCGCGAGTTGAGATACTACTTTCAGAGACTCTTGAAATCGGCTTTAATATTAGTTCACGGGGGATTTTGGGGTCGCTAATCTAGCAACAGATTTTTAAAATTAACCCTTTCATGACCGAACTTAAAAAGTATATATAATTATTAGGCCGGGTCGATTTGTATGAAGGCAAAAAAATCGCTCAACGTTCAAGGAAAATCGTATTCTAGGGATCAAAATAAGAAGCTTTGCCGAAGGAACCATACCTCTAAAACGAATTCTGATGTCCCGACTCTTGACCCGTATTGTCAAATTTTGAAAAATTCCACTTTGACCCATTTAGAGTGCCCCAATCGAATCCAACCCCAATCGAATATAATTTATACATGCATCTGCTAGAACGTCTTCCGGAGTAGAAATAGAGACCCTATTCTTGGAAAGACTCCTCCTACTTTCTGAAATATCTCTATCCCGAGATTTGAACATTTTGCTATAAAAACACGGTTAAAAAGGCTCTCTTTCAACTTAAATTTTAACCCCTTAACGGTCACCTAGAATGATGATTTATGCATTAATCTGCTAGCGCGTCTCCCGGAGAAGAAGTAGCTCCCATAATATTGGAGAGATTCCTCCTACTTTGTGAAATATCAAAGACGGGTCAAAAGTCGGGACTTCAGAATTCGTTTTAGAGGTATGGTTCCTTCGGCAAAGTTTCTTATTTTGATCCCTAGAATACGATTTTCCTTGAACGTTGAGCGATTTTTAAATCGACCCGCCCTAATAATTATATATGGTCCAATATGTAATTATATTTGCCTTATATAATAATTTTATAAAATTATATATACGCATTTTTCGGATAGAATCATATATAATTACATCTGATTATATCAGATTTTTAAGAATTATATATACGCGATTGAAAAAAATTATGTAAGCCAAATTATATATAATTATATAGGAAAATTGGTGGATATAATTATATATAATTATATCCGAAAAATGGGTATATATAATTTTATATAATTATATAAGGCAGATATAATTATATATTGGACCATATAAACAAATTTTTGAATAATCCACCTCATATATAATTATTTCTAGTTATATATAAAGCTATATATGATTATATATGATTATATATAATTATATATAATATGTATAAGCCATATCAAATTATATATAATTACCCGAGTAAAAAATGTATATATAATTCTATATAATTATATATTATATATTATATATATTATATATATTATATATATTATATATATTATATATATTATATATTAATTATATATAATTATATATACATATTTTACTCGGGTAATTATATATAGTTTGATATGGCTTATATAATTTATTTCAATCGGGAAGTTAACTTTCATTTGATTAAAACCCCCATTTTATGTGTTCTTTTTCACTTCGCTTTTTACCCCCTAATGTTACATTGGTATATCTAAAGTTCAGCTCAATCAGAGGCCTCCCTTAAAAAATTGTCTTGTAACATATATTTACTTTAGAAAAAGTCTGCTTCTGAAATTATTCTGAGAATCACATGTTTAAAAAAAAAATTCTTAAAATTTTAAAAATTGGTCAGATCAATAAAATAATCATATAATGTAGAAAATTACTTCAAAAATGTTTGTACATATACAATAAATAATATACTTATTTTATTTGTCTTCATTATTTTCAGGTTCGTTGGGCAGATATTGAAGAAAAACGTGAACAAGAAAAAATGCGTGCAGTTGGTTTTGTTGTTGGTCAAACCGATTGGAAACGTATGATGGATCCAAATGCTGCCAGACGTGCATTAAATAAAACTAAATATATTGAACGTGTTAATAAACGCCGCTAAACATAAAATAATTTTGTAATAATAATCATAATGATTATAACGGCATTTATTATTATGTTTTAAACATATTTAAGTTTATTTTAAAATATATTGTTTGCACTATTATTAAGAAGAAGAATAAGAAGGAAGAAGAAGAAGAACGTGACGAAGAAGAACGTGACGAAGAAGAAGAAGAACGTGACGAAGAAGAAGAAGAACGTGACGAAGAAGAAGAAGAAGAAGAACGTGCCGAAGAAGATGAAGAACGTGAAGAAGAAGAAGAAGAAGAGGAAGAAGAAAAAGAAAAGAAGAAGAATACGAAGAAAATATAATAAAATTTATAATTATGTATTTCATTAATTTTTATATGTAAACAAAAAATCATTCGATGAATTTATTTATAATTTTACATGTCTCATATTGATTATTTCCATTATATTGAATTTTAATTAAACGTTATTAAAATATATTAATAAAATTAACAAAATATTGTAGAATATAAACGAAAGAAAAGTTTTAATTTGAAGCCGCCAACACGATATATGTGATAGCAGGCGCTGATCCAGCGATTAAAATATAAAAAATGTAATAAGATACAAAATAGCTTTAGAATAACAGGGTTTATAATTTTAAATCCTGGTTTAATTAAATAAGTTTGCGAATTCACAATTGTTTTGGTTCCCTAAACTCTTTGAAATTTAAATTACAAATTTGGCACGAAAAACGGCATGCCAATTTTAAAAATGCTTTTTTAAAGACCAATATAGCAAATTTCATTTCACTTCCATACATTGCATGAAGATATAGCCAGACTTTTTTTCGCTGCGTGCCACAAAAACACAATTTTTTTATTTTTTTTTAGTAAAAATATGTCGCGTGCCATTTTAAGATTATGTCATCTTCATATTAATTATTTCACTTTTGTCCAATTTTCTGTAATTGTTTCACTTCGGCGGTTATGAGATTTTGTTTTTATTGAAACAATTTGAACTTCTTTGAATCCAATAACGCCAAAACTTTGTACAAAATCGTAGTGGAATTTTGAAAATGTACTAATACAAATTTTTTTTTGTTGTTTTTCAGAAATTGTCAATTGTTTTTCATATTTATCAATTGTGTTTCAGAAATAATGAATTGGTTTTCAGATTTATAAATTGTATTTCAGAAAATAATAATGGAGTTTTATGTTTATCAAATATATTTCAGAAATTATAAATTAATATTCATATCAATTGATTTTTATATTTATTAATTTGTATTTCAGAAATTATTTATTGTATTTTATAGAGGTTATAAATAATCCATCCTATAATATATTTAGAATATATTTTTACTTTGAAATACAATTCATAATTTCTTATCAAGTTTTTGTAATAAGCCCTTCAATTGTATGGCTTATTGCAAAAACTTGATAAGCCACATTTTATTTTCAGTGAGTTTTCGCCTTTTAAAGGTTGAAAAAATGCATAAGATATTACTTTTGCAAGACGTTTATACTTGTGATAAGTCTTTAAGCAAGACCTCTATCAAATATTAATTAACGGATGTCTAAAAAACAGCAAAAATCCATAAAACAATAAATGTGGCTTATCAAGTTTTTACAATAAGCCCTTCAATTCATAATTTCTGAAATACAATTCATAATTTCTGAAATACAATTCATAATTTCTGAAAAACTATTAATTATTCTTGAAAAACAATTTAGAACTTATTAAATCGATTAATAATTTTTACATAATACAACATTTTAGTAATAAATACATCGTACTGTAAAGCAACATTGTGTTTTTGACCGCGAATTTTTCAGAAAGTGAAATTTTGCGGGTCGAAAAACTTAATAAATTAAAGCATTAAAATGTTTTTCATACATGGCACATGAGCAATTAAAATAGTTTAACTAATACCCTTTGAAATTGCAAATAACTCATTCAAGTAACTAAAAATCAATAAAAAAAATATTGAAAAATTTTCGGCAATTTTGTCACATTGAAATGCAAAATTCAACCCCTTTCATGAACAATATTTGAATACAATTTTCAACACTGGTAAAATTAGACAGATAGATAAAATTAGATTAGATAAAATTATTGTATAAGAGTTTCCAACATTTTTCTCTTCCTCTGTAAGATTAGATTATATGGCACTATGCACCGCGACCAACTTAGGTCTTTTGTGCTGCCTAAAGTTACCCTAAAGATTCAAGCTACCTATAAAGCCAATAATCCTATTAGGCAAAATCTTCATAATGTCCGAAGGGGAGACAAAGCGATTGCCAAGAAACTTGGCACGCCTTTCACATAGCCTCGGACATTCGCAAAGAACATGCTCTGAAGTCTCAGCTACCAGTTCGCAAAACCTACACTCATCCGTGTCCGAAAGACCCCTTTTGAGCAGGTGGTATCTGAGATTGCAGTGTCCAGTCAGGTAAGACACCAGGGTTCTCAAGTCACCCCTCCCGAGGGACAAGAGTCTCCTCGATCCTGCACTGGAAAAAGAAATCAATCTCTTAGCCTGTCGTTGGCCAAGAGAGTTTTCCCTCTGTAAAGTTTTGAAAATGGATTATGTACCCTTATTTGAGCAAGCAATGGAATTAAAGATTTCTGAAATTAAATTGAAAAAAAATTCTGTAAGTAATTTTTTCTGGAACGATTTATTTTGGGTGTAATTATAATTTGAAATTGAAAAAAATACCGTTATCGATTCACTGCAAACATACAGTTATCGATTCAAAACCCTTTCAGCTGACTATTGTTATCATTAAAATACCGTTCCTGAAATAATCTGACGAGATCTGAAAAAAATTACAGTAAATAGATATATTGCTCAAAGTTTGATCATAAACTAGCCAGTCATTAGAACTCGGACATAATGGGGTTAAAAATATCGGTCTGCATTGACATTATATGCATAACTTAAATAACGTGACCCTTAAAATACCGTTACCGAAATAACTAAAAGAACCTTTATCCCTAAAATAACGTTAACGAATTAACTAAAATACCGTTACCGCTAAAATACCGTTACCCAAATAAGTGAAATACCGTTAACGCTAAGAAACCATTGCCGGAATAACTGAAATATCGATACACCTAAAATTTACTCGGGAAGGTGAAACAATCACTCATTTTTAAATGTTTCACTTTTTTGAAATTCGGATATGGCTGCCGGATTCATCTCAAAATTTTGCATAACCATTTGTTAAAGTGTCTATATATCCTGATTACACCGCCGAGTTACCGTCGTTTTCGTCTATTTTGTGTGATCACATACGGACATAGATTTGAGTTATCTACAAAAAAAACTACCATTGTTAATTAAACTTTCTTAATAATATGTTTTAATTTTACCTTGTTTCTATTTTGCAAAAAAGAAACGGCATATTTTTGCATTCCAAGAACAATTTTTAGTATGTACATGCAAAAAAATAATGAACATTTTTAAAGTTCATTTAAAATAAACAAAATAACAAACACAATAAATCAAAAAAAAATTGAAGTTTATATGTCATAAAAAAATTTGTATGTACATTTTTATTTTGGCGCCTTTGAAAACGGCTTAAAGGAATTAGATCTGATACCAGATCTGGACAAAAGCATTATGAATTATTTTTAGATGTGAACAGATCTGGCAGATATGATCCAATATAACTATATCTGCTCAAATCTGGACATTATCCAATTTCCCAGATCGCTTTAGATATAAACATATCTGGTACTAAATCTGATCTAATCTAGGCATCACTAATACCATATCTGATCATATATGATCAGATCTGGCACAAGATCTAATTGAATTCAATCATATCTAATTAGATTCAATCATATCAAATCTGATCTGATCAGACCTAATCTTTTTTACACGGGTCTTTTCAAATAATTATCGCAAGAATTAAAAATAAAAATAATGCATCTATTAGAATTTCGCCTACTATATCATGCAGATAATTCTCTCGGTGTATATTTTTCAACACCACAACCACAGATGTATACAAAATAATTCTAAAAACTTTTGATCATCATTTATATAAAAGTCATTTAAACGTGTGATCCAATATGACTATATATGCTCATATCTGGACATGAGAATTATTCAATTTCCCAGAACACTTTAGATATAAACAGATTTGGTACTAAATCTGATCAGATTTGGGGATAAATTGCATCACTAATACCATATCTGATCATATACGATCAGATCTGTCACAAGATCTAATTAAATTCAATCATAGCTATTTAGATTCAATCATATCTAATTTGATCTGATCAGAGCTAATGTTTTTTGCACGAGTCATTTCAAATAATTATCGCAAGAATTAAAAAAAATAATAATAATGCATCTATTAGAGTTTCGCCTACTGGCTAATGCAGATAATTCTCTCCGTGTATATTTTTCAACACCATAACCACAGATGTATAAAAAATAATTCGAAAAACTTTTGATCATCATTTATATAAAAGTCATTTAAATGTGAAAACTTTTTGCCACTAAAAGAAAACACACATATCTCATATTTCCGTTTGGCTTTTTAACATCCTGTTTCCTGTGTAGAAAATCAAAGCAGAATACACAAACACCTGCTCTTTGTTACACTCAACTGAAGGAAAACAGAACTTCTCTCTTGCATTTGTCTATTTTGTTTACATATGCGAACAATGTTATGAATGTCAATAGAAAATAACAGAAATGATAAACGAAAAAAACAAAAAATGAAAAATAACGCAAAAACAAATAAATACACCACACAGATGACAGGAAAATATACACCACACCTAACTAACACCACTACCAACACCACAAACTAAATATAACTTAAAGATGAAAGATTTAGTCGAGTGCAAATTGTCAAACATAACGGTCATAGAAATAGAAAAAAATAATTTTTAAAACAAGCAACAACTAAAGTTATATGTAAATTATAAAAAATAAATAGAAAAAAAACGACAAAGTTAAAAAAAATTGATAAAAATTAAATTTTAAAAAAAATTAATCAAAAAACCATAATATATAAAATCGACCCATAAAAAAAAATCCCGGTTGTGTTTAAATTTTATTTCAATTCAAAAAAAGTTACATAAATTAAGTGCATTATCAAATGCAGTTTTTGATTTAAAGAAAAATAAAAAAAGAAGAAAATTTATTAATTATTTTAAAATTGTGTTTATTAAATGCTGCAGTAAAAGGAGATGTTTTAAGAAAAAGAATTTTCACCGATTGTTTTGTTTTTATTAATATGGAATCAGTATGTCCAACTCCGTAGTTACATTGTCTTCATTTAATTTATTATTTTTCACACAAGGTATGTAATACAATTCAAATCAAATCCAACCAAATCATGTTATTTTACATAACACTATAAAAAAAAGATGATGGTATAACTTTTTCCCTTTACACACACACAACTGTTTTTCCGACTTTCTTTTAATTTTTTTACTACTCCTGCTGTTGTTATATTTAGTTAAGTACAAAAACAAAAAGGCCAAATACGAACTACGACAACAATAAAGCTACAAAATTTGCAAAAAGGAACAACCATAACATTGAACAACAAACAAAACCATTCAATGTCCCAAAAGGAATTCAACTCCGTATTTGACTTCACCACTATTTAAGTGTTGTTGCTGCTGTCATTTTTGTTATTTTCTATTCTATAAGGTTTAACGTTTGTAGGTACACAGAGAGAAATAGTTCAGCCAGAAAAAAGATTAGTTGGAATTCGGTCAAAATCATAAAAATGTATTTGATAGGATGCTATTTTATTAGGAATTACCTATAATCCATTAATAAAGCAAACAGGAACTAAAAAAAAAACAATCTTCCCAGGAAAAAATTACACATTCCAAAAAGAAGGTGATGCCCACACTTGCTTACATATCTCATTGCCAAATCTAGTAACTGCAATACCAAACTCTTTCCAACGATAGAGTCAAAAAAGCAAGTAGTATTGTAATCAATTCTTTAAATTTAAACCAGAAAGCATGAACTCAATAACAAAGTAATTATTTACTTAAAAGAAAATAACAATGTTATTAACTTATATGTATAACTTTTTGTACTCAAGAAGTAATCATATACTTTTTCTTAATAAAAGGACGTTATTGGAAGTAGTTCCTAATTTTGAAAAAAGAAGTTATACAATTTTAAAGAATTTATCTCATATATTTTTTCAAACAAATTTTTATTTGCAGAACAATAATACTAAAAACAGAAATTGCATGTTGCCTAAATTTTGTTAAACTGTGGTTAGGTATAAATTAGGGAAGCGAACATGAGCAGAAAATTGTGAGTGGAAGTTGAAATTACTGACGTTATTGTGAGTGAGTGTAAGAAAAATTTTCGAGGGTGATTGTGCGTGAGTCATATTTTTGTTTTTCAATTGTGAATTGTTCTTTTTTTTGAAAAATTTATATTTTCGTGGTTTATAGCTCTAAAATTATGACAAACCCATGTTATCATAACAATTCGATGTTTCACTTTTTAGGATTTTATTTCCGTATGAGTTTAGATCGTTATATTTGAGTGACCTAGGAGAATCACGTGTGAGTAAAAGTTGATTTAACTTATGGAACTACTTCTTTTTTTTCAAATGTAAGTACTTCTTATTTTTTCTAGGGAACTATTTATTTATTTTTTTGTGTAAGTACTTCGTAGTTTTACAATGGAACTATTTCTTTATTAAAAAATGTATGTAGTTCTTAAAAATATAAAGTAAATGGTTCTTCGGTAAAAAAAAAATAATCAATTCTAAAGAATCAATTATTTTAGTCTCACGCCCTGTTAAAAGAATCGAGTAGGTAATCTAGTAAGGAATGCGTTCTGCCCAAAATGCTTGATTACAAACCCACTTACCTTTTTGGAAATTTTTTGCTGGGTTATTATACAATTATTGGTATTTTCAATCAACTTTTCAAATAAAATTCGGTTAGTAATTGCGTACGGTATTTAGTGCAACCATTTATTTAGTGAAGTAAGAAAATTGAAATTGTTACATCATAAATTAATATGATGCAACAAAGAAATGTATCAAATTTGATATAACATTATAACTAATTGAAATATAATTTGAGCCGAAAAATTTTGGATTGTATTGTATATAAATGGATTATATTACCTTAAGTATGTTATAATTTGATACGATTCCATCTAGTGAAAATAAATTTGTTTAATTAAATACGGCGGCTAGATATTATAGTCCGATTATTAAGAGCAACATTTAAATATTTATTTAAATTATGATGTGAGCAAGATTATTCAAGTTCAAGTTCAAAATACTTTGTTTTTTGTTAAACAAAAAACCGTGCAATGTTTATTTATTACTCAAAAAAGTTTTTGCCCGCTAACTTATTTATAGCAGACTTTATCTGCTGATCATCATAATTTATGATAAAATATTGAAAAATAAACTTTTGGTTTTAATTTTTTAAAATTTAAAAGTAAAACATTTATTTAAATTTTAACTTTATATGCTTAACAATCAAAAATGTGTAGTTTTAATAGATATGTTCATTTAAGATAATTTTAATAGATATTTTCAATGAAAATTTTGGAGTTGATATTAAAGTTTTGAGTAGGATGTTATTTATGTCAAAACAAAAACGCCACTTTTCCACAACTTAAAAAAAAATTATATATTCTTGCATGGGGCACGCTTTGTTTAATTCCATATATTCACTTAATTCTGCCAACACAATTATATATTGCCCGTCTAATAACGTACAGTGGTGTTCAAAACATTTGCAGCTAAAGTCATGGTTTAGGTAATTATAATTTTTTTGATCAAAAAGGTTTGTGGTATTAGTTTTTGATTTTTTTTTATTATATTCAATTATAGCATTTTATTTTACAAATACAAAAAAATGATTCATAACTTCTCAAAAATAAAAAAATAATTTTAACAAAATAAGTCGATAGTGCAGTGTTCAACACATTTGCAACTCTTGACCCAGATAGCGCCGGAATTTCAATTTTTATTTCGAAACTTAAATCTTTATGGGGTTCTTAACATTTTTTGTGAAATAACTTTTTTTTTTAAACCTATAGATTTCCCGGAATCGAGTGTTCTTTTTAAAGTACTGTCCAAAGACAAGTACACTTTGCGCTGCAATACGGCATTACGCAAGCTTTCCATTTATTTATTGTTTAACTAAGATGTTACTCTTATTAATTTTTAAACAAAAAATAACAATTATCTGGATGTAAATGATTTACTTACATGTTTTTTTAAATTACACACTATTAGAAAAAATCACTATTCGCAAAGCACTCAATAAGCAATTAAAATACCCGGAACTGCTTTCACCAACTGAAGCTTTCGAGCTGCGAAGCTAAATAACAAAGCATAAACAATAATAATATAAAAAAAATTGTACAGAAATACACGTGCATAACGGCGCTTTTCTTTCATTTGTCAGATGTTCTTTTAATAGGACGGTTGTTCCAAGTGGGTTAAAGTAATTAACAGGAAATACAAACAATGGTTTTAACGCTCAGTATTTTGTAGCATAGCCATTATTTTTTATAACTTCTGAACACCTCTTAGGCATTGAGGCAATGAGCTTTTTAATATAATCGTCAGAAATTCCATTCCACTACTTCTCCAACTCGACGAAAAGTTCATCACCATTTCGGAATACTTTATTGCCGATATTCCGTTTTACAATCATCCACATGTTCTCAATCGGGTTGAGATCGGGAGATTGAGCCGGCCACGACATGATATTAATTACATTTTCCTGCAGCCAAACTTTTACAACCCCCGCCGTGTGTTTTGGGTCGCTGTCGTGCTGGAAGGTCCATGAGAGTGGCATTTCGCATTCAGCATACGGAAGCATAACTGAACTCAAAAGATCTCTATAGATTGTGGCCGTCATTGTGCTAGTAATGCGGTGAATTTGGCCAATCCCATTTCCTGAAAAACACCCCCACACCATAATGTTAATGTTGGCGGTTGTGTATCTGGGATTAAACTTTTCGCCTCGTGGTCTTCGAACATTGGCTCTTCCATCTGATCCCCGGAGGTTGAATTTAGACTCGTCTTACCACAATACATTTTTCCATTGCTGTTGAGTTCAGTTTAAATGGGTGCGTGCAAAGTCAAGCCGAGCTTTTCGGTTTTTTTTGCGACACAAACGGTTTTTTTGTACATCTATAACTTCTAAGATCATATTCTCAGGCTCTTCTTTTAATGGTGGGAAGACTGGCATCTATTTAAAGTTCAGTTTTAGCTTCTCTGGGAACTGCTTTGGGATATTTCGAAAAAAAATTCTTGATTTTCCGATCTTCTCTTACAGTTGTAATACGAGGTCTTGCACCTTTATGAGTTGTGTGGATGTTACCACTATTAACAATGCGGCAAATCGTTGATTTTGGAACAGAGTACTTTATAGAAATTTCTTTTTGGGAAAGTCCATTTTGAGAATCATTTAAAACTTTTGATTTAAAATCAGATTTGTATTTATTTCCTGCCATTTTTTACACAAAATATTCTTACGATGTTTATGCTTCCAACATCTTATTACAACTATTAAAGAACAATAATTATAATAAATATGTTTAAAAAATGTAACGGCCTGAATCTCATATTAAAAAGGAATGCGATTACCGTTACACAGAAAAAATTATCAACCTGAAATATTTAATTAAAGATTTGATTTGAATTTAGTTTGTTTCTAAACAAATATTTAATTGAATCAATTAATATTTTAATTGACTTTTAAATATATAAATACATATATTATTTTAGACGCAATTATCATATTGTTTTTTCCTCCACTGTATGCATAAATAGAAAATTTTCAGTATAAAATACCAAATACATTTGAAGTTTACAAACAAAACAAACACACACACAAACATACTCAGCATTGCAAATAACACACATACCAACGTATAGATCACACACTTTTTTTGTGAGTATCATATTTTTTTTTTTGTAGAAGTTATTTATAACTTTTTTCTTAATTTTAATAAAAGGTTTAATTGATAGTATCATTGCCGTGATAGGTGCAAAATCAATTAAAATATTAATTGATTCAAAAAATTTTTTAATTGAAAGCCGTTTTTAGTTTTTTCTGTGTATATCCTAGCATTTGTTAGTATAAATTGTTTCGTTGAGAGTAAAAATAATGAGAGTTGCAAATGTTTTGAACACCTGCATTTTGAATACATCTAGTATTATTAATTTTTTTTGTTGTTTTAATTTAGCGGAATTAATTTTTTTTATTTGTTTAACATAAAACAATGTATGAAGAATATGTAAAATATAAATTTTAGTAACTAAGTGTGATTTGAGGAAAATAAATCAATGAAAACAACAAATGCGGTCTCAGTTCCAAATGTTTTGACCACTACTGTAACATATGGTAGATACAGTTAAATGTGCCGTTTTACGAGAAATTACAGTGGCAAGTAAAATTATATATTACTATACATGATGTCATACTTACCTATATTAAATTTTATAAAACTGGATAACTTTATATAAGAATGTATAAAATTAGTTCTGTAAGCGGAAAAAATTACCTTCCCAAGTAAAAATAAAGTTATATACTCGTGTATTATATGATCCAGTTATGTACAATTTAATATAGTTAATGATGACATCATGTATAGTAGGACAATTATACTTTCCACCGTAATTTTTCGTAAAACGGTATATTTAATTGTATCTTACAATATGTTATAGCATACGTTATTAGACGAGCAATATATTATTGGATTGGCTGAATTGAATCAATATTTGGGATTAGAAAAAACAATGTATGGCCCCATTAAACAAAAAAATAAAAAAATTTAAGTGGTGGAAAAGTGACGTTTTTGTTTTGAAATCCATAACATCGAACTCAAAATTTTAATATCAACTATAAAATTTTCATTGAAAATATCTGTTGAAATTATCTTAAATGCACACCACAATTTAAAATATTAAACAACAAAAATTGTAATTTGACATAAAATTTTTTATTGTCAAGTATATAAAATTTCAATTTAACTGTACGTTAAATGTAATTGGCCTATTAAAAATCGGACCATAATATCTAGTGCCCTGTAATTAACCCTCTAATGCCTGAATTTTGTTTTGCAATGAAATTCATACCATGTGTTCGTCTCGAAAAATAAATAATAATTGCTTTTACAAAAACGATTTTCGCCGCCTACTTAAGGCGATATGAGCAAACAAAATTTTAAATCCATCTCGAAAACTAATGCAAGTAAAACAAAAGTTTTTACCAAAAATTATTGTTCTTACAAAGATATATCAACAATCCAAAAATAAACTTTTTTGTGCTTCTTTTGAAGAAGATATGGAGGTTTTCGCTTTTTGAAAAAAGCGAAATTGGGCGAAAAAATGCCTTAACTTCAATATACGTAAACTAAAATTTAACACTTTGCTACTGCTACTTATTGCTTTCCTTACTCCAAATTTCAAAAAAATCCAGCCATTAGTTTAAAAGTTAAGAGGATGTCCTTTCGAGATATCCTGGTAAAATCCTGTATGTCCTTGGACGAAAGTAAGGACTCATTATTAAATATAATGCTTTAATCTTACCTAGGATTCATTATCAAGAGTTTTTAGTCAAATTTAATTTGTTTTTTAGATTTTTGAAGTCTTAGCTATTTAAAAAATAATTATTTTTTGAATTTTTACAAATTTTTTGAATTTTTACAAATTTCAGTTGGCAAATAGCAAATTTTTTTCTGTGTGTATTAAATTATATCAAGCTTCAATAAGTTCGCCAACTCTCCATCAGGTGGCGAGCAACAACTGTTCTAAGACTTATCATCTCGCGCAATTACAGTGTTGCCATGTTTGAAGCCCTTCATCTTTCCCCACCTTTCATCTCTCCACTATCCAATTTCCAAAGAAAGCAACACATTAACAAATAGGAAGAATTTCCTGAGTGTTGCTTCTCTTTTTTTAAAAAAAAAAAAAAAAAATATAATGCAATTATATACAATACGATACACCATTTTTCGGATCTAATTGTATTTCAATTAGATATAAGGCTATATCAAATTTGATACATTTTTTTCAAGAGGGTTTTTCAAGTTTTTACTGCAAGATAATTATTTTATTTAATGGACTCATAAATTTGTCCGAAATAAGGACAATATTTTTAAATCTCAAATTTAAAATTTTAAAAAATTTTCTTCAACAAAATTGAAAATATTACGATATGAACTTCATGGAATTATTAACCCTCTAATGCCCGAATTTTGTTTTGCAATGAAATTCATACCATGTATTCGTCTCGCAAAAAAAATAATAATTTCTCTTAAAAAAATGTTTTTCGCTGACTACTTTCGGCGATATGAGCAAAAATAATTTAAAATTTTTTTATTTTTTTATTTTATTTTATTTTATTATACTATTACCCTAACCGAGCACTAGCTACTATGGCCTTCGGCGCGTTGTAGCGAAAACAGACCAGTGCCTCTGGTGGGAATCGAACCCACGACCCCCGTACTGATAAGCCAGCACGCTACCAACTAGCCTACCGAGGCGCACAATTTAAAATTTATCTCGAAAACTAATGCAAGTAAAACAAAATTTTGTACCAAAAACTATTGCTCTTACCAAGACATAACCACAATCCAAAAATAAACTTTTTTGTGCTTCTTTTTAAGAAGATATGGCGATTTTCGCTTTTTGCAAAATGCGAAATAGGGCGAAAAAGTATCTTAACTTCAATATTTTTTGTTCAAACTTTAGACTTTTGCCACTATTACTGATTGTCTTCTCTATACCAAATTTCAAAACGATCCGTACATTACTTTATAAGTTAAGACAATGTCCTTTAGAGATATCCTGATAAAAATCCTGTTCGACCTTGAAGAAAAATAAGGACTGATTATTAAAGGTAATACTTCAATCTTACTTATACTTAATTTTCAAGAGTTTTAAATCAACTTAAATAAGTGTTTTAGTTGTTGGAAATCTCAGTTAATTAAAAAATAATTATTTATGAATTTTTACAAAATTTGAACTTTAAAGCTTTCTCGCTTTTTAACAGTGCACTGAATACGAACGGTTTCTTCGCAAAACTTTTAGCTAATTCACTTTTATATCGAACTATATCAATTTCTAATTATAAAACACTCATTCGAAGCATTTGGGTTCAATTTTATAAACGATTACAAATGTCATCGACAGGCGTTAGAGGGTTAAATACATTTTAGGGAAAGAAAATACAAAAATTTAAAAATATCTTCCTGTACACTTGGGTAGTGCAGCGATTTGATTTTTGCGGATTTCAAGGAACTTGTGTTTTTTGGTAATAACAAGGCTTATTTGTAGTCATAAAATATTTAAAATCGAAAATTACTTTTGTAACTTTTGTTGTTTTATTTTATCATAATAACTTAAGGTTGAACCATTTTTTTTTTTTTTGGACATCATTAACCCATGTGAACCTGCGACCCAAAATGACCCCAGATTTATTTATTTCAATTTACAAAAAATCGTCAAAGCTTTGCGTACTACTATTGCATTTTAATAAAGTTGATTTGAAATATTATGACACAATGTGTGAAGCTGCAGTACTAAAATTTTTGGCCAAATTGAACAAATTAACGCGTGCCATGCCGCATTGAGATTAAATGAAATAGTGCGGAATTGTATATATATTTGAACAAAAAATATTAAAACTATTTTTTTTTTTACATACCGTTCAAAAAACGCCACTCCTTTTATCCATTAAAAAAATATTCTGAACTAAATTAACGCTTAGATGTCCTTGGTGTCAAAATGACCCTTAGTTGAAAATTCTTTACTACAAAATGAGTTATTTTATATTGTAAGTCTATTTTATTTTCAATTTTCATATTCAATAAAATGTATTTGAAACTTTAAATAACATTAAATCGAAATTGAGTATTATTCTAACATTTCAACACGTTCAACACAACAAGGACAGTTCTTATTGTGTTCATGTTTGGTACTCGTATATTTTTTGTTGTTGCCATAACCATAACAAAAACATTTTTATGGTACACCACAAAATGCAACTACATATTGTGCATGATGTGACACTTTAGGCACATTAGAGTGGACCGGAACTTAAAAATGTTGAGTGCTAAATTTGAATTTAAATATTTTGTTAGTTCGTTTACAAATACCAAACATTAGTTGCTTCTATAAAGAATGCAATCCACAATTCGGCTGGTTCTACTGAAACCCCAATTTAATGGCATATTCACTGAGAGAATTATCTTCACTTCAGTAATGAATTTCTTCATAGCTTTGGAATGGAAATTATCACTGAAACTCGTCCATTGAAACTTTTCATAGAATCTATGAAACTGGTTTCATTGAAGTCAATGTTTATGAAATGTTTGTAGAATTAATGTAAATCTTCAATAAACTAATAAATCATTCCGACAATGAAGCGTTTATTGAATTTATGAAATTGTTTCATAATTTTTTTTTATTATTAAGAAGTTTCCTTGAGTTATTAAAACTCTTCATGAATGGCTTGAAAAATTCATTGGAACTATGCCAATGACCGCTCCACATGATTTTTTAAACAATTTCATAGAAGTCCAAAATTAATGCAAGGCTACATTGAAATAGTAAATCACTTTATAAAATATGTTGAACACTGGAGAATTAAATCTTGAAACTAAAGTTTGAAATGTATAAAAATTAATGATTAATAAAATAAAATTAATAAAATAAATTAAGTCTTTGAAATAATTGCATAGCTCTAAAGAAAATTTTCATTAAATTTATGAAGAGATAATTATGAAATCGAATGAATTTTTTTTATGAAATTATGAAACTTTATGAAAAAAAAGTTTATGAAAAATAAAATTTCATGAATATAATGAAATTCTTTTATTGAATCTACGAAAAAATTCTATGACATTGTTTCATTAATATTAAGAAAGAATATTCTTTCAGTGTTTGATTGGGCAAACCATATTTGCAGTTTCTACTTTTGATTACCGATTTTTTTTTTTTATCAATTTTATAGATGGTACCAGCTTTACGTACTCAATTGCTAACCGAATTTTATTTGAAACATTATTGAAAATGCCAACAATTGGGTTTAGATTAGATTAGACTATAGTGGCACTATGCACCGCGACCAGAAGTTGGTATTTTGTGCTGCCCGCGAATACACCCTATAGGTTCAGGCTCTCTACGAAGCCAACTATCCTACAAGGTGAACAGTTCCAAACGTCCGTTGGCGTCACTATTCGACCACCAAAATAACGCACCCTCCTGTCGTAGAGCCTCGGACATTTGCAGAGAACATGCTCAGAGGTCTCGGGTTCCAATTCACAAAACCTGCACGTATCCTTAGAGGATCGTCCCATCTTGTACAATTGATACCTAAGGCCACAGTGTCCTGTGAGGTAACCCGTTACGGTCCTTAGTTCGCCCCTCGTCATAGACAAGAGTTTCCGCGATCTCTCCCCAGAGGGAGATATAAACAGCCTCGCCTGTCGCTGCCCAGGCGAATAGTTGTTATTTAGTTCCTTTTCCCTCTTTTTTTAATAACCAGTACAACATTTTTGCTTTATTAATCGCGTATTTGTAGTTTCAAATAAAATAAAGTCATATCTAATTTAAAAATTTTTTGGCCGAATTTAAACCGATCTTTTTTCTGGGTGCATTTTAAAAACTCTCCAAAAGCTCCAAACTTTAAAGTAATTTTGTGGAAAACCTTGACCATAGATCGAAAAATGAAGTACGCTATTGAAACCAGCGTGCCTGATATAAAGGGTGTTTTTTATAGAGGTATATAACTTTGAAATGCAACAAAACCAAAATGAATTTTTTAAATTGACATAACATTTATTTTATTCGAAGATAATCTTCTGGCAATATAATTTAAATATGACTTCTGTCATATGACCTGGCTCGGACGTAGTCTAATCTGGAGGTCCAATTTTCGATGACTTTTTCCAACATTTGTGGCCGTATATTGGCAATAACGCGGCAAATGTTGTCCTCCAAGTGGCTAATCGTTTCGGGCTTATCAGCGTAGACTAGTCGAAACCACAGCTCCTTGCACATCATGGTTGTTCAATTGATGAACGAAAAAGTCAGTAATCATGGCCAACGCACACAAAGGCAGTTATGGAGGCGACACAATTTTAAGACAGTGGTTTTATTCGACCACTATTAATATAATTTATTTATTTATTTATTTTTTAGTAATTTTATATTTCATTTTTAAATATATATATTTCTATTATAAATTTCAATATATAATAGAAATATAATAGAAAAAAATGATTTTTGAACTCTTTTGAAAATTATTTGGCCAATCTTAGTGTAGTTTGAAAATTTTGTTATTAATTTTCAGATGTTTTTAATCAAAATTTTACTATTTTCAATTAAGAAATTTTAACTAATATAAACTATTTTCAAAATTAACAAAAAGTAAATAAATAAAAAAATTATATAAATAGTGGGTGAATAAAACCATTGTCTTAAAATTTTGTAGCCTCCATAACTACCTTTGTGCGCGTTGGCATGTTGGGGTGTTGGCGCGCTGGCACGATGAGGTGCGCGTCGCGCACAGGTCTGTGCATCCTAGTTCTTTATATTCCTTGGCGGTCACCATTGACTATAACGTTCTGACCAGCATTGTTTTTAAATAAGTACGGACCAATGATTTCACCAGCCTATAAAGCACACCAAACAGTCAGTTTTTCTGGATGTAACGGTGTCTCAACATACACTTGAGGATTATCATCACTCCAAATACGACAGTTTTGTTTATTGACGTATCCATTTTGTCCAAAAGTGAGCTCCATCGCTTAACAAAATTCGCTTATGAAAATTGGGATCATGAACCATGATTTTCAAAATAAATTTGTACAATTTGGAAGCGTTGTTCAGAAGTCAGTCTATTCATGTTGAAATGCTAAACCAAACTAAACCTAAATCACTTGACAGCTGACAAAATGGCCGCCAGTTAAAAAAGTGTTGCCAACTTAAAATTCTATACCTGTATAAAAAACACCCTTTATATAGAAATGGTGGTCATAACCTCATTAATTTTTAAAGTTTATGATTTTTTCCTCCTGTGTTATCATCAATAAATAACAATATATTCTCATTGTAATTTGTTTATTCTATAATCCAAGCAACACTTTAAACTTTGAACCGTTTATCTTGGTCATTTATATTTATAAAAATTTTAATTTAAAAAATGTACCCTGTCATAATATTGTTCTCCATTTAGCCTTAAATAGAAAAGTCTGTAAAAGTAAAGTGCCAACCGAATTGAAAATTGTATTTTGCTGACTACAACCAATATATTCGGTTAGTAAAACCATATTTAAATGTTATTTATAAATATTTTGAGTGTTGCAACTAATATTCTGTTGTATTATTGAAACTTTGTTGTGAAAATCAATATTCAGTTGTAGCAACCGATTTCAGTCGTAGTAACCGAATTTTAGTTAGGCAAATGGTTTAATTTTTCTTTGAGTGTACAGAAAAATTTTTAATTTTACAAAACATTTATTATGTATTCGATATTCGTTAAATACACAGTGCAACACGAAAAAAAATAACCATATACGGACACCACTACGTGATAAAAGACTAAAAAAAAGACCCGTGTCTCCCAATTTTTCCCAAAGTCATCTCCTTTTTTGTTTATGGGCCGCCAAAGATTTGGGGCCTCGGTATCATTTTCGCAAAAAAGTGATCATTTTCTCAGGCTCATATCTTGCAAACCGTTCAGAATTTCGATTTACTCTCTATGGCAAAGTTGTAGCTCTTGTCATAAAGAAAAAAAATTGCGAACATATAAAATCAAAAAAACTTCACCTTCCAGATCAAAATCGAAAAAAACTTAAAAAAATTCGATTTTTTTACCTTTTTTCCCGTGTTCAGGTCCATAGGTAGCAAACCGTTCAAAATTCAAGGAAACAATCAACTACAAAAATTTACTTAAGATTTCAATAAACAAATTTCTAGAACATATAAACTTCCTGGGAATTGGGTTTGCTACCTATGCACCTGAACAGGAGAAAAAAGAAAAAAAAAATGAAATTAAAAAATTTTTCACTTTTGCGCGCTACCTAAACAGTGTTAAGAATCATCTCTACGAAGTTTATATGTTCTAGAAATTTGTTTATTGAGATCTTAGGTAAATTTTTGTAGTTGATTGTTTCCTTGAATTTTGAACGGTTTGCTACCTATGGACCTGAACACGGGAAAAAAAGTTAAAAAAAAAATCGAATTTTTTTAAGTTTTTTGCGATTTTGATCTGGGAGGTGAAGTTTTTTTTGATTTTATATGTTCGCAATTTTTGTTCTTTATGACAAGAGCTACAACTTTGCCATAGAGAGTAAATCGAAATTCTGAACGGTTTGCAAGATATGAGCCTGAGAAAATGATCACTTTTTTGCGAAAATGATACCGAGGCCCCAAATCTTTGGCGGCCCATAAACAAAAAAGAAGATGACCTTGGGAAAAATTGGGAGACACGGGTCTTTTTTTTTTAGTCTTTTATCACGTAGTGGTGTCCGTATATGGTTATTTTGCCATGACTTAAAAAATTACACACAGTGATATTTTTCTGCATATAATTATTAATATTTCTATGTAAAAGCTGGTACGTAGGCGTATGATCAATAAATAATACATATAATAAAATAGCTCATACGTCAAGGTACCCCAGACGAAGCTTTTACATAGACAACATTTAATATATATGATGGACAATATTCAACGAATATTTTATTTAAAACTAAACCGAATTACACGATGAAACTTTCAGGACCGAATAAAAAACGTCTGACCTTTTTATATAAATTAAAAAATAAAAAAAAAAATCCGATTTTAAAATAAATTGATGAGTATATTCGTTGAATATTGTCCTCAATAATTAATATTTCTAAAAATCGATTTGCTAAAATCAATAACATTTTGTTTACCCGGTTAAAAAAGTTCATATATGATCATATATGTTCATCCATATTAGTACATACTAGAAAAATGAATCTCCATTTCCATATATGGACAAATATGGTCATATTTTATATGGCCACTATATAATTTTTGTATTTTTTTTAGAAAATTTTATATTTTAAAAAACTGTTTCGGTGTTCTTGAATTCGTACGTTTTGGTGTTTAAAAAATAATAATAATAATAATTTTCAATAATTTTCATTTTCATTGCACAATTAAAGGTCGAAAAAAATATAATTTTTTTTTGTGCGCCCCGGTAGGCTAGTTGGTACCGTGCTGGCTTATTAGTGCGGGGGTCGTGGGTTCGAATCCCACCAGAGGCACTGGTCTGTTTTCGCTGCAACGCGCCGAAGGCCATAGTAGCTAGTGCTCGGTTAGGGTGTAATTATATGATTATTAATTAATAAAAAAAAAAAAAAATTTTATTTTTAATAAAAATTATAACAAACTTGTATAAAAGGCAAAGTACCGCCTAGTTTACTTCTCCTGTTTTGTTTACAAACTAAACAAAATATTAAAAGGAGAGAAAAACAAAAAACGTGTATTGAATATCCACCAGAGGTGGACCTTGCACATCAAACAAGTTTTCAATTTATTTTTTTTATCAATGGTTATAATCTTTAACTTCAAACTCATATGTATATTAGTTCTCATGTAGTGAGTAAACTAGTTCATATGAATGTTTGATGTTTGGCATGGAATTGTTACCGCTTTCAAAACGTGTTCTGATGATGGGAACCAAGAAAATTCCCGAAATAGATCTATCAACACATTCCTGAAAGGGTCAAATAATAAATTTGAAAACAAAAAACTCTATAGATTATTTGTTAGGACAATATCCTAATGAAGAAATATAAAGTATGGCCTCGAAATTGAATAATTTTCATTTTCATTGAAAAATATTTTAGCTATCAAAACCTCTAGATTTTTTGCGCATGTAAAATTTAAGTAACCCAATTCGAAAAATAAATGTGAATTTTAAGAAAATTTGTGATTTGGTAGTAATATTTTTTTTAAGATAAAATTAAAGCAAAATAACTGCAATATAAAGAAAAATTAACTATAACCAAATAAAAGTTTATTTTATATCCGTCAGAAAGGCTATTATTTAAAAAAATGGCCATTTAAATAACTGTCGAAAATTCATGTGTAATTTCCAAAATATATATTTGAGATGTTTTCTAAACCACTTTTTTATTGTTGAACAATGTTGAAACTTCAAATATTTGATTGAAATTTATAGAAGTAATCCCAAATTGTGTGAACCAGGTTTTTTTTCTTCTTCAAACAACTTATATTTAATATCAAAAAAGTACATACTAATTACTATCGCTCCCTAAGACTTTGTCGAATTAAATTCCCAAAACGTGAACTCAAGAACATCAAAACATTTGAATTCGTTTTATTTTTTGCGTACTGGGATTCCAGAACAGCCACGAATATTATTTAAATGACCTAATTGCGATAAAAAAAAGTGGTTTGAAATGGCAAAACATGTAATATATTATGTATTTATGCCAGCGTAAACATTTCGTTTATTGTCGCACCACAACGAAATATTTACCGACAAAACGACATTTTAAACAACTTTAAAATAAAGTATAATACGATCACATTAAGTTAAAACATTGTGAACAATATTAATATGTATTATATGTTTTTAAATGGGATCTTACAGATATTTTTTTTTTTTTTTTTTTATTTTATTAATTAATAATCATATAATTACAAATTATATACTATTACCCTAACCGAGCACTAGCAACTATGGCCTTCGGCGCGTTGTAGCGAAAACAGACCAGTGCCTCTGGTGGGAATCGAACCCACGACCCCCGCACTGATAAGCCAGCACGCTACCAACTAGCCTACCGGGGCGCACAACATCTTACAGATAAAAATCTGTTCTGTCATTTATTAGTTTTTGGGTATATGGAGTCACATATGCTTCCTTACATGTTGATATATGAATCATTTTTGTACATATGGAATTCCACATACTTCCATATTGGCCCATATATGGCCCTCTTTTGAGAATATGAAACAACATATACATATGATTCGCTTTTGGAAATATTAAATCGTATATTCCTCCATATATGACATATATGAGTACCTTTTGGATATATGGAGTCGCATGCACTTCCATATAAGCACATATATAAAACACATAAATCCATATTTGTCCATATATGCAACCAAATGTGAACCTATGTATATGGACATATTTGAATATATATGAAATTTTTTAATCGGGTACTAAGAATTTGTATTTTTTATATTATCGATTGTTAAAACCTGCTCAAAGAAATGGCCACTACGCCAACGTTGGAAAAATGTGTTTTCCCAGTGCTATCCAGTCAGAAATTGCCAACGGATCAAAAGTCTTACCACTGCACAGTGATAAAATACGGTCATAATTCTATAACTTCTTTGTTTATTAATTTAAATTGCTGAAATTTGGTATATATGAATAAAGAATATATTTTCTTATCTGGCACCTAAATTTGGATGCAATAAATACAGGGGTTAGACAAGTTATTATGGACATCGAATATGTATTGAAGATGTAATGAAATGTTTCACAATTGGTCTGATATTTGTCAAACTATTAACAAATATTGCCTTATGCCTGATATCGAACATTATCAAAGTCGGTCCATGAGTTCAGAAGTTATGTGGAAAAATATGAACTTTTTTTAAATTTTCATAACATATATGAAAATAAAACTTTAAACTTTTATTATTTGGGCTTAGTTCGGTATGAATTGTTGTTGATAAAAAATAGTAAGTCGTTTTATGATAAAAGAAACGGACATTTTTGTGGTGTTGGTAAATTTTTTTTCTAGATGTGCCACATTTTTTGCGGCAGCCCTAAACAAAAATAATTTCCTGTAAAGAGATTAACTAAAAAAAAATAATTTGCTTTTTTGAGCTAATCGGAGGATTTTGTCTTTAGAAAGGATTATTAATACAATCACATTAATAAAATAGTCTTAATAAAATGAAAGATAATGTACACATAAAAAAATCGTTGCCAAATAATTAGGAGCATTTCAACTAATAAAGTTTATTTTATTTTAATTATGCGAAAACTAGTAACGTTTTAACAAGTTTTTACTTGTTTCTATTTAATTATTGAATAATTTATGTGAAAAAACTTTATTAGTTGAAATGCTCCTACTTACTTGGCAACGATTTTTTTTGTCTGTATGAAAACCACATTTGTACATGTATTTTCTTAGTGCATGGAGCGATTTTGATAAATTTTTATTTTAAATATCTACCCATACGATGAAATGTAATGCCAAAAATTCGGAATGTATATAATAAATTCCATGTGTATTTTTCGGTACTTTTGTGATGAATTTACCAATAATTCATTTGCAACACGTTAAGTCACAAAAATGATTCCAGTTAAATAAACGTCACAAAAATGCAGCTCAAATGCATACTACTCAATAGAGACCCGAAGTTCATGCAAATGCATGTTTTTTTCTTAAGTCTGAGAACAGAGTAAACATAATATCTTTGCGAATCAATGAGTTTGCGTTAAAATGGCATTGATTTGTTAGTGCATATTTTTGATGTTAGTGCATATTTTTCCATATTTTGCTATAAATGCATATTTTTGCATATTTCGCTTTAAATGCATATTTTTACTTATTTTGCTTTTAATGCATATTTTAATTAATTTTTTTTTTTTACTTATTTTGCATATTTTTATTGATTGTTATTTAGTTTTTCTTAAAAAATCACTTTTAATATTGTTTTATGTTTGACCAACGATCATATAGACCAAAGAGGCCCTAAGCTACTCAAACCGATTTTAAGTGTTCTCTTATATTTTAATTGCAAACTGGGATTAATAGATACAGACTTAAGTGTTTTTTAAATGTTTATTTATCAATACCAATCGTTAAATATAAATAACTGTGTTGATTGTGCAAAACGTGGGCAGATAATATATTTATACAATACAAATTACCTTGAAAATTTTGTTAAAATTGCTTAAAAACATGAAAAAAATAATTTAAACAAAATTTAAGTGCATATTGTTTAAGTTTTAATTGCATATTTTAAAATTTTGCATGCATATTATAGGCGCCTAAAACACTCTAGTTTAATGCATGAAAATCCTGTCCCTGCTGCTCACTCATGACATTAAGTATTGTCAAATAGTGTAAAGGCCTCAACATTCAAGAAGTTCCAAGAATTTTCTTTAGCTTATTTAAATTTGGTAGTTTTATTTTTTTTGATTTCTTAAAAAGACAATTACTGGGATTAAATAAATCATGGCATCACGTAGTCGAAATACTTGAAATCGCCATACAATGATTAAAAAAAAACTAATTTTAATATAGAAATAATTTTATAAATACTAAAATCAAAAGGATTGCCATATCCTACTTTGTTTTCATAGTTTGAAAACTAAATTTTTTAATTTGGAAATCGATATAAGAAAAGTTGCAACTTTAATGTATCATAACATTTAATTTAGCCCACTTACAAAAATTTTCTTTTTATTTGGAATATAAATTTTCGTTTGGCATCAAAATTTCTAAAAAAAAATCAAAAATTTTGGTTTTTAGTTTCACCATTGTGCACTGGTAGAGCATTTATTTTGTAAAAGAGCGAATGCTTTGTTGAAAAAAGTTTACAATCAGAAGGTTTTGAGTTCGATGCCGGTTTCTGGCATATATTATTTTGATATTTTTTGTTTCTGGGAAAGCTCACAGTCAGAAATTGCTAGTGGTACAAAAAATCAAGCATTGGCATACCACTGGCAAACCGAGAAATTGTAAATATATTACAGGCAGAACACTTGTTTAAGACGCTTTACCAGCGTTTCCAAAAAGCGTTTTGCCAGTATTTATTTTACAATAATTTCAGTGGACCACAAAATATAACATTGGCAAGGAATTGGCTGATACCACTGGACCAACCGTGGCAACAAGTATTTTCCCAGTGATATTCAGTCAGAAATTGTCAACGGTTCAAAAGTCTGACCCAGTTGTCAGTTATTAAAATGATAATGCTTTGTTTAAAAAGATTTAGTTTAAAGGTTCCGAGTTCGATCCTGGTTCCAGGCATACATTTTTATGTGATTTTTTTTTTATACTTTTAAATGATTTTTAAATATAAAATTGATTTTTTGGTTTCTGGAAAAGCTTTTTTAAAAACAACTTATTTGTTTTGTTTTCCAAACGTTGGGAAGTTAATTCCAACAAACCTTATGTCAGTGCTGACATATTTGAGCAGTCAACTGTTACCCAGCAGTTATCATTTACTAACGATTTAAGCTACCAAATAAAGGGTCCGCCAAATAACTTTTTTGTTTTTGAACTCCGAAACCAATTGGACTTTGTATGGCGTCATACCAAGGTCTTTATGCAAAATTCGTCTCAATGATGTCTCCGAAATGTTCAATTGTTGAGAACGACGGTGAATTGATGTTAATGGCGCTTCACGCACACTTTCTGCCACAGCAGCAATATTCTCGGGTATACGCACTGTTTTTGGCTTTTCACGCTTTGGTTTATCGATGAGGATGCAAGTTTCTTTCACTTTTTCACAAGATAACGAACATGGTTAGGTTAGGTTAGGTCGAAAAGAGGATTCGGAGAAGGGAAATACTTCCCTAAACCGACTCAAGTCCCTGAGGACTTACACTTAAGCCAGAATGTCGGCTTGTTGTGCGTTCTAAACAATCGGTTCTATGTCCTATGTCACCTTACTATCCCAGGAACTCCGTCGCACTGACGAAATTCCTCAACTTCTTCAATCCTATGCCCCTAAGATCCCCCAATGTGGATATTGGGTCACTGGATAGCATTTCGACCCGGATCCCGGCAAATGCCGGGCATTCACAGAGATAGTGTTCCAAGGTCTCCTCGTCTTCCCCACAGGCCCTGCACACTTCTGAGTCCGCCCTACCAATACGGTGGAGATGGGCCCTAAGTGTCGAGTGTCCCGAGAGGATTTCCATCAAAAGACTCAGTTCCTTTCTACTGAGATTCAGATAACGAACATACGGACCATATTCGTTCAGCGGAAGGATAAAACTAATTATCTGTCAAATCAGACATGAGCTAAGTGTTACCATTCACGAAATAAGCACAAGTTGAAAAAAAAACGTTAGATGGCGGACCCTTTATTATATGTCTCGTTAGCTCAGTGGGTAGAGATGTAGGCTGCCAATCTGGTGGCCAGGGTTCCAATCCCAGCGGGACCAAACAATTATAAACGAACTTATTTTTAATTTTATTTTGGAAAATCAATTTCTAGTCCACCTTTTTCATATTTTTACCAACATTTTGCCAACGTTGGAAAATTTGTTTCCCCAGTGCTTGTCCGACACTTTTTGAACATACGGACCTTTTGTCTAATGATGTTATCATTTTGGGCTTGAGAAAGCACTTGTTGCCACCACTTGTACCACTTGCTAAAGTGCATTGCCAGCGGTGGTCCGTTTGTTTTTTCTGACTGGGACTTCTTACAAAATTGTCTACTAATGTTTTTATTTTAGTGTACCAATACGTAGTAATACCATAATTTGTAAGCTTTCAGACACTATGGCGTATTAGCAACATTTATTATATCCTTGTTAAATATTAAATTTATATATCTTTTTTTAACCCACTACATCAATGCTTGAGCTAATACAGGAATGGGAATAAATATATGGTATAAATGTTTATTTTGAATATTTTTTATCAAATTATAGGGACCTTTTATATAAAATAGTTTCTATATTAAGCCTGAATTATTTTAATGAATTATTTTTAACATTCTATAGTTTTTGTGCTCAATGGAGGAAAATAAATATATATTCTATATGAAATAATTATATGGTACAAAACGGCATAAAGTTAGAACGAATTTAATTTTTTTAAAAAGTTAACACAATTTATAGAAAACTAATTTAATTATAACTCCTAGCAGTATCTAGGGTAAAATACAACTAAATTTAAGGGTTTCGCGACTAATAAAATATTTGTATTAGGCATATATTTGTGAATTTTCTAAAAATCCTTTCACCGATTCGATTTAAGAAAAACCAAAATGCTTTGTAGTTACACTAAAAAAAAGTCAACAAAGTTAGCAAAAAGTTAGTTGCGAGAGCAAAACATCTGCTGAGCAGATCCTTGCAGAAAAATTGCTAACATTGGCAAAAAATCAGTTAATTCAGCAAATATTTTTGCTGACACTTAGTTGAAACTTTTTGCTGGATATTAGAAAATTGATAAAAACTGAAAAAACTTAGTTGAAATATTTACTGACATTTATTTTACACAGAAAAAACAGTAGGCAACAACAACGGGATTTGTAAATTTTTAAATTAAAATTTATTTCAAACAATTTTTTTTTGAAATGCTTGTAAGTTGTACACTCAAAAAAAAAAGTTTGTAAAGTCAGCAAAAAATTTTGCTGAGTCAGCAAAATTTTAGTCAGGAGGGTGCTTGCAAAAAAATTGCTAATGCCAGCAAAATCTTTTGCTGAAAATCAGCGAGCTGATTTTTAGGAACAAACTTAGTAGAGTCAGCAAAAGTTTTGCTAACACTTAGTGGATTAGAAATAAAAATGCCTTGCTAAAAATTAATAAATCTTTTGCTGAATTATAGTAGACTGAAAAAACGCCAAAAATTTGCAGAAAAATTGTAATTTAGTT
The DNA here is from genome assembly GCA_021234595.1 of Delia radicum. Lineage (NCBI taxonomy): Eukaryota > Metazoa > Arthropoda > Insecta > Diptera > Anthomyiidae > Delia > Delia radicum. The sequence continues at coordinate 80,591,433 of CM037852.1, read as the reverse complement.
AATTTATTTGCTTAAAATCATAAAACAAATTTTTGTGATTCTTTTAAAAATAATTTACAATAATTACGAAATATAAAAATTTCATTTTCCCACATTGACGACATGAATTAATTTAATATCTGAAAATATATAGAAATAAATATAAGTATATAACATAACAAAAATTTTCTTTCAACTACTTACATCAATGGTTGTCTAAATGATGCTTTCTTTTAAAGGACGCAATTGCCGAAGATAATTATAGAAACGAAACGAAAAAATAAACAGAAACAAACGAAACGAAAAAAACAACCATTTTTTTGCAATAAGAAAAAGGAACCATAAAAATCTACCTAAGATTTGTGTCTTTGTCTTTCGCTTTACTATGTCTACATGTCTGTATATGTTTGTTTGCAATTTGATCACACTAGATTATTAATCTATAAACATTTAGTTTAGAAATACATATTAAATTTAAATATTTTATTTTGTCTTTTATTTAATTAAAAGACAATTATTTTCACAAGCCGGTGACAACGCAAAATTTAAGTTGTTTTAATCCTCAATTTTGTTTTATGTATGAAAAACAGATACAAAAGTCTTCCATGGTTGATTTTTTTATATGTTTTATTAGAGTTGTACTTTTTAGTATCATTTTCCTCTTCTCTACTACATCTTGACATGCCGCGACGTCTGCTTGATTCTGCGTATATCTTTCAATCTGGTTGTCGTCCACACTATTAATGTGCTTATCAGCACAATTTTTTTTAGCAAAATTAATTAGTAAAACATTAGTATATTAATAAAGCATTAGTATAAAAAAGTTAAGTGCTGTATAAGTATAACAAAAATTTTAGCTGAAAACACGATTTTAGCAAAAAAATTTGTTAAAAAATAGTATACCAGATTTACAAGACGTTTTACTAACTTTTGTACTAACTTATTTTTTTGAGTGTAGTTTTTTATATAAAAATTCTCTAAAACAAAAATTCAAAATTCAAAATTACAAAAAAATCAACAAAAGGGTGTTTGTATTTACAAATCATCATTGTTGGTGCCAATATAAAAAACTTTTTTTTGTATTTACAAAAAATGCTCAAAATAAGGCATGTTTAATATTACAAATATAATTTTTTAATTTATTTCTGTGCATTTTGCTGAAATTTAAATATTTTTTTTATATTCTTTTAAATATAAAGAAAATATAAATAGAAATGGTAGGACTCCCACATTGTTAAGATAATTAAATAAAAAATCTAAAAATAAACAAAATACATTATTAATTAAATAAAAAATATAATAATTCCCAATTACTTACATTATTAATTATAACGAACACTGTATATTAGGGTGTCCCTTTAAAATAGATTTGTCATTACACCCCCGGTTGTATCACAAATAGTTCCAAATGGAAGAAATCGATTGTTTTTGTTTTCGAAAACTTTAACCCGTGCCACAAGTCGTCCAAAAATGGTCCATTTTTGGGGAAAAATTTATTTTTTATTTCAGTTATTCATCTAATATACTTAAAATTATTCAGATATGCAATTATGACTTCATCGGATACCATTAGGCCGCTTTAGCCTAGAATCCGACTCCTTTCCAGGACATTTTATTAAAATTGCTTATTTTGTGTAAAATTTGATTGAATTTGAATATTTAAAAAAAATTTGTATAATTTTCCGAAAAATATCACTTAAATTTGATAAGACAATAATTACTCGTATCTTTACCTTTATCTAAAAAATCTGAAACCCTAAGTGGCCTGGGGATAAAACTTAATTTTAATTATGACTACAAGATTGTAAAGCTGCTAAATTGACAAAAAAATAATCTCTACTTGAAAAAAAAATATTTTATGTAACTTGATCCATATAGGGTTAATTTTTACACTTTTGGCCAAAAATACATACTAGGAAATTTACAATAAAACACTTCATAATTTTCGGGCAATATCACTTAAATTTTATTAGACTATTATCTTTACTTTTATCAAACAGGCTTTAACCCTTGGTGGCCGGGGGTCAAATAAACCCCAGAAACTTAATTTAAATTATAACCACAAGAAGAGAATATACAGGTTAAAAAAATTTCCACTTGTAAAAATTATTATTTTGTGTAACTTGATCCATATAAGGTTAATGTTTTCACTTTTCATCTAAAAAGACCCACTAGGAAATTTACAAAATAACAACTTACATTGTTTTAAATAGACGTTTAACTATATTTGCAACAATCTTTTTTTGTGTGTATCAATTTCACATTTATTTACGATTTTCCGCCGAAAGTATCAATACAAATCTTTTCTAAAAGCCAGTACGCCTCTTATAGACATTTAAACTGAAGGGATATTTAGATGATATCTAAAATTATTAGTGTTCGACCGAATAGTTCTTCCAGAAAATGCATTTGATCGGTATTCGGTATTTTAAAGCATAATGGACAAATTTGGCAAAGGAAACAATGGTTATTTGGCTGATTTTGAGTGTAAAATTTAAAGAAAAGTCCGAAGTTATGCAATGCATTCACTGTTCTGCCTCCGAAAGTTCGGCCAAATCGAAAAAAGTCCAGCGTTTGAACTTCTAACTTTATAGCTAAATTTCGGCTTTTTTTTTGTCAAATTTTATACACAAAATCGAATTAAAGCGGCTCAACAAACATGTTCACAATACGAAAATTTATCCTCATTGCCTCTAGATAACAAAAAACCAACCAAATATAGTTTTTTGGCCAAACTGTTCGGTCGGACCAGGCACGTAGCTAGGCGGGGGGGCTTGGGGGCTAGAGCCCCCCCCCGAAATGATTTGACAAATTTAAAAACTTAATACAATTCGTTAGAAAGTAACAATGTTATTGATAAATTTAATATGAAAATATTTATTTTTGACTTGGATCAAATAGGAAATAGTTTTATATGATTCGAATCTTAAAATTTCGTTAGAAAACAACAAAACAGCAATAAATAAAATCATTTCATAAGAGATTTCGAAGTCTTTGACTTAAAGTATAATCAAAAAATTGTTTGAAACAATGCAAACTAAAAATTAAATATGTCTACACAGAAAAAACTAAAATTGAGTTTTAATTAAAATATTTGTTGATTCAGAAAAGTTAAACTGAATTCGGTCGTGTTGATGCAATTGTAGTAACAACTAAAATAATTTGTATCTATTTAATTACTATTATTTTCAATTACATATAGTTTTATTCACATCTATTAAAAATTTAATTGAATATTGATTACTATTGGGAGAAATTACAAAATTTAAAAAAATCACCAAAATTATAAAAAAGTGCCAAAATTTAAAAAAATCGAGACCATTTGAAAAAATCGCAAATCATTTTCAATTAAACAGTTAATTGAAAGTAAGTTTGAAATCGAACAACAGTTTAATTAAAATTGTTTTGACAATGTTCTGTGTATTTTGACATAAGCTTTTAAAATGGAGATACCACTAAGACTCAAAATTAAGTTTACTTGTGCCGTAAAAGTCGTTACTTTACTTACAGTGCAATCTTTTTATTTAAATTTGGTTTGCTACGCACGCATCTGGTAACATTATTTTCAGTATTTTTTTTTACGATATATATTACGATATCTCATATAATTTTTTAATTTTTTGAAACAAATTCAAGCCTCAAACATTGATCGATATGCATAATGTTATAACGTGGTCCAATGTGACTCAAATTTTCTCAATTTTTTTTTAGACTAAATGTAAACAAATTTCTATCGGCGCTCCTTGAAATGCGACATTTTAATATCAAGCAATATAAATCAAAGTGAATTGGAAATACATAATTTAGTTTAAATAAGACCTGGGCGATGTCAGGTATATTTTTAAATTTTCCAGTTGTATATTTTTTCTTTATCGTTATTTCTTTCAGACTACAATCAGGCTTGCTTGGAAAATTTACAATTGTTTTAATACAAGACATGAAGTATAGCCCCCGATCTTAAAAAAAGTCGGATATATGAAAAAGGCTAAAAAATAGTGAATAATTTGTTAAAATAATTCAAATAAGTGGCAGCCGGGGTTCACGACATAGTGTCAAAATGTGTGTTTTCTCGAGCAACACTGGTTTTAAATAAGTCTAAATTACTTAAACTTTAAAGGGAAAATTTAAAGGAAAAGTAAGTGTCAGTCAATTTATATAGGATATTTGCCTTTTAATTTGTTTTTTGGACGGTTATAAATCTTTAATTTCCCGAGTTAAAACGGACATAACTATATAAATATACAATTAATTTCGTAGAAAAAATTAATATGATGTCATATATAGTTGCGTATAATTGTATATTGCATTTAGAATACCCTAAAACTAACCCAATTAATAATTACGTTATATTTATATACTTAGACATTGCAAAATAATATATATTTTGATATTATATCATATTTTAAAAACCACAATTTTATTTTGGATAAAATTGTATATTACCCCATGCAGAGTCACACTAGAAAATTTGTCAATCATATTTTGGATATAAATATGTAACAATACAATAGTACAATTAATTGTATAATTTTATGTATAATTCTATACACAAAATTTACCCCAATTTCTGTACTTTGAATTGATTTCTTTCTGGTTCTTAACCCTAAAAAAGAATTTGTTTCATTTATAGCATTATGAGTTCTTAATTTAGTCTAAGATTTTTTTCAATCTAAAACTCTAAATTTAGTTTCAATGTTTTTTCCGTGTTTGTTATTCAATTGTGTAAGTTAGTCAATTCCACAAAATCTTCATTTTTATTATATTTTTTTTTATTTTTGAATATAATAAAATATCCAAATGCTATGGAATTTGTTACAAATTTAGCTAAAGTCTAAAAGGATTAATAGATATTTCGGATTTTCATGACGTTTTAAAATCAAAAACCGGATACAACTATAGCTTATTTTGTATATATCAGTATCAGTTCAGATATACAATCGTATTAAATTGTATCGCGTCATTATTCGGATGTTATGCCCATTTCTCGGATAAAACTGTATTAAGACTCATATTAAATTTCGTATGATCATATAAAGCATCATATTAATTTTAATCGGGTTATTAGAAGTTGAAAATTTTTTACTTTTCTTATATTTATCAAGTTTTAACTACCCTAGACGTATATTAGCACATACAAATATAAAGTAACGCAATTTTATTTTTCGCGGTTTTCAAAAAGTTTTCCGCATAATCCTTCTTTTATTTAATTAAACTAAAAATTAATATTCAGCTAAAAACTTAACGTAATTAGACAATAACGATGCATATCCAACTTAATGTACACAAACGTTTTCAAATTTGACGTGTTTAGCGGATTGTGATCAAACAGATTAAAGCGTTGTTTCGCGATATATACATCAAAATTCGCAATATAATGAACACAATAAGTAAAAAATGAAAAAATGTATTTTAAGGAAATGCACTTTATGCGGGAGGTTTTTGTTGCAAAATGACCTGAGAAAGCGATTTCTATTATTAATACATGATTGCCCATTACGTGTAGGTAAAAATTTAGCAAACAAAAAAAAAAAAGCTGTTCTCTAGTGTGCAAAAAAAATATATATAATCAAAATAAAAAATCGAAAAGCCCCCCCCGAAACAAATTCCTAGCTACGTGCCTGGGTCGGACACTAAAAATTATACCCCCAAAATTTTCAATCCAAAATCGTTTTAAACTTTAAATACAAACAAAAAAATCGTTAAATAAAAGTTCTACATAAAATTTATAATACAGTTTTTACTGAATGTAACAAATTTTAACGTAGGTTTATTTTATATAAAACCATCAAAAAATATCCAATTTTCGACCGCTACCCCTTTCAATTTTAACCAAACTTTGTATGGAAGGAAAGTGTCATCGTACAAGTTTTGGGTTGTTAGTTCCGACGGTTGTGGAAATATCGCGCTGTATTTTCAAAAACTGTTTTTTTAAATTTTCAAAAATATATGTTAATTATAACTTATTCGACTATGCTGTTGCCAAACGAATATCTAGAGCTCTTACGGGATTTAAAGGTATGGATACAAATTTAAAAAAGATACTAAATAAAGTAGAAAAAAAATGTAGATAAAAAAATAAAAATAAAAGTTTTGCAAAAGTTTTTGCACATAATTGGCCATATATTTTTAACGGTTTAAGCTCATTAAGTCATTGATACATCATTTTAAAGGTACTTAAATCGTGGTTGTAGTCGTTCACAGTAAAATACATTTTTTCAAAATTCCTGGTTCTTAGTGCTGTTTTTTAAAAAAACTGTTTTTCTCCACATGGGACACGGCATATGGAAATAATTTATAATTAACATATATTTTTTAATATTTTTAAAAAACCAGTTTTTTTTAAATACAGTTTTTTGAACCGCGGTTTTTGAAAACAATGCATTTTGCCGAGGAGATGTAAATAAATATAGATCGGCCTTAGTCTTTTGCTGCATAAATGTGTGAAACATAATGAAATATAAAAAATGCTTCTAATTGGTTGTAATATTGGTAAAAACAATATTGGCAATGAATTGTGCGTGTGGTACTGGCAAAACACATGCTTTGCAAACAAAATAGTGCTTTTCTGGTACAATATTAATTGTACCTTCGGTAATTTTTAACACGCTGAGTTTTACAGAACTAGCATTGGTAAGCCAGTACTATTCTTTTTTTCTACAGTTGTCAATTTCCACCTGGGTGTCTATGTGATAGGCAGTTTAGTGGCTTCTGAGTAAAGTTTTTCTGCGTGAGTAGGGGTTTTCTTCTATGTCATTGGTAGTTTAGCGGCTTGGCTGAGTAAAGTTTTTCTGCGTGACCGGCCTTCGGCCGGGTTTAGAGGTTTTCTCCTATGTGATAGTCAGTTTAGCGGCTTCGCTCAGTAAAGTTTTTCCATTTAGCGATTTTATAATTTATTTTGTTATTTCGTTGTATTTGTAAGTGTTTTCGATAATAGCGCTGCAGGCAAAATACGAGTGTAAAGCGCTCTACGTATCATAGATCGCAAAAATAACATAATTTTTGAAATTCTGAGGCAATTTCCTTTTATAAGATTACCCACACTTGTATGTTCCAACGCGTAAAATAGTAAAAAAAATCTTTTTTAAATCTGGAAGGGATCACCTACTTTTTTTTTTGGAGAACGCCTCTAATGTGCAGTTTAGCCGCTTTTTCTTATATAGCCAAGAAAATTGTGTGTTTTAATTAAGAGCTTATCCAATATTATTAAAACATTTATAATGTTTAAGAAAGGCTGTTAAATAAAAAATAACGTTACTTTGTACCATATACTTTTTTCCTTACCTGTATTTGTGTCTGTTTACATATAAGTTTAAGTGCCTTGGTGGTCTTTTGTTAAATTCTAAATTAGTTTTTCCTTTTTTTTATTGTTATTTTAACAAAAGAGACTCGTCTCGTTTATATATATTTTTTTCATTACGATGGGAAAAACTATATTTTTTTTATCATATTTTGCATTTTATTCTTTTGTAGGTTGGTTTTAAATCATAGATGGGATTTTTGCATTTTAAAGACTACACTCATAGAAATAAACCTGTAAAACACAATCACTCACGAGAAATATTTTACTACTCACACTCACGCGTGATTACGCTTGAATCACGCAAATTCACGAAACAAAATCTTACTGGAAGAAAATGAAATGTAAAAATTGTTTCAAATTGTAAATAGTTAACTCAAAATTGGTTTGAATATGCAATTTTGTCCTTTATTTTGTAAAAAACCCGAAAACATTGAGTCGGCGAAAAAATTAAAGAAAATATTTATTAAAAAAAAAAAAACAAAATATCACCAAATTTGGAATTAAAAAATAATTTGTTTTCTATCTTCGCCTAAGGGGCCTCCAGGTCCTAAAAACGGGAACTCGTAGTAACATATAAAAGTGGATACTAAAATTAAAGGAAATTTCCTCAGGATTTTAAAAATTATTTATATATTAGGTAATCCTTCGGAAAATTTTTTGTAACTAGTTTTCTTTCGTTTTCTTTTTTGTTAACTTTTTTGTCAAAGTTACCCAGTCAGAAACTGCCAGTGGTACAAAAAAAATTCTAATATTCTTAGCACTTCTTTCTGCAATTAATTTTTGGTAGTTTTAGCAAAATATTTTACTAATTTTTTTTTATTAGTGTATGAACAAGTGCTAATAAACTTGGGGTATGAGCAGTTTTTTGAATAATGCTAATGCTTTTAAATTAAATTGGATTTCTTATGACAATTGAATAAATATTTCATTGCAAATTGGTAAAAGTAAAATTTTTTAAAATTATATTTGTTAATTGACATTGAGGAATTGGAAGATTTTAATGCAAATGAATTATTACCACCTATGATACGTTTAATACATTGTCATAAAAATGAAGGAAATACAAAAAGTAACTTTTTATATTTTTATCATCAAATATTTATATGGTTTAACATAAAATAAAAAATAATGATGACGAGTTACGTTTCTTGTAAATCATACTGATGAAAGCATAGTGTTTTTTTATAGGCTATTCACACTCGCAAATAAACTAGTTTAAGCTAAAGCCCAATAATTGTATATTTTGTACTCGTTGACTGTCTTATATAGCGTAACTTTTTCGCCTGGCTAATTCAGGCATAAATCTTACCCCCTGGCGAAAAACAACAAATTTCTATGGTAAATAGCAATTTTTAAAATTAAATTAAACAAAAAAAAAAAAAAAACAAAAAAGACCACATAAAAAGCCTTTGTAATACTTAATAACACCCCAGTCAAAAATGTCAGTGGCACAAAAAATCAAGCACTAACATACACTCAGGGAACTTCTGCTTTAAAAATGTGTAGTTGTTTGGGTTGTAATACAGTTTCTTTATTTTTAATGTAAATGTTAGTCATTTGTAGAACAAATTAAAATAGTTCATTTAAAAAAACAAACCACATCAAATGACTGTTTTATGATTTTACATTAATTTTTTACAGTCGTTTTTTTGTTAAATAAATGTTTGTTTATTTTTTACTAACATATGTGGTTCAATTGTTAGTAATTTTTTTAGCAGTAAAATCAAATGACAGATGCTAGTGTTCAAGTGAAATTTAATTTGGTTTTGACTACATTTGCAGTCGTGTTTACCTACCAGTGGCTAACCGAGGAATTGTAAATAAATAATTAAAGGGTGTTTTTTATAGAGGTATATAAATTTGAAATGGAATAAAGCAAAGATGAAGTTCTTAATTGTGAAAGGCGTGGTAGAAAAGAATGAGTGTATTTTCTAAAAATCATAACTACATTGTAAATTTTCAATTTTTCTGAATCAGACTGCGCAGTTTCTGGTATTGAACCTTCGTCAGTGACCCTGTTTTTTTGAATAATGTAATATTTGTTATGTTTTTATTTGTTCGATTGCGTCTATATGAAATTTTATGTGCAATCACTGACCGTGGTATAGATAAACTTATTTCTAATGCCACTTGCACTCGCACTACACGTTAGTAGTACCCCGCAGACCCCCAGGGGTCCGTAGAGGTAATCCAGTAGGTCCGCGAAGAGTTGCGACAAAATTAATATATAAAAGTGGTTTTCAAAAGTTTAACAATATTTTTTGCAATTTTATTAATATTTCAAGTCATTTAAAAAAATGTAATTAAACATTTGTTACATTAATCCATTCTCGTCTTAAATTGCCTGTTACTTACAATATGTTTTGTTAATAATTGTGCACCAAAGTTGAAAGTACCTCTCACTGATTGTTTTAATAATTTATTCCTAAATAATTTGTAAAGCCTATTCATACGAAAAAAGTCTGTGACTCTAGTTATGACTGTATTCCCCGTGACTAGTTATGACTGTGTTCACCATGGCACGGAAATTATTTTTTTTTAAATTGATATGACAAATAAAATTTGTATTTTGTTGCTGTTTTGAACAAAAAGTTGTGACTTTCAGTCTTTTAAATTTATTTAGGACAGTCACAGTCAGTACAGTCTAAAATCATATTTGTAAAAATTTAAATTTTTGTATGAAAAAAGTTTTTTAAAAAAAGTTTTTTTGTTAAATCAAAAATTGCTAAAAAAAAATCTGTGGCTCAAATATTAAACTCTTTTTGAAATGTTTTAATTGTTATAAAAATATACAAAAATTCCTCACATTTTTGTGCTTTTGATGATTCTTTTTAGAAGTCTCGTCCAGTAAACTCATTTAAGATGAACTCGGTTAAGATACAACCTCGGTTATTACGAACTTATTTTAAAAGTCCTAAAGTTATGGTAACAACTTCAAAGAAACATCTGTTAATACGAACTTGCTAAAGATGCACCCTCGGTTAAAGTGAACTGTTTTTGACAGTTTCACAAACAAAAAATTTATATAATTTTCCATTTTTTATACAAAATTCTTAAAAATTTGCTAATTTTCTTAAAATTTATTTTAATTTAACATATATATTAACCCGCACACACTGAAATTCTTTTTCAAATGTATCAAAAACTCTCCGTTTATGAAATCAAATGAAAGAATTTCTCAATATATATTTAAAAAAGTGTATACAAATTATTAATATTTTGTAGAGAATAAAAAATATTCAAAACAAAATTTTACTCCAGTAAATACAAACCGCACGAATTATTTCTTTTTGTACCTCGGTATTCACCTTATTTGGGGTTTACTACATTTGGTTTTCGTAATGTTTTTTTAATTAACAAAAATTTAACTTTGTTACTTTTGCATTTTTTTTTATAAATATATGAAAAAAAAGAGTCTGTGAACCAGTAGAAATTCGTCAAGGGGTCCGTGAAGCAAAACTTGGTGGAAACCGCTGTTTTAGACGCTTCAGAAGGTTCTGAGTTCGATCCCGGTTTCAGGAATAATTTTTGTTTGTGATTTTTTTAAATTTTTTAATATTTTTTTTTCATATAAAATTGATTTTTTTGTTTCTGAAAAGCTCTTTTAAGACCAACTTTTTCCCAACGTTGGCGAGTTATTTCAATCATACCTTACGACAGTGCTAACATATTTGAGCAGCAAACTGTTACCCAGCAGTTATCATTGACATACGTTTTAAGCTATCAAGTATTGTATGTCTCGTTAGCTCAGCTATCAGCTGCCAATATAGCGGTCAGGGTTCGAATCGCGGCGGGACCAAACAAATTATAAATAAACTTTTTTTAATTTCATTTTGGAAAACAAATTTTTAGACCACCTTTTCCATGGTTTTTAACAATATTTTACTAACATTGGAAATTTTGTTTTCTCAGTGGTTGTCCAACACTTTTGTCTAATGATGTTATCATTTTGGAATTGGAAATGCACTTTTTGCCAGCACTTGTGCTACTTACTAGAGTGCCTTGCCAGCGGTGGTCCGTTTGCCTTTTTCTGACTGGGAAGCTATCAAGAATTATATGTCTCGTTAGCTCAGTGGGCAGAGCAGTCGGCTGCCAATCTGACTTATTTTAAAATTTTATTTTAGAAAATCTATTTTCAGACCACATGGTTTTACCAACATTTTGCCAATTTTGGAAATTTTGTTTCCCCAGTGCCTTTCCGACACATTTTTAACAGATGGACCTTTTGCCTAATGTTGTTAAAATTTTAGGTTTGTGAAAGTACTTCTGCCCGCCACTTGTACCACCTGTTAAAGTGCCTTGCCAGAGGTGGACCCTTTGTCTTTTTCTGACTGGAACTATACAACTCGAAAAATAAAGAAAGAGTACCGACCACTGATGCTAAATATGGGCTAGATTTTTCGCAAAATTGCATTAACCTATTAGTACGAATTGTCCCTTTATGGTACGGTTAGTAGTTTGCTCTTCAGATCGAAATTTTTTAATACAATTTTAAATTAAGTTTGAATAATTTTCTTGCAGTTATAAACAGTCATTTCAAATTCGTCAAGTTAAGCACTTTCGTTTTAGCGGTTCAAATAAAAAAACAATTTTTTTTTTATTTTGCAAAAATCTTTTTTCGACAATGTGAACTCATAGGTCATCCGTTTATTATACTGCCATATAAATTTTAGACACAATTCGCGTTTTTTCCATGAGCCGCACCCTTCTTTTTTACACTAAATAATTGTTTATATTTATGGTTTTGCTTTATACCAAAAAGTTGTTACCATAAAAAATTAAAAGAAAAATATCTTATTTTTAAAATTTTATGCATAAAAAACTTCGTTAAAACATGTAAAGCTTTAATGCAATTTTGCGAAAAAATCTGGCCCTTAAGTGAAAAATTGGGTACGCCATTAAGTGGTGGATACTCTTGTTTTATTTTTGGAGTAGCGCAGTGTTTTGTAGCGCTGTGTAATAATCTCAGTTTACAGTCATAAAAGTTGTATATATACTCGTACTACATTTGCAAAATACGCGTATCATTTAATTTGCATTAACTCATTTTTGACACGGTGTTCCATTTGAGACCCAGTACTTTTAAATGGCTATATTTTTTGACTGGGAATATTTAACTAAGTGATTTAAAAACCTTAAAATTATTCAACATCTTGACAATAATCCTAAAGAAAAAATTTTTGAAAAATTGTTATCCAGAGTTGCCAAATTTTTCACCTTTTTTGATGGAACTTTTTTCAAAAATTATTTAAAAATATACAAATCCCTAATCTTTTATATTTTTGATTGTTATGTTGATGAAAAAATATGAACATTTATTTCTCTGCTAGAAATTAGTTCATCGATTGAACGATCATTGATTTTCACTCAAAACGTAAATAATGGTTGGTTTTTATTAAAATGCTACTAAACGAATAAAAATTATATCGCCGTACGACAATTTTAAAATATGGTCAAAAACCACAATTTTTTTCCAACAAATTTTAAAAATCAGTTAACTTAAAAAAATATTTCATATATATTTTTGAATAAACGATTTATTCACAAAATTATACAAAATTCAAATTTTTAAAACATTTTTAACCGTCTAGGATTTATATGCTGTTCAATTTTCAACTTCAGTTGTCAATATTTCTACTAGATGGCGCTTTAAGGGGATAAAATAAAAGAATTTCTTAATGAAGCATGGTTCTATACAGGCACGTAGCCAGAACTATGTTTTACCGGCCCAGCAACAACAATTACAACAACAAGAGAAACATTTTTTTTTATGTATTGTGTTTGTTGTTGGGTCGGTAAAACATATTTCTGGCTACGTGTTGGTAGAAAAATGTTTGGTAGAAAAATGTCCTGCGGATCTATGACGTGCCATTAATGAGTTAAGAAACAAAACACGGGGTGTGTGTTAGTCTAAGTTGTTAAAATAGAAACCTATTTATTTACAAAATATAATCGTCAGCATTGGGGTGGTAGGGTAGTGGTGTCAGAAGACGTTGTTTTAGAAAGCGGAAGTCAACAACTTATACCGGTTTTTAAACTATACAGAACCTAAAATGATACGAGTGGTAAAGTGTGTGTGTGTATAACACTACTACTACTGATATTAATACTTTAGCTATACAAATGTTTCCTTTTCACACACTCAAACAAAAAAAGTTAGTAAAACAAATTGTAAAACGTTCTCTATCCCAATTTACAGTATAAAATTTTATATTTAAGTAAAAACTAATGGTTCTTTGATATTTGACGCTTTTAATAGTCTTTTATTTGAGCCATTACATTTTAATTTTGCACTGTTTTGTTCAAAAGTTATGGTAAATTTTGTAAAATTAGTTTTGCATATCGTCCATTCCATGAATAGATCGGCCAAAATCTTACCGGTAGTTATTTGAATTCCCTCATGTTTTGTAGACGTATTCTCTAGGACGTCTATTAGTCACTACCGTTTTCAGTTTCTGCAAATTTTGTAAATTCGCGTTTTTATTGCCGTTTTTCAGTTTAAAAGAAAATGCAAATGCAATTTTTTAATGAATCTTGCATTTAAAATGCATTTTTGAAAAAGAAACGTTATTTTTGTATTTTTGTATCGTAAAAAAGACAACTATAGCTTTCAAACGCTTTTTAAATTAAATTAGCTGGCGCGGTTCCAGGGGGAGGAAAATGGGAAATTTCCTCCCCCAAAATAATAATTTTCCATACAAAAATGTAAAAAAGAATAAAAAATTAATTTAAAATAATCTAAGTTCCGTCCCCATAAACTTTTCCTGGATCCGCGCCTGGAAATAGTTAGTGTTGTTTTTAATTTTTTTGGTAAAACTAAGAATTATAAAAAAACCACTAAAATACTAAAAAAATTTCTTCTTATATGGAAAAATATAGAAAGCTATTTTTGAAAAAAATCATTAAAAATAGTTAGCATTCTGGTCCCAAGAAAGTCAAAGTTGTTATTTAATAACAAAATTGTAAATTTTTCAAAAATTACCACGTTTTAAAAGTCGAAGGGGGAGGAAAAAATGCAAAATGCAATCAAGAATTGCATGTGCGTTGTTTTTTAATTATAAATAGTAAAGTAGAGAATTTAAATTATCACATGTTTTTTTAAATCAGCCTGCTTTAGGAAATATGGCCCTTCAAAGTCCACTGCTTTTAGTATTTTTCCGATTTAAAAATAAAAATCAAAAATGGGAATAAAAACTTGAGTTTACACAATTTTAAGGACCTGAAAACTGTGGTTAGTAATACAAATCCTAGAGTATAAAATTACAAAAAATTTTACTAACTTTCGTTGCTGATTTTTGACAAATATTTTACTAATTTATTAAACCCGAGTTGCAAAATTTAGCAAACATTTTTACTAATTTTATTTTTTCATAGAAAGTTTTTTTTTTTTATTAAGTTGAACATTTTTATTATATAAAATAATAATAAAATGCAAAATGATAATAAAAATAAATTTAAACAAAAGAAAAGAAAATGTAAGAGAATATTCCCTAATGTGGCCGTCACACCTGATATTTGATATATATAAAAAACTATCAACGGAGGTATCCCGATTCGGACCGGCAGATCTTAATGAAATTTTGCATATGTGATAAAGAAAAAAAAATAAGGAACCCGTATTCTTTTTAGCGGCCCAATCTCATTACCATTGTGAAGAAAACTTCACTAGTTTAGTGAAAAATTTCATTAAAACTCGTCCAAGAAAATTCTCTGTGTAAGGAACACGTACCCTAGGCACTTAAAATAAATACTTTTTCATGTTTTTAATACCACCCAGCAAACAATCCGGTCCCACACATTTTGTATGAAACACAAAAACAAACAAAAATTCGGCGGGATACTGACGAATTTTTGCGTTTCATACAAAATGTATGAAAATTTCTTTTCGCCTTTGGTTTCAAATTTTATTGTGTTAATCTCTAAAGTGGAAAAACTACTTAGAAGTTAATCCTAATGATGACACGTAACCACAACCCTCATTTTTTCATACTTTTTTTTGTTTTTATTTAATTTTATTAATAAATAAAACTGTTTGATTTTTTTTAAACAAAACACACTCTGGTAATACCGGAAGAAAAACGATAAGAGGTTGTAACGGAGTTTTAACTGATGAAAATCGGTGTAGTCCGGTTAAACGGCACCGAAACGGATACAGCAAAACGGAGTTAAAACGAATAATTTTCGAAAATTTGAGTAATCCAATTTTACTGTACGTTAATGGCCCGTTTTTGTCAATGCCGGATTCATTAATCCGTTTGTAACGGACAGTCCGTAAAGTTGTTTCTTGGGCATTACCGAAATAACTGAAAAACCGGCAGATGGAGAGAGATTGAAGTGGATAGAAACACACTGGTACAAAGCTTTAAATGGCTAGAACTCTGGAAGAGTGAGGGCAAATAAAAAAATTTTTTTAACACAAATATTTAGAATTTTTCTCTTTTTGAAACTGCATCATTAGTTTTCTTAATTTTAGTAGAAATTTATAATTGTTCGTAAGTTTATTCAAAATTTACGAACAAATTAAATATATGGTACGCAAATGTACAAAAAAAGCATTGCCGAAACTTGTGGTTTATGCACATCAAAATAAAATTTGGATATTTTGCTTTAAAAATATTGACTTAAAAGGTAAGAAAATGTTGGTTATTAACAAAGTTATAAATAAAAGTCAAAAAACATCAAAAAACTTCTATGTTGGGGCAAGAATCGATTTCGGCTATAGTCCGGTCAATTTAGACATAAAAATAGTGGTCAAATAACAAAAATTCCGACAGAGCCAAATTTTGGTGGAGACCTAGGGTTTACCTTTGACCCCGAATAACTTTCTGAGCTCACATGGGATTGATGGGGACTTTTACATTTTTATTTTTTAGGGTAAACCCAAGGTCCCCACCAAAATTTGGCTCTGTCGGAATTTTTGTTATTTCAATTGTCTAAATTGACCGGACTCTCTAAACTTTTTTTGAAAAATCTGTAAAAAAATTCTGAAAAATCAAATTGAGCGTGAGCACCCATGAAAATCGAAAAAGAAGAAATTTTTTTATCACACTTAAATTACAGATTTTTCTGCAACTTTTACAGATTTTTTTTATTTGAGTGTACTACCTTCTTAAACTAAAAATGTAGACAAAGCATATGAAATGAGAACATAAAAAAAATCAAAACCAAAAAAAGACCTTGACATTAAAAGGACTTCTTCTTCCTTTTTACATTTATGACCAAATAAACCATTCATTTAGCATACAAAATATAGTATGTAGAGTCATCATGAAAAAGGCTTTCAATGGAAATATCCGTAATACCAAGAATTGAAGAAATATAATATATTATATAAAAAAGTACAGGTTTTATTTTCTTCGACTGAAGGAAGTACAAACGGTAGTGTATTTGGTACTAAAAAGCAACCTGTGCACTCTTAATGCTTTCTATTTGTGTACCAAACTTAACGCCCAGTTGTGTTTTAAATTACAGTTCATACGATAACTACAACAAATAGTTGTATACTTAGATATAAAAGTTACAGAAAAATTCGTAATTTTAGCAAATTGGCATTAAAGAATTAGCAAAATGTTTTGGTAAAATCAGCAATGAAATTTTTTTTTAAGTTTTGTAAGTACAGAGTTTGAAAAGATATTACTAAAAAATGATTTTATACTAAAATTTAGTAAAAAGAACTGTAAACTGGTATATGAAACGCTTTACCAATTTGTCTACTAACTTTTTTATTTGAGTGTACAAACTAAACTGTGTCAATAAAATATTTTCTATGAGTACCGAGTTTTTTTTGGCTAAACAGTACCTAATTGAAAGCTGATTTTAGGCAAAAAGGTACCACAATTTAATTCTGGAATTAAAAGTACCTGAATGAAGTTAAATTCTATATTAAAAAGTACCTAATTTAAATCAAGATTCTAAACTAAAAAGTACAAAGATTAAAGCATATATTCTGGATATAATAGTAACACGATTAAAATTATAATTCGGGGTTAAACGCCCATGTTCTGTGTTACCTTACTTTTTGAAAATGGATGAATTTGAAAAACACATGAAATTGAAATTTGGAGCTTTCTAGTCCCCGTAAATGTATAAAATTTCGAACGTATATTCGAAAAATTTCGAAATATTTTCGAAAACATACGTATTCTGTCAAAATGCTAAATTATATTGGGTATACAAGTTAATAATGCCGATTTTTATGCTTGAAAAATGCATACCTTGCCCCTTTCTGACTACCATTTGTTTCGATCGATGCAGAACGCCCTTACCGGAATACGCTTCACTTCAGAACAGGGTATCAGAAATTGGCTTGATTCATTCTTTACCTCAAAACTGGAGCAGTTCTTTTGGCGCGGAATCCATATGCTACCAGAAAGATGTGAAAAAGTAGTGGCTAACGATGGACAATATTTTGAATAATGTATCAATTTATTTTGATATTATAATAAATGCATTTTTCAAGCAAAAAATCGGCATTATTAACTTGTATACCCAATATAATTTAGCATTTTGACAGAATACGTATGTTTTCGAAAATATTTCGAAATTTTTCGAATATAAGTTCGAAATTTTATACATTTACAGGGATTTGAGCCCAAACTTCCCATCCACTGTTTTCCAAATAGTTTTTGAACGATCTTGCAACATGTGGCCGAGCGATGTCATGATGGAAGATTATGGCCTAGTGTTTGGTCAAGTATTCTGGTTGTGATTCGTTGATTGCTTACTTTAAACGAATCAATTGTGTTCGGTACAGGTGCCCTGTGATCGTCTGACCCGATATTTTATTATCAGTTTGTTCTCCATGATACATCTACTATCTCCCGAAGAAAATATTGGTAATAAAATCTTGAAAAAGTGTCTCCTAGTCGCTTTGAGCTACCTTTTAATATCTTTTGATTGGCCCACAACTTTGCATTTCCCACTTTTTTTGGTATTCGCATATTTCAGGGGGGTGCTACCTAAAATTTGAGAACTTTTTTTTAGGTCCAATGTAATCTACACACATATTAAATTTTAATTTCGATTTTTAAATTGTCCTAATCTCCAATTTCAAAATTTCTTCAACAAAATCGAAAAAAGTGATATTTGAACTTCGTTGAATTGTTAAATACATTTCAGGAAATGAAAATGAAAAAAAAATTGAAGTAAATAATTCTGGGGTCATTTCTGGGCAGCAGGTTCACATGGTTTAATGACGTTCAAAATTGTTTTATTCAACTTTGATTTATGATGATTAAATAAGAAAACAAACGGTACAAAAGTACCTAACAAATTAGCCAACAAATTAGCCTTATTATTACAAAAAAAAAACAAAAATTCATCGAAATGATGATGATAATAAAATGATTTCGTTGAAGAAATTTGAAAAATATCCCAAAAATCTTTTTCGTTTTCTACGTCATGTTAGGACATGTTAACGACATTCTAAAAAAACATATTTCATATCTCACAATTTAGAAAATTACGTTGCAGTAATTACTTTCAAAAACGTTTAGGAAGTGTGCTCGAATTTTGTGGTCAGGTGGTATACGCCACATTAGTGGTCTAGGGCAGTTTTTTAACTGGGCTAGTACTTAACCGATGTTCGATTTTTATACCTTTTCGAAAACATTATTTTGTCTATATATTAATTAATTTATCGTATAGAATAAAAACTATTACTACATTTAAAATTTTTTGGAAAATCTCAAAAAACTAATTTTTTCCCCATACATAACACAGTTTTAATTTTCAATTGTGCGCCCCGGTAGGCTAATTGGTAGCGTGCTGGCTTATCAGTGCGGGGTCGTGGGTTCGATTCCCACCAGAGGCACTGGTCTGTTTTCGCTACAACGCGCCGAAAGCCATAGTAGCTAGTGCTCGGTTAGGGAAATAGTATATAATTTGTAGTATATAATTGTATGATTATTTATTAATAAAAAAAAAAAAAATTTTCAATTGATTTCCGCCTCGACTTTTTTTTAATATAATCGGTACCAAACCTCATATTAAATGTTTTTATATACAAAGGAATCAAATTAGCCTTATGGTAGACTTTAGAATTCAATTTTATTTTTTGAACGCCTCTAATGTACCCATTATATTGCCATAATAATTTGGTTCAAATACCAAAAAAAAAACTACTTTTGGCCAAAATATGACTTGTCTGGCCCTGTGTGTGTATTGTGAATAGGTTTTTTTTAGCTTAAAATATCATGATTTGTGTTTTTTTTATATTCTGCGTAATTTATAGATACTTTCTTGTCATAGGGTTTCCCCAAAAATGTTTAAGCATAAATGTTTTTTCTTTCAATCCTTTTAGGCCTAACAATAGTTCGAGTGTTGTTTTGTTATTTTTTCTTCTTTAGTTGGTTGTAATAACAAAAAAAAAAAAAAAAAATAATAATAACCAAAATGAAACTATTTACGAAACAAAAGCTTGTTTAACCGTAGAAAGTCACTAAATTAAAGGACAAGTCATTTCAATACCAGTTACAATGAGAAACAAAAAAAAAAATAATCATATTGTTGTTGCGAGTGTTGCCATAAGTTGAATGTGGAACAGTGCTAGATCGTTGAAAAAATAGAGCTAGAAAGTGCTAGATGTAGGAGTAAAAGTGGAGGATTTTTATTGGCATATAAAGGGTCCGCCATCTAACGTTTTTTTCAACTAGTGCTTATTTCGTGAATGGTAACACTTAGCTCATGTCTAATTTGACAGATAATTAGTTTTATCCTTCCGCTGAACGAATATGGTCCGTATGTTCGTTATCTTGTGAAACTTGCCAAAAACAGTGCGTATACCCGAGAATATTGCTGCTGTGGCAGAAAGTGTGCGTGAAGCGCCATTAACATCAATTCACCGTCGTTCTCAACAATTGAACATTTCGGAGACATCATTGAGACGAATTTTGCATAAAGACCTTGGTATGACGCCATACAAAGTCCAATTGGTTCAGGAGTTCAAAAAAAAAAGTTATTTGGCGGACCCTTTACATGCATACATATCTCTCTATAGAAAACTTTATACTTTTGATTTGTAAATGGATTTTGAAGATCCTGTTTCCTTATGTTCAAAAATATTAGATATTTTTTCGATATAAGAAACCAATGTCAATCAATGTGGTGTATTTATAAAAGGCGATTTATGTTTTACGGATTTAAATTCAGAAATTTTTAATATAATTGTTGATCAAATATTAAAAGATATTTTAATGACCTTGTAAGGATTATACAAATTTTTCTTTGAAAGTTTTATCCTTGAGATTTAATTATAAATTTTGTGACTTTCGAACATAAATTGGTTCCGATTTATTGACTATAATCAGTGCAGCCAGAAGTATGTTGTATTACGTTTTTTTTTGCTGTGCATCGTATTAAAAATAGTACTGAACAATTGATTTATTACACACAGAGAAAAATTTAGCTATTTGCCAACTGAAATTTGGTTACTACGACTCAAATTCGGGTATTACGAATTTCATTAATTTTCACACCAAAGTTCGGTTAATTCAACAGAATTTTATTTGAAACTCCCAAAATATTCAGAAATTTAATATAAATATCGTTGTAATAACTAAATTTATAGGTTGTTACCATTAAAATACAATTTCAAATTCGGCTGGCACTTTATTTCTCTGTGTGTATGGTATGCTTTTACTCTTAAGATCATGTTTTTGATAAAAAAATCTTATTTTAGAAATTTTTAAGCAAATGCATTTTCTTTCGTTTTTCTTTTAATTTTTAGTTATTTAAATTTTTTTATATTTTCTGGAAATTCAAGATTTCAGATTTTGCAATTTTTTAAATTGTAAGCAGTTTAAATAAATTTCGCTAAACTTACTCCAACTATATCAAAAAATAAATTTTAAAAAACGATTTTTTAAAGAAAAAGCTTATTATGATGTGACCAAGATTATTCAAGTTCAATATCACTTTTTTGTTAAACAAAAAACGTCTGAAAATTTTCGGTGACGAAAAAATTAAACAATTAAGGACCTGTCTGTAGACAAAGTATGCATTAAATTAGCAGATGAGGAAACAAAAAAATTTTTTAACACAAAAACCAATGATCTTGAACTTGAATAATCTTGCTCACATCATAATTTAGAATAAAAGATCGAAAAATAAACTTTTAGTTTTAATTATTTTAAATTTTAAATTAAAACGTTTTTTCAAATTTTAGGAGCATATTAGGGCATAAAATGGTTTTTGGGCCACATTTCTGGTTGCTCTGACTATTCCACAATCTCAAAAAAATTATTTCTGGAAAAAATTACTAAATGTTCAAAGTTTTAGCGAAATAGACTGTCACTTTTGTTTACCACTCCAACTTTACTGAACCCAAAGAATTTTAGAAAAAACTGAAAATTAAACAAAATTTTTTTAAATTTGATAAATAAATTTATAATTAAAATATGTGATAAATTTATAAAAATATATATTCGTGTCAAAAAAGTGCTAAACAAATCATATCAAGTTTGATATAATTTGTATTAAAAAATAAAAATTATGTTTTTTTCGACCTTTAATTGTGCAATGAAAATGAAAATTACCATAATACCAAATAATTACAGTATTGTCAAAAGGATTACTGATGAAGGCTGTGTTACCAGAAACTGCGCAGTCTAATTCAATTAAAAATTTACAATGTAGTTATGATTTTTAGAAAAGTATGCTTAATCTTCTCTACCACGCCTAACTCGAAAATTATTCAAGTTAGAGGCCATACTCTAAACAAGCCATACACAAAAAACAAGTTTTCAATTTATTTTTTGATCAATGGTTATAATCTTTAACTTCAAACTCATACATTAGTTCTCATGTAGAGAGTAAACTAGTTTATATGAATGTTTGATGTTTTGCATGGGATTGTTAGCTCTTTCAAAATGTGTTCTGATGATGGGAACCTAGACAATTCTTGAAATAGATCTATCAACACATTCCTGAAAGGATCAAATAATAAATTTGAAAACAAAAACTCTATAGATTATTTGTTAGGACAATATCTTAGTAAAGAAATAAAGAGTATGGACTCGAACTTGAATAATTTTCATTTTCAAATCATATCATTTTAAAAAGAAATGCTATGTAGCATCTAGCAATTTTTTTATAATCTTTAAGTGCTAAATCACAAAAAAGTCCTAGATCTAGCATTCATTATTCTAAAATGGCAACCCTAATTGCTGCAATCTGAAACATAAAGTAAGGTCATAATAATAACCTCACTATGGAATTGCAAAATTACCAACCAAACAAACAAACTATAATAAAAATCTCAACAGAATGAAAACAAAAGATACTTTTTATGACCTTAAAATTATATTTTAGGAGGTTTTCTTAAAAAGATTGTGCACTCCAAATATAAGCAATTTACTAAAGAAGGTTATTTTGTTAAACTGGCATTAAGTTAAGGAATAAGACTCTAATAGTCTCTAATAATCTCTTAAAATTCTGATCAGCTTCATACATTGTGTCAAAAGTATTTCAGATCACGTTTCTTAAAATTCAATAGAAGTAAGCAAAGCTTTGACGTTTATTATAAATTGAAATAAATATGTATGGGGTCATATTGGGCCTCAGATCTACATAGGTTAATGACGGACAAACATTGTTTTTCTAAACTTACTTAATGATGATAAAATAAACCAACAAAAGATACAATTTTCTTTAAATCCTCAAAAGTTCCTCATCATAAGGGCTAAAAAGGTGGGGTCAAAAATAACCTTTTTTATTAATTAATAATCATATAATTAAAATTATATAGTATTACCCTAACCGAGCACTAGCTACTATGGCCTTCGGCGCGTTGTAGCGAAAACAGACCAGTGCCTCTGGTGGAAATCGAACCCACGACCCCCGCACAGATAAGCCAGCACGCTACAAACTAGCCTACCGGGGCGCACCAAAAATAACCTTAAACATAAGATTGGGACTATAAAGAATTGCGCCTGTTCGTTAGTTGTGTACCATCTATCGCATAACCGAATTTAATAAAAATCTGAATGATATTATTCTGTAAATTTCCTAGTGGATCTATTTTTTTTTTGGTCAAAATTGAAAACATTAACCCAGGTTACACAAAATAATAATTTTTAATAATGAACATAAATCGACAAATCTTTATCTTAAGGGACATCCTAATAAAAAATACATGAACGTTTTTAACTTTTTATCAAAAATGTATGAACTCTACACAGATTTATTAAAATATGTTTTATAACCTCGTTTATAAAATCCCCCGGTAAAATATTTAAAGCTAAAGTGCTTATATTTTTGGTCGTGAGTAAATGTACATAATAATCGATAAATCTTTGCATATTATTCTATGAAAAATGTTGCATGCATTTGTTGATTTGCATTTAAATAATGTGAAAAATCCTTGAATTGACTTTGCTTGTTCGGTTTATTTGCTTTCGTTCTTTTCATATTAATGCAGGACATAAACAAGTTGGAATTTGTTAAATGAAATTTAAAAATCCAGCTGGGGATTTAGTGGTGCAACTACATATCACTCATTTACTTCAAGAGTGACATAACTCAAAAAAGACGATTTTGCAGAAAACGAGTTTAAAGTTTTCAATCCATATCTTCCTCGCTCGACCATTACTCTATTTATTTGTTCACGTTTTTTTACATTCGCGGCAGAGAAAACAGATCTTTTTTAAAAAATTCATAACTCAGTCAAAAACAAACATTTTTCCAAATTTATTATTTATTTTATTATTGTAGAGAATTGAACAAATTACAAGAACAAAAATTCAAAAAATATATTTTTCACTCCAACATGGTTTTATAGAGCTCCAAACTGGCGGCAGAGAAAACAAACGGGGCCTCGTGGTTGCAGCGCTGGGAGTCGAAAAAATTGTCCGATCTGGAAAAAAATTACTTTTTTAAATCTTAACAAAATTGGTTATTGTATGACACGAGCTTTTTTTAAATTTTTTTTCAATTTTTGATGATGTTCCAAATTTAAAAGTGTGTTTTTTCGAAAAAAATATTGACTTTAAAAATTCATAAAAAATCGAAAAAAAATTTAAAAAAAAAGCTCGTGTCATACGATAGCGAATCAAGTTTAAAAACATACAAAAAAAATTTCGTCAAAAAATGAACCCGCTAGTGCCGCAACCAGTACGAAAAACATGGTTTCGAGATAAACGCGTTCAAAGTTTGTGAACACGACTTCACGCTGTAAAAGATGCCAAATAACTGAGCATATAAAATAAAAATTCCACTATATGAGGTATAAAGATGCCTTTTTTTTCAAGAAATTCAAAAACACAAAAAAAAAACCCACCCTTCAAATAGGTACGAAATAACATCCACGAAAAGACAGGTAGCAAGTAAAACAGGCATATACCAGCTGCCGTACGTAGGTAGCACGAAAATTAAAAATGCGCTCTCATTAATCCGGCTGTAACTTTTGAACCCGTAGAAATTTTTCCATGAAATTTTTTTTTCTTAGAATCTTAAGAATATTTACTAAAATACAAAATTATAAAAAAAAGTCGATTTCAAAAAACGGCCAATGTCATGTCCCCCCTTAATGTATTTTTCTCTAAGTGAGACTTGTGTGCGAATTCGCTAATTATCGAGAGACCCATGAGTAGCACAGTTTTTCTATGAAGTATATACTCTTTGCACCCACTTTAAAGAAAAAATAAAATATAGTATCCTTTATCTCGAAAAGTATACATGATATTAATATGAAATTTTTACACAATATAAAGCATGATATAACTAATAAATCTGCAGCTTTAACTGACTTATGACAGTCTTGAAGTAAATGAGCGATATATTGGTGTTAGTAAGCTTTTTTTTGTTTAGATTAATGGTTGTGTTTATTTAAAAAGGTGTAGTACGAAGGTAGAAACAAATAAATTCAAGGTGAAGTGGAAAAGAATAAAGGAAAAGAAATTAAATCGTTTTTAAAAAAATAATTTTAAATTCAAAAATTAAAAAAAAAAAAAAAAACAAAACGAGGAACAAACAACGAAAACAATCCTTTAATTAAAATTGGAATGAAATTCAACAAAACACTATTGTTGAAATAATTAAGAGTTTCATTTCAAGTGCACATAAATTTTTTTTTTTTGTATTTTACTTTTTAATTGGACTTTTATTGTTTTACAAAACTTGATTTAGTGTCAACTCAAGCGAAATTCTTTTTTAACTTTAGTTTGTAAGTAAAAGTGCAAGGAATTGGTCAGAAATAATGAACACAACAGGATGTTTTTATTTGCAGTAAATGTTAACTTTAGATGATGAAAAGCATTGACTGAACATTTTTGCACTCAATATAATAAGTCAGTAAAAAACAATTGTAAACTTATTAACTATTAAATATTTTGTTTAAATTCTGTTTTAAATACATAATTTAGTTATTTATTTAGCAGAAACTAAAATTTCTTACAAAAATATTCTAATTCAAACTCTCCGAATTTGAAAATTCAAAATTGCAAGAAAGGTGAAAGTGTCCTCTTTAACCCTATATATACTTTTGCACCCGCCACGACCCGCCGGTAGAACACTTTTTTCATTTTAATGAAATATCTCAAAAAAAAAAATTCAAATGACGCACAGTGGCTGAAAATCATTTTTCATTGGCCAAAATTCAGTAACTTTTGAACCGATCATTTGTTTTTCCAAAATTGTAAATTATTTAAAAATTTTGAAAAGCATCCCTCTTTTGATATTATTTATTTAAATGTTCTCATCAATATCGCGATTTTTACTCGATTCTGCTTAACTGATTTGATTAAAATTTGGACTGAGCACTATTGGAAGAGGGGCAGACTTGTGGAGCTCTAAAACTCGACACTCTTTTTTTGGGCCACCCTGATGCACTTAGGGAATTAAGAAGGTAGGAACGACTAAAAATTATACTTAAAACAACTAGAAATGTAATTATAAAGGAGACATTTGCCATAAAAATTACTTACAGTTAATAACTGTCAAAACAATAAAAACCAACTAACAAAATATTACTACATACATATACAAATTATTGTTGTATATGAGGGGCTTAAATCGATTCCGAGAATCTAAAAAGTATTTAATATACTATATGAAAAGGGTTGTATGTTTTATATATTGAAAATTAGACTCTCGCATTGTCGCTTAAACATTCTTCATAAAATGTTTGACCAGTTTTTTTAATTTTATTAATACACTCAGGAAACTTCTGCTTTTAAAATATGTAGTTGTTTCGATTGTAATACAGTTTCTTTATTTTTAATGTAAATTTCAGTCATTTGTAGAACAAATTTAATTTTTTACTAACCTTGTAGTTCATTTAAAAAAACAAACCACATCAAATGACTGTTTTATGATTTTACCATAATTTTTTACAGTTGTTTTTTGTTTTTTAAAAAAATAAAAAATGTAAATGTTTGACTATTTTTAAATAATATATGTGGTTAATTTTTACTGCAATTGTTAGTATTTTTTTGAACATTAAAAACAAATGACAAATGTTAGTTGAATTTAGTGAAATGTTAGTCTTCCTTTCTTTAAGTGAAATTTCATTTGTTTTTGACTACAATTGCTGTCTGTTTACCTACATCATATCCTTAGTGTAGTTTAGATGTTTTTTTTATTTTTTTTCTTACTAGTTTCTAAATTCAAAAAAATAAATATAACAATAAAAATATTTAAAACTTACTTATACAAGCATTTCATTATTTTTTGCAACATTTTGCAAAATTCCTGAAATAACTACACAAAACAACTGTTGCAAAAATACGATATTTTTGGTTCGTTAATTGTTTTTTTAATGAAATAAAGGTATTTTACATTCCCAATTGTATGGTATTTTACATTCTACAATTGCAGTTAAAATGACTATTACCGTTTACTACACGAATGACTGACATGTAATGTGTAGTAATATCATTTATTCTATTATATTAGCTTTTTTGTGAAAGCTAATATAAAGTTGTGCCAACTGGCTAAAATTCGTAATAACCGAATTCGAGTCGTAGTAACAGAATTTCAGTTGGCAAATAGCTAAATTTTTTTCTGTGTATCCAATAAAAAATAATGTTTAATCGCTATCTTTAGGCCCATAGGAAGAATGCTCTGTTCTGTTAACTTCACAAAAGAAAATGAAAACCAAAGCAAAATGAAGAAAATTTAACAGCGATTTTCTTATGAATTAATAAAAAAATTAATAAATGAATTAATAATTAAATAATTTATAAATAACTATTTTTTTGTTGTTTAAACTTTTGTTTTATATTTTTAAATAGGATTTATTAACTTTTAAGTTTTATCAGTATTCCTTATGTTCTCTCTTTCGTTTGTAAATTTTCTGGGTGAAATTTAGCCTTTTTTAACATTGCTGATGGATAGAAACTGATACGGTGATTATCTCTTTTATTATCTCTTTTATTAATTTACAGAAATTTTCGTTAGCTTGTAATAAAATCCGTTTGAAATTAATTTCACACTCAAAAAAGTTTTACAGTCGAATCTACTGAAAGGTAAGGTAATTACCGTTAAAATAATAAAGATGTAGTTGTTTTTAACTGCTA
Organism: Delia radicum; assembly: GCA_021234595.1. Classification (NCBI taxonomy): domain Eukaryota; kingdom Metazoa; phylum Arthropoda; class Insecta; order Diptera; family Anthomyiidae; genus Delia; species Delia radicum. The sequence goes on along the minus strand of CM037852.1, from coordinate 80,563,641 downwards.
AAAAACAACTAACAAATGTAATAAAAACAACTAATAATGCCGTTAAAACAGCTGACACTTTTTTACTACTAAGTTTTTTAAACAACTGTAAAAATTGGTAAAAAAAGACTGTTTTTAACAGTTATTTTTTCGGTATTTAAAAAAAAAAAATTAATAAAAAAAAATTTAATAAAAAAAAATATTTGTTTCTATCATTTACAATAAAAATTTGTATTTTCTACTCCAGTTATAACGTTTTTATGCATTGGATATACAATGAAATTTTCTAATTATTTTTTGCATATCTAATTTTCTAATTATTATGAGCATATCAGTAGTAACAAATATAAACTAAACGAGAATTTCTAAAAACTCGAAATAATCTTCGATTTTTAAATAACTCACAAAAATTAACTGTTTACTGTAAAATTAATCTTTTGGTAGTTATTTATCAAAATTCTAAATTAACTGCTTCAAACAACTGTTGAAAAATACAGTAATTTTCTTCAGTTGTTTTTTTTTTTTTAAATAACTGTCATAACAGATGTTTTGTATTATTTCATAGAAATAATACAAAACATCAACTACTACTGATTTCTAGTTAAAAGGCCAATGTCCAGCCAATCCCTAAAAAGGGTGTGGCTAACAACCCTGAAAATTACCGCCCAATTGCAATTTGCTCTGCTCTCTCCAAAGTGATGGAGACCATGGTTAACCACCATCTTGTGAAATATTTAGAGACCAATTCACTTTTAAATGATTGGCAGCATGGCTTCCGTAGCGGTCGATCTACGGGAGACCTGTTGGCGTTTCTATCGGAACGTTGGAGCCGGTCACTCCACCGCTTTGGTGAGAGTAAAGTGGTTGCTCTAGATATTTCTAAGGCGTTCGATCGTGTGTGGCACGGGGCACTCGTGACTAAGCTAGTGGCTTTTGGTGTCGGTAATGTCTTCTCTCGATTTATAACGAGTTTTCTCAGAGACCGCACTATATGTGTTGTTTTAGATGGGGTCTCATCAAACGAGTTTCAGCTAAATTCAGGAGTACGGCAAGGTTCTGCTCTTTCTCCTACCCTTTTTCTTATTTTTATTAATGACCTTCTTGGTCAGACCTTCAATCCTATCTACACTTTTGCAGATGACAGCAACATTTTCCATTCATTTTCATTCGATCACAGGCCAAGCTTTATGGAGATAGAGGGCATGCGGCAGAACATGAATGACACACTCAATCAAGACCTTTCTACAATCTCCGAGTGGGGTCGCGCGAATAAGGTCGATTTTAATGCCAGCAAGACCCAATGTTGTATGTTAACCCACAGACGGGCTGTGGAATGAACATTGTCATCTGTAGCTATGGATGGTATAGGTATTGAGGAATCGGATACTCTTGATGTTCTGGGCATGAGAATACAGTGTGATGTCCGTTGGAATAAGCACGTATTTCAAGTGTCGAAAGAGGCATTCAAGTGTCTCGGTTTCCTAAAACGGTGCATGACTTACTTCACTCCATCCGATCTCCTTACTATTTATACCAGCTATATCCGGCCAACAATGGAATACAACTCTCATATATGGGCAGGGGCTCCACTGTCTATTCTCAAGCTTCTGGACCGTGTTCAGGGGAGGGCGGTGAAGCTTATCAATGACAGTAGTGTATCCAACTCTATTGATTCATTGGAGCATCGTCGGAATGTGGGTTGTGTGACACTTTTCTATCGATATTACCTCGCTTATCTAGTAGAGCACATCCGTTTGTAGTTGATTGTCCTGTGTTTCGCACAACGCATTACAGAGAAAATTCGTTTTTTAGTCGAACGATTCGTATGTGGAACAATCTTCCCGCAGAAGTCTTCCCTGTTACTTACAATTTAGAAAAATTTAAATCAAATATCCACAAACACTACTCCATCTTTCCTCCTTCCCATACCCTATTTTCCTGATCAATACAATGCACTGCATGAGTAGGGGGCATCCCCTGAGTATTGGTTAAATTAAAAAAAAAAAAAAAAAATTTGAGTTGTTTGCATGAAAACTAAACGCCATCTATTCGTAAAAATTTTTATTATAAATAATAAGATAACTTAAATTCAGCCCTGTTTTTATAAGATAAACAAAATACAGAATTGTATCTGTCTTTTTTTGTCTTTTTTATATCCTTTGCTCCTTTTGTATGTAGATCGGAATGCCATGTGCCAAAAACTGAAGCGTAATCTAAAAAACTTAAAATAATAGAAAATTAAGTAAAATTTTTAATTTAATTTAAGCACTGATATTTGTCTCATTATTTTAATGTTAAAAGAAAAATATTTATAAAATTATTTTATTAATTTTTTTAAACAATATATTATAAATTATTTTATAAACACAGAAACCGCTTTTTACAGTTCTTCAATTCAGGAAAAATCTTTCCCTTTTTTACTTTCTTAAAAGCTCTTGAATATATTTTATAGTTATATTTTTTATTAGTTTATATTAAAACCATTTTCATAAATATTTCTAAATATTCTTCTAATACGACGTGTTCACTTGTCAATTTTATACTAACACAATATAAAATAACACACAAATAGTGAAAAGCAAACATCGCATTACAACAACCTCTGCTGGTTTAGATTATCAAAATAATATTTTTAGACATTAGTACACATGTAAAAAATACAAAATTATTGTCAAAACCACGAAAACTTCTGTGAAATAAACAAAATATCGTTTATTTTTCGATTTTTTTTTTGTTATATTGCCATTTTTTTCGTATTTTTAGCATGAATTATTATCAGTGTAAATTCAACAAAAAAAAATTTGTTAAAAATTTAATATTTCATCAACACAAACTAGCAAAATTTTTAACTACAATCTTAATTTGAACTAAAAATTAGTTTAAAACTTGCTAAGTTCAATAACTAACGGCTTTACTAATTTTTCTACTAATTTTTTTCTATGAGTGTGAAATGTTACATAAAATATTGTTTGAGTGTACATAATATAATATAATCCGATAATAACAATTCACATTATAATACAAACACCCAAATACCTGCTTAAGCTCCGTTTAGATTATGATATATGAGTTTATACTTTACTTCACACAAGTATAACGAAAAGTGTGGTCAAATTCTCTGTCTGTTAAAAAAGTATAAAAGGAAAATAGTTTGATTGTTCAGACTGTTATCGACACACACAAAAAATACATTTAAACACCTTTTTTTCTAATTTTTTATTTTTTCCATCATTTGTTGATTTTAATATTTGTCTACTTTTATTTGTGTATAAGACAACACTTGTGTTAAGACATGTGATAACTTTATGAAATATTTCAAATAATAAAGCTTGTAAAAAAATGTGTATTGATATTTTTAAATGTGTGCCGATATTTTGACATGTGTGTAACGAATTGTGTTCACATACATAATACATTTGCTTTATACAACACATTTCTGGCATGTATAAAACACTTGTGTGATTATGTGAACGGAGCTTTAAATACTCGTACACTTATGCAAACTGCATTACTGCAATAGTGCTTGCAAATAAACTTATAATTATCAAGTCAAAGGCCTTGAATTTAAGCGGATTTTGAGTTTTTTAAGTGTATTTAAATTACGATCTTAATGGCAATTGAATGTCTGTGTCTGTTTCGTACATTGTACAAATATTTGCACTTGCTCAAATTACTCTTGGTATTACTTAACAAAGCAAACAACTTTACCTTTTATTATTATTATTATTAAAACAAACATAATATGAAATGTTACATAAAGGATACAGTCAAAACCCGGTATAACGAATACTCGGTATAACAAAAATGCAATATAACGAACGAGCAAATCGTTTGCATTGACTACCTATATAACGAATTTTTCTGAAAATGTATACTAGACATAACGAACACTTGGTACAAAATATGTAAAAATTAACAAAAAAAAAATAATTTTAATGAAAAAAATTATTTTTTGTTTGAGAGCAACAATTGCAGTTTTATTTTTAATTTTTAATAAACTCAGCATTTTTAAAAATGTTAAAATATGCAGTCGATTTCATTGATTTCATGAGAGCAAAGTGGTTGCTCTAGATATTTCCAAGGCGTTCGGTCGTGTGTGACATAAAGAACTCGTGTCAAAGGTTATTGCTTTTGGTTTCGGTGAAGAATTCTCTCAAGTTATATCGAGTTTTCTCAGTGATGTCATCCGATGACCTCCCATATATGGGCAGGGGCTCCAAAGTCTATTTTGGAGCTTCTGGACCGTGTGTCATTAATGACAGTAGGGTATCCATCTCTATTGATTTGTTGGAGCATCGTCGGAATGTGGGCTGTGTGTCATTGTTCTATCGATACTACCATGTTAAGTGTTCTGTTCGTAAACTTATCCCTAGGACCTGTGTTCTTGTTCGTAGCACACGCTTGTCAAGTAGATCTCATCCGTTTGTGATCGATATACCACCACCTAGAAAACAGTCTTAGTTGGAGCCACCGAATTTGTTGTCAATCGCATTCTGGCGGGTACGACAACTATCTTACTATTATTTTATATTTTTGGTCGTGAATGCTAAATATGCAGGTGTCTCATTCAATGCTATATTCCACATAAATATTATTACGTTCCACAAAATGTTATTGAAATTAATAAAACTTTTTTTTCTTTTTCAAGTATTGAACAGTGGTATTCAGATCTGTGTACTCTGTCCTACTGATTGCGCTACAATAACATTTTATTTCAATTGGCTTATTTTCTACTTCAACATTTTAGAATTTTATTTCCATTAATAAAAAACCTGTTGCGTTTGTCTTTTCCGGCATTGAAACTCGGAAACTCGGAGTAATTGGCTGCCGCTCTAGCCATTACACCACAAACGCTTATAAATGTTGAGTGCTAAATTGAAATTTAAATATTTTGTTAGGAAGGCAAACATAGTTTTAAATTCGTTTACCAATACCAATCATTAGTTGCTTCTATAAACAATGCAATCCACAATTCGGTTGGTTCTACTGCAACTCTAATTTTATAGCATATTTCATTGTGAAACCCGTATTTACAGTTACTTTGGATTACCGACAATTTTTTAATAAATTTAATAGATGGTACCGTACGGAATTACAAACCGAATTTTATTTGATAAGTTGATTTGAAATGCCAACAGTTTTATGATAGGATGATTTTTCCAATTCCTTCTGTTAAATTACTAGGACAGTATTTGTTGCCGTATTAATCGATTATTCGTAATTCCAAATAAAATAACGTACTATTAAATAAATTTTAATGGCTTTGATTTGACCGAATTCCAACCGATATTTTTCCTGGGTGAGTGGATCGCACAACGCATTACAGAGAAACTTCGTTAATTAGTCGAACCACCCGTATGTTGAATAAACTTCCCGCTGAAGTCTTTCCTGATGCTTACAATTTCAAGAAATTCAAGCCAAATGTCCAAAGACACTAATTCTCGCAATTTCCTCCTCCCCATAACCTATTTTCCTGATAATAACATAATATAGGAAGCATCCCCTGAGTGTTGGTCTATAGTTAAAAAAAAAAATATATATCCTTCGTTACAAGGAGCTTTGACTGTACATATTAACAAGTCCATGTTTAAATTTGTGTGTGTTATTAAATAAATATTAAAAAAAGTACATTGGTAAAAAAATCGTTATTATAGATATTTATGAAGCGTTCTCTATCTAAGGTGGTACCATGACGTATGAGTAATTTAATAAATATTCATCATACGGCACATTGAACCCATTTTCTGTCATTGTTTAATTTTTTAACCAAAACTTAGCAAGAAATAACTTAAAACTTATAAACAATTTAACATTGTTAACCCTCTAACCGGCATAAGCTTTTTTGGACTGAAATTTATTCCACTTGTTCGGCACGAGGAATAAATAATATTTTGTTTTAGCGAAATTGTAGCCTATTTTAGGCGATATGGGTCAAAATAGGTTTAGAGGCTATCTCAAAAAGTAACCCATAAAGTTTAAAAAGTTAAGGCATAAATTATTCTTCTTACAAAGATATAACAACAGTCCAAAAATTAGTCGTTTTAAGCTTTTAGATAAAAAGATATGGCGATTTTCGTTTTTCGAAACTTTAATATATATTGACGAAACTTTGAAGCTTTGATAGTGTTACCAAATATAATATTTCTGACAAATTTCATAAAAATCCGTCCACTCGTTTTCAAGATAAGATGATGTCCTTTATATGTATCCTTTTAAAGTCCTGTATGTCCTTGGAACAAACTTAGAGTATTTTCCAAAAGTTTAAGCTTTAATCTTCCTTTGTGTGGAATATGAATGGTTTCATGTTAACAGAAATGTGTTTTAAGGACTTTTCAAAATTGTGTTTGTTTCAAAATATTTATTTTTTGAAATTACTGAAAATTTTAACTATAACGCTTTCTCGCTTCCAAACCATGACTTGTACACAAAACATTTCTTCGCAAAATATGTGGATAACTTCGTTCTCTATCGATATAGCTTACATTTTTATAATATAACACTTTTTTGGCGAACTTATGGCCAATTTAAAATACCCCCGCCTAGAGGCGGGCTTGCCGGTCAAAGGGTTAAAATAATCTTATAAAATAACTTGGATTTATATAAATGTAAAACAAATAAGGATATGCTAACATTTTAACTAACACTTTTATAAATATTTATGTACATATGTGTGTGAATGTGGAATAGGATGGTTACAACGTTATATGAAAACATTTCTTTTTGTCCTATCTTTTCCCCATAAAATACACTGCGTTGCAAAACTATAATTACACATTAATTTCACTAAATTTCGTAGGTTACAAAAAAGAGACTTGAACCGGTATAACTGTAAAATCAATGGAAAATATAATATTTAACAAAAAAAAAAAAAAAAAAACAATTTATTTATTTTTTATTTTACTATTTAAAAAAAAAAAAATAACAAAATCAATTAGCGTTTCATACCAACACACACAGAAAAATTTTGTTATTTGCTAACTGAAATTCTGTTACTTCGACTCAAATTTGGTTATTACGTTTGTTGTTGTCACAACAAAGTTCGGTTAATTCAACTGAATTGTAGTTGAAATGTTAATATCGTTGTACTTACTGAATTTATGTTGTTACCATTAAAATACACTTTTCAATTCGGTTGGCACTTTATTTCTCTGTGTGTATAAATACACTTAACTTAATATAACAAAATTTACAATAAGTTTAAGAAAAATATGTTAAAGCAGCTGCTTGAAATTTCGATCAGACAATACAGTTTGTTCGAAGATTCCAAAGAAGAGATTGATACCATAATCTTGGATAAGCTCCTCCTACTAAAGTCAAAATCTGGAAGCTCGATTTTCACCATAGACGTATGGTCTAGTGGACTTTTTTGCTCAGTACAATCCCAAAAATCAGAAACGCGAAGCGCCCATTAAGATTTTTTTCCTTCCATACTAATTGCCCCACCCTAATCTCCACGCATCAATAACTGGTTCTTTTACATAAAAAACGCTTTTATATTGACGGGTTCCTGCGTAAACTCGACGGGGTTAATACTCCCCAAATATTCTCAATGGGGTTTTGATACGGAGAACATGCGGACCATTCCAATACTCTTATATTTTTTCCTGATAATAGCCATTCCATTGTCGGACGACTTACATGTAATAAGGCAGTGTCTTATTGCAAAATTAATTCTTCTCCGTTTCTATTTTTAATAATTTCTCTTCTACTAGTGTAATGTACTCAGAAGAATTCATTCTGGTGCTTGGAAATGCCAAATTAACAATACGGTCGTAACAAAAGCGAAATTACTTTTTGAGAAATATCGTGGTTCCTTTCTTAGAGCTCTACAATGGCTGTTAAGACCATCTAGACCATAAAGATTGAATTCGTTCTCATCAGAAAAAAATCACCTTTAAAATAAATTTATGTTTAAACAGTTTTACCAACAACAGCGATCAATTTAAAAAAAAAAAACGTTTTAGAAGTGTGCACGTATGTCGTGGTTAAGTGGTATTTGTCACATTAGTGGTCTATTTTTTACTGGGCTAGTTTTAAACCGATTTTGGATTTTGATACCTTTTTCAAAACATACTTCTATCTATATATCGATTAATTTTTCATTTAGAATAAACGCGATTACTACATTAAAAAATGTTTGCAAAAACTGAAAAAAAAGATTTAGATTTAGTTTTTATATGGCCACTACGACCTGGACTGATAAATGCTAAATACTACAAAATCTATCAGTTTTAGCAAAAATAATAATAAAATCAAAATTTATAAGAATAACATTTTTTATCTAATAAGACTCAAATTATGTTTCTAGGGCAAATGGTTTCGATTTTAAAGATGAAAAACTAGAATTATTGGCTAAAAATCGGTGCTTTTATTAAGTTTAACCTCCATGAGGCTCGTCTTAATATTATCGAATTGATACGAAACAGAGCCAATCACATTTTTAAAACTATTGTCACATTTTCGAGATCCGATGGAAAATCCAAACTTGTGGAAGCAGTGCTTTTGGAGAATACATTATTTTATGAAATTTAAGCACCAAATTAATAATTTCGAAGGGCATCCGTAATAACTTTATTTTCTATATAAAATGCAGTGTTGGAAAGTATTTTTTTTTTTACAAATCACACTGAATTGCCCAAAAAAATTTCCCTAAAAATTTATTTTTAATAAAATCTTCTAAGTTTTTTAGTTTTTATTTCAAATTCTTTGAATAAAAATATTAAAATACAGTAATTTCGTTAGAGTTGTACTATTTTCATAGTCAAAATCTCAAATTTTATTTTAACGGCTAAAATTTTACTAAAATCTAAAAAAAAGTTAGATAAATAAATATAAATTTGACAAAAAATAATAATCAAACGGAAAATTTTATTTTTATAGATGCAAAATTAAGTCTTTTAATTAGATTTTTACCCCCCGAAATTGCCCCTAACAAATTGTTACCCCCCTAAAATCACACTAAACGACTAAAAAACCCCTAAATTGGCAACACTGATAAAATGTCTACATATTTGTTCATAAAATTAATGATACAATAAATAAACAAAATTGATCAAATTTTAATTTATTAGAAAAATACCTGTAAAATATTAATTGTTATCCCTGAAATATTAACCCCTCCCCATCAAAGTCACATACTTTATTTGTTGACACGAATTCTTTAGTTTTTAATAAAATACACCACACAACAAACAAGGGTCCGCCAAATATCTTTTTTTTTTGAACTCCTGAACCAATTGGACTTTGTATGGCGTCATACCAAGGTCTTTATGCAAAATTCGTCTCAATGATGTCTCCGAAATGTTCAATTGTTGAGAACGACGGTGAATTGATGTTGATGGCGCTTCACGCACACTTTCTGCCACAGCAGCAATATTCTCGGGTGTACGCACTGTTTTTGGCTTTCCACGCTTTGGTTTATCGATGAGGATGCCAGTTTCTTTCACTTTTTTCACAAGATAACGAACATACGGACCATATTCGTTCAGCGGAAGAATAAAACTAATTATCTGTCAAATCAGACATGAGCTAAGTGTTACCATTCACGAAATAATCACTAGTTGAAAAAAAACGTTAGATGGCGGACCCTTTAGTATACAATTTTATATGAACAAATACAAGTATAAATTTGCATGCATGACCCTAACACAAATAAACAATTTTATACGAAACTCCCATCAGACCAATACAAAATATACAAATACACACATACATAGATAATAAAGGAAATACATTCATAGATATCAGAACATTAAGAGAATCAATTACTTAATTAGAACGATTTATAAATATTTAGTAAACCATTTTGCCCAGAAATTTAGTTTAATCACTTGAGCATATTATACATCATTAAATGAATCATTCAAAGACCTTTCATATGATACTCAAACAATGGAGCAAAATTGATGGTTAATAAAATTCTTGTTTGCCAATTCTGAAGGCAGAAAAAATACAAAATTTGGAATTCGGATGAGATCTTTTTTCAGAACACTTTCTGAATTTTTAATGTTTTAGATAACTCAATTTATCTAAACATCGGACACTGTGATGTTGCAAAAAAAAAAAAATGCAACGTAAAATGATATTTTTTCGTACAGTGAAACATTTTCAAAGAAGACGGAAGGAATTATCCTATCTTAGTGTTTTTTTTTTCAAAATTTTGTACGGATACTGGTCTAAATTTAGTGAATATTGAAAATGTTTAAATTTTTTTGATGTACTCGAAAAATTTTAAATTTAGATATGCATATTGTATATGCTTTAACCCTTTCACTACCAACTTTTAGTTTGTTTATATATTTCTATTTTGACTTCAGATTCTTGTTGGGGGTACTTAAATTAAAAAAGAAAAACGTTTATATGTAGCCTCCTTCCCCTCCTACCTCCCAAAAAATGGGCCCGAAAATCGAATTTTTTAAACTTTTCATTACATTTTTACCACCAAAATATTCGATTAACCTAAAATGCTGTATTTGATTTTATTATGGTCATTAGTTGAAGCTTCATGTCAAATTTCGAGATTTTAGCTTTCTTTGTTGACGGGATACAACAAACGCCACTTTTTTCTGAGATAACAGTTCTTTAAAAAAAAAAAAAAATCGGACTTTCTTTACAAATATCGCGACTATATTGCCCTGATATACAGTGTTTTTCAATGACCAATATCCATTTAAAATAAAATCTAGAGTTTAAATGCATTATCAAAATTTTTATACATATATATTTAAAAATGTGTACACTGTAGTGTACAAGGGTTGTGAAAGGGTTAACTACATAGTGGTTATTGAGTGGCAAACAAGAAAGCAATGAATGCATAAAGTACAATCTTGCGTGGGAAAGTACCAGAAAAACATATTTTAGCTTAATTTGCTATAAATATTTGTCGCTGGTGTAAAGTATTGTACATCATCAGAGAGCTTATAAGTGGACCTTCACATATAAATACATTTTTTTCATATATTTAGTAAGCATATTGTTCTACTTCAAGTCAAAAATCGAATATGATATTGCTATATTATATTTTATTTGTTGCTTTTAAAATTTTTTTTTTTAATTTTCTTGATAGGCAATACAATTGTTTCATAGGCATCAAACTAATCTTCGGTTATCCACTAAAGAAAACGATAGTTGGCTTTACCATTTTCCTGGATCCGTGCCTGCTCCGATACATACCTAATTAATTAGATAAATGGCTTTCAATCCCCGCGTTAAATATAGACATTGCAGGAAAAAAATATAAAAAAAAATATAAAAATGTCAGCAAAATCTTTTGCTGAAAATCAGCGAGCTGATTTTTATCAATAAAATTAGTAGATCCAGCAAAAGTTTTGCTAAAACTTAGTGGATTAGAAATTAAAAAACCCTTGCTAATTTTTGCTGAATTTTAGTAGACTGAAAAAAAAAACGCAAAAAATTTGTAGAAAATAGTTAGTTAATTTATTTTGCTGAAAATCATAAAACATATTATTGTGATTCTTTTTAAAATAATTTATCTTTCAACTACTTACATCATTGGTTGTCTAAATGATGATATCTTTTAAAGGAACGCTAATGCAGGAGATAATTATGGAAACGAAACGAAAAAATAACAAAATGTAACATATACAACCCTTTTTTTGCAATAAGAAAAAGGAAACATAAAAATTTACCTAAGATGTATGTATGTCTTTCGCTTTAGTCTGTATACCTGCTGTATATTTGTTATCAACTTCAGCACTCAATTTGACTACAAATACACGTTTAATCTTTTTTAAATGTATGTATTTTATTTTGTCTTTTATTTAATTAATAGACAATTACTTTCACAAGCCGGTGAAAACGTAAAATTTAAGTTGTTTCAATCCACAATTTTGTTTTATGTATGAAAAACAGATACAAAAACTTCTATGTTTGATTTTTTTTAAGTGTCTTACTAGAGTTGTACTTTTTAGTATAACTTTCCTCGTCACTACTACGTCTTATTCATTCTGCGTATAACTTTTAATCTGGTTGTCGTTAACACTATTGATGTGCTAATTAGCACAATTTTTTTTAGCAAAATAAATTAGTAAAACATTAGTAAAATATTAGTAAAACATTAGTAAAACATTAGTTCAAAACAATTAAGTGCTGACTAAGTATAACTAAAATTTTAGTTTAAAACATAATTTTAGCAAAAAATTAGCTGAAAAAAAGTATACATGATTTACAAGATGTTTTACTGACTTTTCTACTAACTTATTTTTTTGAGTGTATATACGTCAAAAAAAGTCATTGGATTATATATATTAAAAAATATTGGATTGAATATTTACATTTTAACTAAAACCGCCATTTTCACCTTCCATTTGGATTTCCCAAGTTTTAGTTGGTGCTTTTTGAAAAGAGTGGAACAAGATATTGCATTAATTTTGTGTTATTTAATCGAAAATTTAACCAAAAAATTTTAAAATAACACAAGGCAACAATTTTGAAAAAATTTTAGGGGCTTTGAAAACCACTATACAATTTTGATGTATTGTGGTCCCAGTAGTACAAATATGGTTCAATTTTGAAATTCTATGGAGAGGTTTTTTTTTTAAAAATTTTTAAGTAAAATTATAAATTTTTTTAGACGTTTCTCCACATAATTAATGATAACTAAAATAAAATTAGTCCGATATTATTCAAATAAATTTAGAAAAACTGAAATTTACATAGCCTTTAATCCGTTAATATATTGCGTTTCAATCGGCTCAGTAGTTTCGGAGTTATAATAAAAAATTGAGGGAAAAAATATTTTATTTACGTGAAAATAGCAAATTTTTTTGTTTTAAAAAAATCATAAAAAATCGAAAACGGCAAAAATCGTTCAGATTTATTGCTTTATCGCAAAGCCACATGTAATAGGAACAAAATGAGATATCGATCATAAAAATCGATTGATTTTTTTCGAATTTATTCACAATTAAGTGAATTCGCTCATTTTCACCAAATTTTAGTTTTTTGTCTGATATACATAAAATTGAGTAGTTAATGTTCTTCTTTCGATTGATTGAATTTTGAAAACATTTTCCCCATGCTATGTACAAATTTTCACATCAAAAATGCATTACATAGTAACATTCGTGTATTTTTTGGCAAAACCCTACCTAGAATATACTGATTCTATTCTTCGGAAAGACATTTGTGTTGGATGAGCTTAAATGTAAATAAATAAATAAATTAAATAGTAGAAAATTTATATTTTATTATTCACATTTATTATAATAAATAAAACAAGAAAATAAATAAATAAATATGTATTATAAACTACAAACTCTGAAATTTTCTTTTAGTCGATTTTCTACTATTGTTGAATAACGAAGTGTTACTCTGAATACTCCAGCAAAAATCAGCCATCATGTGTGCATCCCAGCGACCCTGGTATCGTTCCTCCATTGTCCGGATATCTTGGTGGAATCGTTCGCCCTGTTCTTCACTCAAGTCTCCTAGATTTTCAGGAAAACGATCTAAGTGACTGTGCAGGTAGTGTACTTTGATGCTCATGTTGCATCCAAGATTCTGGAAGTGAGTTAACATCTCTTCAACGTGCGCAACGTAATCATCACCCTTGTTATTTCCTAAGAAATTTTGAATAACCCATACAAACGAATCCCATGCATTCTTCTCAATTTCTGACATTGAACTGCCAAATTCAGTATCGTTCACCAATTTGCGAATTTGTGGGCCATCAAATATGCCTGCTTTCAGCTTTTCCATACTTAGATTGGGAAACTTCCTTGAAATATACTGGAAACATTCACTATCTTTGTTAAGTGCTTTAACATATTGTTTCATCAGACCAAGTTTAATGTGAAGAGGGGGTAATATGATGCGATCTCGGGGCACTAGAGCCACATTTATAACATTTGGCGTACCTGGAACTAGTGTTTCCCTAGAAGGCCATTGTTTTCTCTTCCAATGTTCTGTTTTAGCTCTGCTGTCCCATAAACATATAAAACAAGGATATTTTGTAAAGCCGCTTTGTTGGCCTAAGAGGAAATTTACCATCTTAAGATCAAGACAAATTACCCACTTATGTTCATCATACTTTATCTTCTTCATGACCAATGCAATTACAGAGTATTCTTCTTTTACTTTGGTTGAATGTGCGATCGGCAAGGAGTGAAATTTATTTCCATTATGCAAAAGGACACACTTCAAGCTGCGTTTTGATGAGTCGATAAATAAACGCCATTCGTTTGAATCATATCTCTGTAAGCCCATGGCAGTCATCAAACCAGAAATATCTGTGCAGTACACAAAGTCATCCTCTTCAGCAAAATAATGAAGTAAGTCTTTTTCTCGAGTACGGTAATACGAAACTTTAGTTTCTTTAGTTATGAGACCTGTTTCTTTCATCCGGGACGCAAGTAATTCAGAAGATCTTTTCGACAATCCAAGGTCTCTAATTACATCATTAAGCTGATCTTGATTCCATGGTCTCGGCGAGAAATGTTTGTGTGGGATGAACTCGTCATTTTCAGCTGTAGATGGTAGTGCTGGATCTGACATATCTGATTGGTAAGACATACTTGAGGTTGTGTGTCCTGGTGAAGATGAAAGCACATGACTACACCTTGCACCCCGATCTTGAGCATATTCTATTTCTTGTGAATGTAGAACTGCAAGTGTAAACCCATCAGCAGACCTCGTGGGGTAAGACCATCGCATATGTTTTCCAAAACCGCTTTTTGTACTTAAACAAAAATAACACTCGGATGCGTGGTTCGCTGTTTCTCTCCATAGCATAGGCTTCAAAATTTCCAAGTGTCGTCTGTAAAATGAAAAAAAAAAATTGAAATCAGGAATATGAAGAATTCAAATTTTAATTAAGAAATATTGTAATTATAAAATATTCCAAATCTATTAATTTATACTTACTTTACGTTAGAAGACTTCATAGATAAATTCAATCGACATGGAATGCATATAGTACTCGGTGTCCAATGCTGGTTCAAATTGTGCGGATAGATATTATAGCAATCTTGATATGACTTTTGCAATGAAGTTAAGAAGCACTTCCGTTTTTTCCCGGTGATATATTGGCCGCACACATAACAAAATAAATCTGGATCGTTTTTACATAAAAATGTTCTGGCTTTCTGGCCCATTTTTATTAATATTTGAAAATTGTTTTTAACTTCTAAGCTGTATTACTCTAATTTTTGTGTAGGTATTAAATGATGTTTGCGTTATCGCAAACACTTCTTGAATGAAATAAAAAGGGTCAAGGAGATCTTATAAATACTGATACTATAATTTGGGATAACCCTTTGTGTGGATACAGTTTGTGTGTGATGCAAATTTTTTATTATTCCCAAGAATCCTAAAAAACATTAAGGACTTTTATGAAAAAAAAAAAAATCATCCGTTACAGGTAGCTAACGGAAAATAAGAGCACTTCAGCGTACACGCACATTTATGAGCGTTTTATTACTATCCTACCGCAATCGTAAAAATTAAACAATCTTTTGTTTATTACTTATTTTTTTTTAATTATTAGAATCATAAAAATGTCATAGAGGTTTTTCCCAAAGGGGTTTTGCCAAAATGCGTGTCGTAAAATGCACCTGAGTTTTTATGTTCTGCATTTTCATTATATAGTAGGTACAATTTTCTACAGTGCTTGTAAATATGCGATACCTTCAATTAATTGTAAATAAAAATGTAAAGCATGCATCGATTTTTATGATCCATATCTAGTTTAATTCGCATGATATGTAGCTTTACTACAAAAAAATAAAAAGTAATATTTTTTGCAGTTTTCGATTTTTTCCAGATTTTTGTTTTTCAAATTTTTTTTTTTTTTAGCATTTTTTTTTTTTGTTTCATAACTTTGAAACTATTGATCGCATTAAAAAAATTTGTACACGTTCTTTAAAGATATTGTAAACCTTAATTTTTGTAAATTTAATTTGCCAAAATCGGACTAGTTGTTTTTGAGTTATGACAACATAAGTGGAGAAATGTCTCAAAATATTGTCAATTTTACTTAAAAAATTTTTAAAAAAAAAATTATCCATAGAATTGAAAAATTTTACCATTTTTGTACTTAGGCAGCCATGATGCATTAAATCTATATAGTGGTTAGTCAAGCCTTTTTTTGCTGTTGACCTGTGTAATTGTTGTTGTGTTGGTTCCGTTATTCGCAAAAACAGCACCTGATTCGAACCAAATTTGAAATTTTGCATTTTCAAATGGGAATATCTCAGTAATTTTCAGACATAACCGACAAGCGTAAGCATGTTTTCTAGGTTCTTACTAGCAGATTGGAAATGTGTTAATTTTAAGAAAATCGGATAAAAAAAAAAACAAAAAAATGTTGAGCACTAAAAATTTTTGGTGCAAAAAGTACCCTACTTTGGAAGGAAAGAAGAAATATAAACAAGTCACACCCCACTAAGCGACCACAAAGCTCTTAAATGATTGAACTACACCATTTTGAAAAAAAAAAATTCACAAAAATTTGGACGTTTCAAAAAAAAAGTACAGGGTCCTCCAAATAACTTTTTTTTTTGAAAATGCTATAAAAAAAAACTACTGAATATTTTCTCAAATTTCTTTTTTTATTTGAAAGTACAATCCTTCCGGTTAATAATGGAAAATAATTTCATTCAAAGGGCTGCCTCAGCTGGCCATGCAGTAGCCGATCGGTCCAATTGCGTGCGAGTTTTCTGTGCCCCAAATCCGACAATTTTGATTGTTTACATACCCGCCAAGATCAAAATGAGCTTCATCTGAAAAGATGATTTTTTTGGCAAAATCGTCATCTTCAGTAAGTCGATCGCAGGCCCACTTAGCGAAGCGAAAACGCATTGGATGGTCAGTTGGCTTCAACTCCTGAACCAATTGGACTTTGTATTCGTTCAGCGGAAGGATAAAACTAATTATCTGTCAAATCAGACATGAGCTAAGTGTTACCATTCACGAAATAAGCACTAGTTGAAAAAAAAAAACGTTAGATGGCGGACCCTTTAGATTTTTTTTTTTAATGTTTGTTTTTTTTTTAGCATTGAAGAAAATGCTAACGAAAACATTTTGAACAAAATTTTCTAACTACAATAGGTAATTAGTTATATATATTCGAAAAAGGGCTATTTGCCCTAAATGTCACATTCAACATCCCTCAACTCCGAGAGTCCTTGACCGCTCCCGCTGAAATTTTATTTCATAAATACTAACCAATTAGTACTCAACTTGGTGCAAGTTTCGTCACGATCCCAAGACATCGGTTTCAAAAGTTCGGTCACTTGTGATGAAATCCCCCATATATTCTTTCAAAACTCTGTAAATAAATGTGTGCAGTTTTGTGGTGAAAATGAAAATATATATATTAGGCCGGGTCGATTTGTATGGAGGCAAAAATATCGCTCAACGTTCAAGGAAAATCGTATTCTAGGGATCAAAATAAGATACTTTGCCGAAGGAACCATACCTCTAAAACGAATTCTGATGTCCCGACTTTTGACCAGTAGGGTTAAATTTTGAAAAATCCCACTTTGACCCATTTAGAGTGCCCCAATCGAATCTAACCGAATCGAATATAATTTATACATTCATCTGCTAGAGCGTCTTCCGGAAAAGAAATAGAGACCCTAATCTTGGAAAGCTCCTCCTACTTTCTGAAATATCTCTATCCCGAGATTTTTACATTTTGCTATAAAAACACGGCTAAAAAGGCCCTCTTTCAACTTAAATTTTAACCCCTTAACGGTCACCTAGAATGATGATTTATGCATTAATCTGCTAGAAGTAGCTTCCATAATTCCTCCTACTTTCTGAAATATCAAAGTGGGCTTTTTCAAAATTTGACCCTACGGGTCAAAAATCGGGACATCAGAATTCGTTTTAGAGGTATGGTTCCTTCGGCAAAGTTTCTTATTTTGATCCCTAGAATACGATTTTCCTTGAACGTTGAGCGATTTTTAAATCGACCCGCCCTAATATATATGCATAACCTAAAATTGTAAAATTTTATTACACATCAATAAACAATATGCATTTACCAAGCAGAAAACATTAATTAAATATATAAACTACATGGTTTTTATAATGTTTAGATTTTTTTTTTAAATATCAACTTACGTACAATAAATCAAATGATAAACCATGCTTTCGGAAACATTATATTAAATCATCATTTCAAATTGAATAACAAAAACGACAGACATATTTGAAAAACACATTTGTTGGTTTGTGCAAAAATCCCACTAAAAAACTTATATAAAATTCTATTTTTTTTTTAGATTCGAACGAAAACAACTGAAATTTAAGTTCCAAAAATAAACGTATAATACGTCATGATATGAAACGAAACCATTATAGAATAGAGTTGACGTCAGAGTGAAACGTAAAATTAAAGGCTTGAGTTATATTTTGTTTTTGCCATATTTGCAATTTTTTTTTTTTTTACATTTTAAATGTCTACTATTTATATATAATCCTTGTTTGCCATCATGGTAATCATACATATCAAGAGAAAAAGGAGATACCAGGTTTTACTATTATAGATTGTATATTTATTAGTCACGCAAACTACTAGTTAAATTGTATATTAATTATACTCAAATCAGTTAAATTAATTTAGAAGGAATTGTTATTAAACCACTTTAAAATATATTCCAGGGGCGGGGGTAACGTAAATGGCTTGTAGGGCCAATATTCAAGTAATCAACAAACAAAAATCTGCATTGAAAGCTGTGAATTTTATTTTTTTTTAATATTTTTTTTTTTGAGTTCTAACGTATTCACTTTTTAAATTGTGGGTATTTACTAGGGTGATCGAGTCGGTTTTTCAAAATCGTTTTCAACCAGTTTTTTTAATTGTTGTCGGTTTTGGTTTTTCTAAAAAGTTAAATTTTCGAATATCGAATAAACCGGGTTTTTGTTGTCGAATGACCGGTTTTTTCTTAACTATTCTTGTTTAGCTTCAATATAGTTATACTTGGAATATTCTGAAAAACTTTCTTAAAACCCAGTGTCTTATTAAAGTGGTGTTTTATTAAAAATTACTTATAAAGGAAACTTTAAAAACTTTTATAACCTCAAAAATTATTAGTTTTCTGTGTCATTTTTGAGTTGTTGAAATGTTACTAATCTGTCATTGTATATTTGGCAATATTAACAAATACTAAACAATCAATTTTGGTAAATAAAAAGCACATAAAGGGTGATTTGTTAGCAAATTTTTTTTTGGCAACACCGTTTTTGGCAGCTCAGCTGTTTTCGTGTAACATGTTACTGTTAAACATGTTCAGTTTGGTCTAGAATTTAACCAGGAATCGACTTACAAACGAGCATTGAATTTTATTATCAAAATTCATGCTCGGTTAAGAAAGTGCGGACAGAAGAAACTATCACAGCTGTATCCGCCAGAGTTGTTAATGACTGTGAATTATCGATTCGGCACCGTTCGCCGTTCGCCTCTGTTACTCCACTACGAGGAAAATTTTGCGAAAAGATTTGGGTGTAAAACCTTATAAAATACAGCTGGTGCAAGAATTGAAGCCACACAACCTACCATTTTCTACCTAACTTTTGGTGAATGGGTGCTGACAAAGTTGGATGAAGATCCACTTTTTTTATTGGAAATTTGTGTTCAGCGACGAATCCTGTTTCTGGTGAAATGGATACGTGAACAAGCAAAATTGGCGTATTTGGTGTAAAGAGCAGCCAGTAGCATTGCAAGAACTGCCAATGCATCCCGAAAAATGCACTGTTTGTTGTGGATTATGGGCCGGTGGCATCATTGGACCATATTTTTTCAAAGACGACAATGGAAGAGCTAGACTTAGGTGACACGTGGTTTCAACAAGACGGTGCCACATGCCACACAGTACGCGACACAATGGCCCAATTGAGAGGCGAGTTCGTGGAACAGTTTATTTCACGTTTGGGGCCGGTCAATTGGCCGCCTAGATCGTGCGATTTAACGCATTTAGACTATTTTTTGTGCGGCTATGTTAAGTCTCATGTCTATAGGGACAAGCCCGCAACGATTGACGCATTGGAAGCCAATATTGCAGAATTTATTAGTGAGATACCAGCCGATATGTTGTAGAGTATGCCAAAATCGGAACAAGCGTATAAATCATTTGAGCCTTAGCCGCGGACAACATTTACATGAAATCATCTTTAAACATTGAATTATATAGATCGTTCTATAGACTCAAATAAAGATTTCATACATTTCTCTAAATTTTATGTGTTATTTTTTTTAATCAAATCCGAAAGCTTCTAAAAATTCATCCTTACAAGAAATTTTACTAACTTTTCTACTAACTTATTTTTCTTCAGTGTAGAAATGTTATGTATTTTAAAAATTATCTTTCTTTAAATTTACATTAATATATATTGTATTACCCATACATGGGACTAATGAATTAAGTGGGCTAATGAAATTATGACTTCATTACTATCGCATTGATATCAATGGTAATTAAATTATTTTCATTATATTTTTTTTTAAATAATGATAATGGATAATGGTGGGATAAGGTTTAGATTAGACTAGAGTGTCACTATGCACCGCGACCAGAAGTTGGTATTTTGTGCTGAAAACGAATACACCCTATAGGTTCAGGCTCCCTACGAAGCCAACTATCCTACAAGGTAAACAATTCCAAACGTCCGATGGCGTCACTATTCGACCACCAAAATACGCACCCTCCTGTCGGAGAGCCTCGGACATTTGCAGAGAACATGCTCTGAGGTCTCGGGTTCCAATTCACAAAACCTGCACGTATCCGTAGAGGATCGTCCCATCTTATACAATTGATAACTAAGGCCACAGTGTCCCGTGAGGTAACCCGTCACGGTCCTTAGTTCGCCCTTCGTCATAGACAAGAGTTTCCGCGACCTCTCCCCAGAGGGAGATATAAACAGCCTCGCCTGTCGTTGTCCAGGCGATCTGGCCCAATAGGCCCCAAACTCCGACTCCCTCCATCTTCTGAGCCTCTCTCTGACATACCTATTGGGTACGCCACAGAAGGGTTCAGGGCCAATGAGTTGTCGAATGGTTTGATGATTTAATTTCATTGATTAATGAAAATGTTTTAAATTTCATTTCAAAAATGGCTCAAATCAGGGATGGAAAGTCTACGACTAGCCTTATATTTGTTTTATTTCTGAATTTATATAGATATTAATCTTTCTGGTTGTAACCAAGTAAAATAGAACGAAATGGAACGAGTGGAACTTGAATGCTTAGGGAAAAACAACCACAGGGTGGCTTAATTAATAATTGAATGGAACATTGGTTCGATATAGAATCGAACGGGAATATGTGGATTCGAAACACAAAACATTAGTATTATCGGTATGTGTTACGTGGGTTAAGTTTTTTTTATCGGTATGTGTTACGTGGGTCCGTTTTGCGATATCTCGCTTAGTTTTCGAGATATTAGACATTTTAAAAAATGACGTTTTTTTAAATGGACGTTATTTCCGAAACTAAGCGAGATAGGGCAAAAC
This sequence comes from Delia radicum, assembly GCA_021234595.1. Classification (NCBI taxonomy): domain Eukaryota; kingdom Metazoa; phylum Arthropoda; class Insecta; order Diptera; family Anthomyiidae; genus Delia; species Delia radicum. Next base: position 80,542,188 of record CM037852.1, on the reverse strand, counting down.
GGACAACATTTTGCTCCACAGGAGCAAAAGTAATACGCCCTGATAATACAAATGGCTCGTTAAAGATCCGGAGAGATTAATTTTTTATGAAACAACAAATTATTTGTTTACCTACCCAGCAAACAATCCGGCCCGTTTATGTACCGTTTTCGGTACAGCATATACGGATCCGAAGTCCGTTTCCGTACCGTTTCCGGATTAGTATACGGACCGGAAAACGAAATAAAAGGAACATCGAATACGGATTCGAAACAGTATAAAGCACGCTAAAACGGACCGTTTTCGTACCGTCATGCTGTATATAAAACGGAGTGTACGTTTAAAACGTACCGTACCGTTTTTTTTTTAAATGGTACATTTTTATTTTTTTTCATTTTTTTTATATAAATGATTTCTCCTTTTTTTAATTTTAAACAAAAGTTTGGTTTTATTTTTAAATTTTTTCATTTATAAAGATATTAACAAAAATGGATTAACAATTACATTAAAAATAAACTAGAAAAACAAGATATGTATGAATTAAAAATAAGAAAAAAATAAAATTATATACAATGAGGGTATTCAAGATCGTTATTTACATTCTCTCAGCCTTGAGCTTTTACGACGATGCATATGTGTTTTTTTACATTGTAAGCAAATGACCTTCATGAGTACCCTTAATGAAGATATTAATTAATATTATGATATTATATATGAAATTTTGTTGCGTAAGAGTCTATTGAAATTACTAGATTAAAAACTATTTAAGATTTGTCAACTTACCTGTATCAAGTTAATGTATCAAAGTTATTCCGTGGTTATTTCTATTTTATTATATTATAAATAAAAATATTTGATTTTTTTAACCAAAAAACAATCCGGTAATACCGGAAGAAAAACGATAACGGTTGTAACGGAGTTTTAACTGATGAAAATCGGTGTAGTCCGGTTAAACGGCACCGAAACGGATACAGCAAAACGGAGTTAAAACGGATAATTTTTGAAAACTTGAGTAATCCAATTTTACTGTACGTTAATGTCCGTTTTCGTATAAGCTTCGACGGACACGTCGATTCCGGTCCGTTTTCATACCGTCAATGCCGGATTCATGAATCCGTTTGTAACGGACAGTCCGTAAAGTTGTTTCTTGGGTATATACGTACGTAATACACACAAATTTTAACACTCCGATAATAGAATGTAACAGTGGTGTCAAATGGAACCACTTAACACATAAGTATTACCGATATGTGTTCCATAGGTCAAGTTTTGCAAAATGTTTGTCCGTTTTGCGAAGATCCCAAGAATTTTATTTTATACAAAGCGCCCACGAAATTTTTTTATGTTTTTCCTTCCCAACCCTGTTTTTAACCCATTAATTTTTTTTTGTAAACAAATGACATTGTCATTATTTTTTTATTCATTTGTGTGATTTCATTATCATTAATAATGATTTTTCTAAAGAAAAATATTTCATTGTCATTAAATGGTGATGAAATTTATTTCATTATCATTAGTATCAACTAAGGGTAATGAAAAATTCCCATGTATGGTATCACCAACAACATTATCCAATAATTCTATTTCCTTAGGTTAGTATGTATGTTTTTACTTTTTTAATAATTTAAACTTTTTTTTAACTACAAGTGGTTCTTTTTTCAAAAGTTGTTTTTTTTAAGTTTTATAGCTGCGTTTAACTTTATAAATATTTAATATATATTTACAATTGTACAAATGGCAATGTTAGTGAAAGAATACTTTCAATAAAACTATGGTGGTTGAAAAGAAATCAATGGCATTGATATTAAATTATATAAAGCAATACAAAAAAGTTAAAAGATAATAATTTTTAAAATTTTTCTAGTACTAAAATTCTTATTCAAACTGTAATGGCTTTTGAGCAATCTTAGCACGTATTTTTTCTAAATATCATTTCACAATCGCCTAAGTTGTTGCACGAAATTGTGGAAAATTTTTTTAAATCTATTTAAATCTCACTAATATTGAAAAAAAAAAAAAAAAATCTGCCATGTTCTCGAATTGGAATTAAAATATTCGCTACTATTTTACTGTTCTGATTTCCATTTAGTTCTTAAACTGACCGCTGTATACCTACGTACACTTTCTTTACGTATCAACCCATTTTAGTAACACTAGCATTACCCTGCGGAAAATGAAGGATCGATTGATCCAAAGTGATAATTCTGTGATATATGATTTGGGGAGCACGTTACGCAACTGGTGAAACCAAAACTATGGTGTACGAGAAAGTGTTAATTTGGGTGAATTCATTCACATTCACTGTATGGTACCAGATATATCACGTTACTGAAGAAAAAGTAACATAACATCAAAGTGTACTGAAGCAACTAGGGTCGTTGCAGTTGAAGTTGTCACTGTTCATTGAACTGGTGCAAAACCGCTAGCTTTGGAGGAAAACATGGCAATTAGTAACACTGAAGGAATTTTTTATGTACCGACTTTGTGACAGTAGGAATGAACACTTCACTGGCTTAAAATAAGTGAATACGGAACTGTTTAGACAGTTACCAAGTTTGTCAGATGTGGCGATTTCTCGCCAAACGTAGCGATCTTAATATTTGGTTGGCAAGTTAATTTCTGAAATGCCGACTGGCGATTTTTCGAGTGAGTGGAGATATTACACATAAAACACCGCTATCAAAAAACCAGAAATATATCCGCAGAATATGATTTTTTGCCCAAATTTTTTAAAAACTTGAAACACTTTACAAGAATATAAATTAAAATTGCAAAATTTCTGCATATTGGTTTCGAAATATCTCTTTAAAGTACTTTACAAGTCGGAAAACTATTCCATTTAAACTACTCCTATAACAGAACACATTGCGCTTAATATGTGACTAGTTTTCCTTAAAATTTTTTCTCCAGTTTTCTCTACGATACGTACACCTACACCAGTCACGTAATAAATTTTTTTCCACTGGCTCTGTTGCATATCACATAAATCCTAAAATGGTCCTACTTTAACGCTAACTACTTCCAACTTGTCCCGTAGCATATTCATTTGAGTCGGTAAGGTGATAGGTTACCTTGGTCAAGTTATTCGCCACGTCACACAGTGCTTCACAGGTAGCAATTGTCACCTGCTATGACAAGCCCATGTTAAAAGTACCGGTCACTTTCATATAACAGAACCGAAACTAGGACAAGTTCATACACACAAAGTTCTAGTCACGTGACGATACCAGTGACTGGTCCATTTTCCGCAGGGTAATTACACTGCGCGCAACCCGAAAAATAAAACAAGAATACCTGAACATTGATCTTAAACGTAGCATTGATTCCAAATATTTTGGCCACTCTGATTTTAATGGCGTACCTAGGTTTTTTAATTATGGGCCAGATTTTTCCCAAAATTGCATTAAAGTTTTGCATGTTAAAACGAAGTTTTTTATAGATACATAAAAGTTTTTAAATAGTGGTAGTATATTTTCTCTTAATTTTGTATGGTTAATACTGATAGGGCCTTTAGCTACATTTGGGTATAAAATTTTTTTAATAAATAAGTAGCAGCAACAAGTAAATCCGCGTTTTTTTATAAGTTTTTTACTATGTTTTACTATTTTAACACAATTTATCATGAATTTTGTAGCGCTGTGCAGTGATGCCAACTTGGTGCTTTTGGCACTATTTATGGTGCTTTTCAATGTCACAAAACGACAAAATTTTACTCATGGTGCAAAAACATAACTAAATTGGTGCTTTTGTTGTTTATCATTTGTGGTTTTTAAACAATAACGTTGTACAGATAAGGGTAAGGTGTAGAGTTGTGTAGTTCGTGAACGAACTAGTTCAATTGAACTAGTCTTTTCTTTGAACTAGTGAGCTGGATCACAATCATCAGCTCTTTTAGGTCTTTCGCTCTTTTCGTTCTTTTTGTCTTTTGAGTAATATTTCTTTTCTTTATGTTGCTTTTGAGTTTTTTTTAATGTTGCCAGCTCAATTTTTTTTAACGTTTAACGGAGACGTTATTCATTTCTTCTTTCTTTTGTTCTTTGAAAAATACAATCATTTCTGAAAATTAATAAAAAATTCATTTTGAGTTTATAAAATGTCTGGAAAACTGGATAATTACGTACCATTTTATGATTTAACAATCATTTTAAATATATTTTAAAGTGTTGAATTATTCTCCGATAGTAAATTTAATAGAAAGTTACACATTTTGTTTCGCATCAGCTGATTCAATTCACTTCAAATAGTTCGTATCGCACAGCTCAAATTAGGATAAAGAGCTATTGAACTAGAAGAGCGAACTAGTTCATTGAAAGGAGCTGAACTGTAAAGAGCGATCTTTAGAAAGACCTAAAATGCCCAAGCCTAGTAAAGTGTATATTTTTGATATCACGAACGAAAACACGAAGCAGAATAATTCATTTACATTTTAAGCAATCAAAAATTATATGTATCGATAGCTCAGTTGGTAGAGTTCTCGCCTAACTAATTGTTAACAACCAGAGACACCAGGTTTGAATCCCTGCTGCGTGACCACGTTATTTATTTAATTTAAAAAAAGTATTAGTAATACTTTTTTTTATCAATTTTTCTTATTAAAATCTATTTATAGACACATTACTTTTTCCCACCATGTAACCATATGAGTAACCAGTTACTTTACCCCCAACAAGGTAATGGGTCCATTCATAATTTTAAGACGCATCGCCTGTAAAATTCATCAGTGAAGTAGGGTGTATTGTAATGCGTGGAGCTCTCTGGTGATTCATTACTTTACCCATTATTTGATAATGTTTGTTTTTGCTGGGTACTTAAGTAAAAACAACATATCTTCGTTTTTGCAATTTTCCTACAATTTTTGTAGTAAAAGTTTATTACGCTTTAGCCTAAAGTCAGTTTCCATTGTTTTAAGAAAAACTTTAGAACAACTTTTAGGTATCTAAACTTTTGTTTTTTGAATTATAATTTTAAACGTTATTGAAAAAATTTCAATTAAATATGTATGTTTTTAATTATCCTTTTTTACCTCTGCTTAAACAAACTTTTTTTTTCAATAAATTGCAAAAAGTTTCCCTTTATGCTTAGGTATATTGCCTTAAGGAAATCGCAATATTACCAATGTATCCTTGGTATTATACACATCAACAGCATCTATAATCCGGCCCACAAATAATTGGTTGTGTGTGTTTTGTTGTATGTACATTATAGTAAGGGAGTGTTCGCGAATTTGGACCTGCACCTGGTTTTTTGGCTATATAAAAAAAAAAAAAAAACTAAGTGGAATATACCAAATGCAAATACAGCAGCTTATAGGCCAACTTTTTGGGAGCTTTTGGCTATAGATCATTTTCTTCTGCCAACTAATATAAAAAGTTCTATAATAGTTTTCAAAATAACCCAAAAGGGCCACATTAGCGAACATGTTAGAAAATTATGTAAAAACGTTTTAAATCTTAAAATTGTAAATCAAGTTCCTACCATTTGCAAAAATCCGACTTGGAAATTTATGTAAAACTCGTTAGTTATGCAGTTTTTATGTTAACGAAAAGGAACACTTTATGCAGCGTTTTTTTTTTTTTTGCAACGACACAATAAAACCAGGAAAAACGTGTGCATTCACATTGAAGCTTTTTTAAAATAGCGTTAGCGAAAATTAAACTTGATGACAGTTAAAAGTTTTGACTTGTTCATGCTACAATATGAAAAAAAAAACGAAAGGTTAATTTTAGCAAACAGTCTACATTAGCGAACATTCCCTTACACTAACCAATAGAGTAACGATTAGTGGAATGGAACATGTTAAACATCGGCATTATACACAGTTTTTTCCACGCAAATGAACAAACACAACTACAGCTAAACCCAGTACACTCATATAATCTACAATTCTGTATGTATGTATTAATGTACACTCAAAAAAAAGTCCTTAAAGTTAGCAAAAAAGTTAGTTGAGCCAGTAAAATTTTTGCTGGGAGTATCCTTGCAGAAAAATTTCTGAAATCTGCAAAAGTGTTTTGCTGAACATCAGCGAGCTGACTGTCATTTATTGCTTTGTACAGTCAGACCAAAGCGTAGTTTAGATTTTATTTTTGCCAGCATCGTCAATTTATCAAAATATTGTTTTGTACAGTAGCGACATCTACATCTAGTCTTATTACTTGTTATTCATGCTATAAATGTATTTATCAGCACAATTTTGGTGGTAACGTAAATTAGTTAGTTTTTATTTGGTAAAAGAGTTGAACTAAAATTTTAGCTGAAAACGCAACGTCAGCAAAAAAAAATTTCTGAAAGTTAGTTAAATATTTTAAATAGACGTTTAACAAAATTTTCAACTAACTTATTTTTTTTAGTGTAGGTATTTAATCATTAAAACGGAAATATGTCTGAAAGCATTTCATAACAAAACTACAACGATTATAAATGCACATATCATTAAACGTAGGTGAATTGATAATGGGATGTAAAAATTTCGGTTTTTGTTTGAATGTAAATTTCCGTCAAATATTTTTTAATAGGCAGACTCCAATTATTTTTTTTTTTTTTGACTTAAAGAGACTTTAAAGACACAAATGTGAAATTGATGTCAGAAGTTAACATTTAGCTTAAAGTAAATCACACAATTCTCAAAAATTAATTAAAAATTTCCAAAAATTTAATTTTGAAATTTTTTGCTGCCATGGGTAGATTTAAAGCGGGGAGTGGAAGGGACTTATCCAATTAATTAGATATCAGACCTGGGCGACGTCAATTACATTTCATAATCATTCACTTGTGAAATTTTTCTATGTCATTAATAATTTCAGACCTACACTTTTGGACTTAAACACTTCCTTGGAAAATTGTAAATTTTGTCAATACCAGACATGGGACATAATACAAAAATTTGTGTATTATATATTTAATTACATGCCAATTATCTTTTTACGTCTAGTTACAAGTAATTGGATGTAATTGCCCTTTAATTAAACACTCAGCAATAATTTTTTCTCTACTAATTTGGCATTTTCATGGATGAATTTAACATTGGCTTATCAAAGGAAGGAAGCATTCCAAATATCAATCTGTGGAACTTTTCTGTCTAAACAACTTCTTTGGAAGATATTTAGGCATAAAATATTCTTAGGAAGTTGTTTTTTAACATAATAAGAATGATTCCTACCTATGACAAGCCAATGTCAAATTCATCTATATTCAATTAAAATCATTCGTTGGCAGAACAGTTTTTGCTGAGTACCTAGATGTTGTTACTAATCCCCATGTTTGGTATTAAACATTTTACAAATTTTTCAAGGAAGCGTTTAAGCTCACAAGTGTTAGCGTAGCTCTGAAATTCTTTAGGATATAGAAAAATTTCTCAAATGAATGATTATGAAATGTAATTGACGTCGCCCAGGTCTTTTAGGTATATGATGGGGTATCTCTACAACCGCTTCCTCTAAAATTTATATTTAACTTAGAACTTACTTTTTGAGCGGATATTGCATTTATATTTTTTTATTTGGTCCAACAATTTGAACCTGAGTCGGAACATGGAATTTTCCTACAGCCCTCTGTTTTAAATGAATTTTAAATAGATATTCTGCTTTATCGACATGCGGATATTCTGCTTTATCGACATGTACATTAAATTACTGTTAAAGACACGTTTACATAATCACACAAGTGTGTTATACATGTCAGAAATGTGTTGTATGATGTATGTGAGCAATATTCGTTACACACATGTCAAAATATCAGCACACATTTAAAAATATCGAAAGATGTTTTTTGACTACCCAGGTGAAAATAGTATCGTATATGAGCATATATGATCATATATGCTATTGTAAATGATCATATATGGGTATTGCTGAACCATATATATGTTCATATATGGTTCAATATATTACCATATATGGACGCATATATTACCATTTATGCTCGGATTCGAAATTTGAGGGTATATTTTCGTATATAATCATATATGTTCATATATGCTCATATATGATCCATATATGTTCATATATGATCATATCCGAACATATATGGTCATATATGAGAAAATATATGGTCATATATTGAACTATATATGGACATATATGGCCAGCTATACACATATATGATCATATACAAGCCCATATATAATAATATATGTGCATATAGGAATCAATTTTCACATGGGATAGCTTTATTTTTTTAAATATTTCATAAAGTTAGCGCATGTCTTAACACAAGTATTGTATTATACACAAATAATAGTAAACAAAAGATTAAAATCAACTAATGGTGGAAAAACAAATAATTATAAGCAAAAATAGCTGTTATAATGTATTTTTTGTGTGGGTCGATAACAGTCTGAACAATCAAACTATTTTCTATTAATACGTTTTTGACGGACACAGAATTTTATTCCATTATACTTGTGTGAAGTTAAGTATAAACACATGTATGATAATGAAAACGGGGCTTAAAGAGCATAGAAAATTACATAATTTTGTTAACAAATTTGTTAACTTTTTTAACTAAAAAACGTAAGTAAAGTAGTATGAAATTTATTACAAATATTATCTATTTTACCAAAATAAAAAAGGGAGTATGTCATATTCTTGTTAGAAATACAAGATTTTGACCTGTTTTAACATTATTTAAACAAATAAAAATTCAACGCATTTGGTGAGATTGTAAAAGCAAAAAGTGAATATTTAAATTTAATTTGATTATTATCCGGATCTAATGAAAAATATCAAGATAGAATATAATAGCGGTTAATTTAAGATATATTTCATTTATATCCCACAATTTTAAAATTTTTAGTATAAAAAAATGGAAATTTTGTTGATTTTGACGATTTATTAAGGCAATAAGATAAATGACTTTTAAAAATTTGCTATGAGGAAGCGATTTGAAATTTATTCACTTATATTTTAAATTTTATTCTTTACAAATTAGTTTAAAACTGTGCTCAAAAAAAGTCCAATTTTCCCCACTGTGCCAGGGGGTCTAAGAGGCTCAATGTCAAAACTTAAGCTCGATATTACTTACTTATTCCTGGTTCAAATTCATTGCAACCACTAAGTAAGAAATGGCCAAATTATGTAAAAAAATTGTGATGTATCCCACTGTGGAGGAGGCTCCAGAAAACAGACTCAGTCGAATGTTTTGGTTGTTGCAACCGAATTTTTTGGTTGTGATAACAATCAGTCGATTTAAACAACAAAATTTCTGTCATTACAATGAAATTTTAATTTCCTCAACAGAAATTCGGTAACAACTACTACAAAATTAGGTAGCTACAACCGAATCATTGGATTGGCTACAACTACGGGTTGCTACTACCGTGTTTGTTTTCTGGTTGTAACATATCCACATTTCAGCTCAATCGGTTTTCTCTCTTGGGAGAGTTCCATTGTGAGAAATTTAGTTTTCTGTTTTTTTAATTAAACAAAATTTTAAAGTTACCCCCGTAATAACCATGTTGCAAACAAACCCAAAGAGAGAATATTTAAGTAAAGTTTTGAAATAGAAAATTTGCGATAATAAATGAAAAAAGTTGTTAATATCATATTGCTACAAAAGATTAGCCCCAAGGAAATAAATATTATTTGAAAAGACATAAGATCTAAAATGACGCTAAATTAAAAAATATTGCTTACCAAGCCAATTAAAAGAAGTTGATCGCATCAATGTCAAACTTACAGTATTTAAAAAATTTAACAACTTTTCAATTCTCCTAAAAAAAGGCCAAAATTATCGAGGATAAAACAAATTAAGCGCTCATTTTTAGTGTATTATATATAATAATTAGGGCTCGGAAGTTCATGTAAATATATGTTTGTTGTCGTTAGATGGAGAACAAAGTTAACCAAATATCTTTGCTAATCAACAAATTTGCTACATAATGTCATCGATTTGTTAATGTGTATTTTGATACACTGAAAAAAGTTCATGCAACATTTTACGAAAAAAGTTTCGTAGTTATTTCTTGCCTAATATATACGAATATTTCGTATATTCTTCGGAATTCAGTTTAGGCAAGAATTGACTAATTTTATGAAAACTACTACAATCATTCGTCCTTTTTTTGGTACATTATATACTATAATTTATTATTTTCTGCATTGAACAATATTTTAATTTTGTCTTTTACTTTTCTGATCCAATACATATCGAATGAAAACTTCGGGTTCTGGTGAGATCTTTAGCCAGATCGAAATACTAGTATCAACCTAGCTAATATGTTTGACTTGCTTTATTTTTGTAAATATACGGAGGTTGAAAGCTCGTTATAAATTGAAAATAACATAAAGATAATCTCGATGTATATAAAAACAAAAAACTAATATAACTGTAAAGAATATATCTTAAGTTTTTTTTTCAAAGCTAGAACACAATTTGCTCTCCCACCAAAAACTTGTAGTTTTTAAAAACTTCGGTTCTTATTTTCAAAATTTATATAGAATTTGATAAGTAAATCTAAAATGTTTTCAGAAACTACTACTGGCTAGTATAAACGTAGTTATACAACTTAATCTCTTAAATCTTAAAACTAATGTTCCTCTTAAATCCCTTAAATTGTACTTCAATGTCTTATTTTCAAACGGAGCTATCTACAGTGTATTTACATTGCAGATAGCTCCGTTTGAATATAAGATAACGATATTACTTTCAAAGAATTTTATTTTCAAAAAGTAATAGCTTTAATAAACAGATAGATTTATAAAGTATATTTAATAAACAAAATCCAAAATCATATTATAAAAAATTGCATTAAAAATGTTTTTCGTCAAAAAGTACTTAGAGGTATTTATTTTATCGAAAAATATATTATAAAGATACGTATTTTTTTTATTTATCTGTATCTTTTTTTTTCAAAATGTGTCTTTGGCAAAAATGCAAATCTTATAAATTAAAAAGACTTGTAAAAATAATTATTTAAAACAAAAGAGTCTTATGAAAATTTTTTTTCCTAAAATTTAAACTTTTTTGTAACAAAAATTTATATTTATTTATAATTTGCTAAAAAGTTCCAATTTTATTTGTAAATTGTTTCTGCTACATTATTAAAAAATTAAGTAAAAACAGCAAAAAATTTGTCTGAGTCAGCAAAATATTAGCTTGGAAAAAAATTGCTAATGTCAGCAAAATGTTTTGCTGAAAATTGGAGAGCTCAACTTTTTTAGTAGATTCAGCAAAAGTTTTGCTAACCCTAAGTTAAATTATTGCCGAATAGTAGTTGACTGCAAAAAAACTCAAAAAATTTATAAAAAAAAAATATACTTTAGTTAATTTATTTGCTAAAAATCTTAGAATTTTTTCTTATTCTTTCAAAAATAATTTACAATACGTTACAAAATACAAAAATGTTTATACTTCCTCATTGACGACAAATTAATTTAATATCTGAAAGTATATAGAAATAATTACATTTAACATAAACAAAATTATCTTTCAACTACTTACATCAATGCTTGTCGAAATGATGGCATCTTTCTAGAAACGAAACAGAAAGAAATAACAAAATATGAAATACACAGCACTTTTTTTTAAAAGAAAGAAAGAAAAAGTAAAGTGAAGTACAAAATTACGTAAAATGTGTGTCCTTGTCATTCGCTGTAGTCTGTCTACCTGAACGTATATGTGTTTGCAATTTGATTACACTACATTAAAAGTCACTATAATCATTTAGTTTTCAAATACACATTTAATCTTTATTAAATTTAAATATTTTATTTTGTCTTTAATTTAATTAGTAGACAATTACTTTGACAATTTGGCACCAACACAAAATTTAAGTTTTTTTAATATAAAATTTATATGTATAAATTGCGTAATATTAATAAAGGAAAGAAATTCGTAAAAAAATGTGAAATTTTTAAAGTTTTTTTTTAAAGATTTTTATGTAATACGAATAAAAATCTGTCCTATTGAAATCACCAATCAACAAATTTTTAGCAAAAATATCTTTTGATTTAGCAAAATGTACTGTTATTTGCATTCTACTAAATTTAAGTTACACTCAAAACAAAAGTCCATAAAGTTAGTATAAAAATTAGTTGAGTCAGCAAAATTTTAGCTGGGAGGATCTTTGCAGAAAATTGCTGACATCTGCATCTTGCTGAAAAACTGTTACTAAAAACATATATTGCAATTAGTACAAAAATAGTTAAGTGGAATTGAAAGCCTTCAACAGATTTTTATACTAACTTTTTTTGTTGTCTATAAGGTATTGTAAACTTTACCTACCCGTTTTATATCGTTACATAATAAATATTTAAAAAATAATATAAATAACTTTGATTTTATTAAATAATTGAGCTCTAGGTCACGTTTGTATTTATAAAATATCCTTTATTGTTTTATATATCTCCAATATTTCGTCATTCTTTGAATGACATCTTCAGGGAGTATGAACAACAGCAAACAATATAAAAAACAAAACTTTTTTGCCGCTGCCCTCCATTCTGGTCAACACAACATTTTCTGAAGATGTCATTCAAAGAATGACGAAATATTGGAGATATATAAAACAATAAAGGATATTTTATAAATACAAACGTGACCTAGAGCTCAATTATTTAATAAAGTCATTCATTTCAAAGGTCGAAAAACTTTTCATAATTTATAATGATATAATAATTAAAAAATTTGTTCGTATGTAAAATAACGTTACCCTTTTAATACCGTTACCGAAATAAGTGAAGAAACTTTATCCTTTAAATATCGTTACCGAAATAACTAAAATACCGTTACCGCTAAAATACCGACACCGTAAGAAGTTAAATACCGTTACCGCTAAAATACCTTTACCGAAATAAAAGAATATAGCGTTACCCTAACCGATACCCGCATCGAATCCGGTTACCATCCATGCAAAACAGTAATAATTTTAACCACACATTTTAACCCTTAATCGCGAGATTGGACCGTTAAAAAAATACGCGTTCCTTATTTTGTTTTCCTTTATCACATATCCGAGTTTCATGAAGATCGGAGAAAACTCATCGGGAGAAAATCTGAAGTTTTTGGCAAAAAAAAATATTTTTTAAATTTATTTAAAGTTTTTTTCTCTAAAAATAAAAATTGTGTTCGAAATCAATTTTCTAAAAAATAAAATTTGTTAAACAAGTAAAAAGTACACAGAGAGAATTTTCTTGGACGAGTTTTAATGAAATTTTTCACTAAAATAATGAAGTTATCTTCACAAAATTAATGAATAATGTCTCAAACCGCATGAGAAAGCTTCATTATTTTTATGAAACTATTTTTAATGAAACTTTTTTATTAAGAGTATGCAACTTTTAATAAATAAAATTAATTTTTTCATAGAATTATATGAAAAACTGCATTTATTTAATGAAAAGTTTTAATGGGCGAGTTTCAGTGACTTTTCATATATCTAATGCAAAAAGTCTTCTAATGCTGACAATTCTCTCAATGTAGATTTTAAAAATGTATGTTTTGTTTTTTCACAAGCATTTAAAAAGCGTATTTATAATTTTTTTCTCTTTATAATGCATTAATCAGTTCAGTCATAGTTCTTATCAACATTTCAGAATGACCTAAAGTCAAGTTTTTTTTATTATTTTTTTTATATATAAAAATATATTTATTTAGAAAATGCTTACATCAAGTTTTAGCATGTGCTTAGGTTTTCTTGATTAAGTTTTTTTTTTTTTAGTTTTTCAAACTAAACATTTTCTGCACAATTTAACAAAACAACACGTGTAGCATCTTGTTATATTTTTTGTGGAAAATTAAAACATCTTAACAACATTCCCTTGGGTCATCTATAACAAAAAAAACAAAAAAAAACAACGAACATGAACCAATTGACATTGAATGTAAAATAAAGTAAAGTAACATTTTTAAACATACACTTAAAATATATCTTGTGTTTTAACAGAAATTTCGTTAAAAAAAAAAAAAAAAAAAAAACCTCTTGAAATTAAAAATTTTTCAGTTAAAAATTAGTTAATTTACAAAAATTGTTTATTTCAACAGATTTTATTTGAGACCGAAAATCAGAAACAAATTTTATTATATTACGCACATATTGCTTTCAGCGTATACAATGTTAATGTATTCAAGAAGTACAGGACATGTTAGTACACTCAAAAAAAAAAGTTTGTAAAGTCAGCAAAAAAGTTTGCTGAGTCAGCAAAATTTTAGCCAGGAGGGTGCTTGCAAAAAAATTGCTAATGTCAGCAAAATCTTTTGCTGAAAATCAGCGATCTGATTTTTAGCAACAAACTTAGTAGATTCAGCAAAAGTTTTGCTAACACTTAGTGGATTAGAAATAAAAATGCCTTGCTAAAAATTAATAAATTTTTTGCTGAATTTTAGTAGACTGAAAAAAACGCAAAAAATTTGTAGAAAAATTGTAATTTAGTTAATTTATTTGCTGAAAATCATAAAACATATTTTGTGATTCTTTTAAAAATAATTTACAATAATTACGAAATATAAAAATTTCATTTTCCCACATTGACGACATGAATTTATTTAATATCTGAAAATATATAGAAAATATATAACATAACAAAAATTTTTTTTCAACTACTTACATCAATGGTTGTCTAAATGATGCCTTCTTTTAAAGGACGCAACTGCCGAAGATAATTATAGAAACGAAACGAAAAAATAAACAAAAACAAACGAAACGAAAAAAACAACCCTTTTTTGCAATAAGAAAAATGAACCTTAAAAATCTACCTAAGATGTGTGTCTTTGTCTTTCGCTTTACTCTCTCTACATGTCTGTATATGTTTGTTTGTTTGCAATTTGACCGCACTCAATTATTAATCTATAAACATTTAGTTTAGAAATACATATTAAATTTAAATATTTTATTTTGTCTTTTATTTAACTAAAAGCAATTATTTTCACAAACCGGTGACAACGCAAAATTTAAGTTGTTTTAATCCTCAATTTTGTTTTATGTATGAAAAACAGATACAAAAGTCTTCCATGGTTGATTTTTTTATATGTTTTATTAGAGTTGTACTTTTTAGTATCATTTTCCTCTTCTTTACTACATGTTGACATGCCGCGACATCTGCTTCATTCTGCGTATATCTTTCAATCTGGTTGTCGTCCACCCTATTAATGTGCTTATCAGCACAATTTTTTTTAGCAAAATTAATTAGTAAAACATTAGTATATTAGTAAAGCATTAGTATAAAAAAGTTAAGTGCTAAATAAGTATAACAAAAATTTTAGCTGAAAACACGATTTTAGCAAAAAAATTTGCTAAAAAATAGTATACCTGATTTACAAGACGTTTTACTAACTTTTGTACTAACTTATTTTTTTGAGTGTATAACATGCAAGTACTCGTACTATCTTTATGAATATATAATGTTGATACTGAAGATGTTCACTTGAGCTACGTTTAGCTCTCGATCACGTATGCTCAAAAACGAAACATGTTAACGTAATTTTTGACCATTTTTTTTTTTTTCTTTGTCTTAAATTTCAAAAATCATGCTTTTAAGCTGAATTATTTCCAAGATATTTTGATTTTTACCCATTGTGCATTATTCAAGAGCTTTCAGTTGAATGCCTGTTTTAAGTGAAATTTCGATTAAAAAATTAACCACAAAAAGTTTCTTACTAAAACATAATTTGTTTTTTTATTTGAAAATTTATTCCTTTTAAAATCCCATAAATAATAACGTGTTTTAAGTGGAATATATTATCCTAAGCCAACCTGTTGTTAAATTATAACGGATTTGTCTTTTTTTCTACCATATTAAAAGTTTTTTATAACCAATTTTTATGCAAACTTTTCATATTCTGTTTTTAGCTTACAATGCTTTTAAGTGGAGAGACAGTAAAGGCAACATAAAGAATGTTAACGAAAAAGTGTTTACATTTTGTATTTATCATAACTTTAAGAAATGAAAAGCTATAAAGAAGATTTTTAAACACAGAACTTTAAAGATTTTAAAATATAGCAAGTATTTGCAATTCGTTGCGAGACTTAGCGAATTTTTGCTTTTTCGTCAAATTCTATTATTGGTTTTGTACACTATATTTATATCGTTTTTTTTTTCAATTTAAATCTGAAAACAGTGGACATTAGAGTGAGGTAAGTTTCTAAAAATAGAACTGTTGTGTTGTTGGAGTTGCACTTCTGAGATTATGTAAGCAAGAACAAAACCACCGTGTATTGAATAAAACTAGTTTTAATCACAACAAAACTCGACCTGACGATAGATCAGTGGGCTAAAGCGCTCTGTCTAACGTGTAGTGCGAGTGCAAGTGGCATTAGAAATCAGTTTATCTATACCACGGTCAGTGATTGCACAGAAAATTTCATATAGACGCAATCGAACAAATTAAAAAAAACATAACAAATATTACATTATTCAAAAAATAACAGGGTCACTGACAAAGGTTCAATACCAGAAACTGCGCAGTCTGATTCAGAAAATTGAAAATTTACAATGTAGTTATGATTTTTAGAAAATACACTCATTCTTCTCTACCACGCCTTTCACAACGAAAACAAATATTTCTTTTATAATTTTTCGTTACTTTTAATACTTTTTCATGAATTTTAATTATTTTAACTCAAAATTTTAGGTTCATTGTAATTCTAGGAGGTTTTAGGTTTTCAACTCTGTTTGATCCTATTTCATGGTATTTTTCGCAATAACGAATCTAGAAGAAACTGCTCAATAACAATACAGTTATTAAGTATTTCTTATTTAGAAATAAGTTTAAATTATTGTATATCCTAATTAGGTGGCATGTAGGGCGACTCTTCAAATTAAACATTACTACAATTTCTTTGTCAGGGTCAGATTTTTTAATTAATCTCTTAACATTTTTTTCTTTCTATACAGTTCAGAATGTTTTTAAGTTATTAAGTTTAAAACAATACTCCATAAACTTACTTGGGAGGTATCCAGACCCGATTTCGCAGATTTTTTTGAACTCTGGATATAGACATATTTTTTTAGCTGCCCAAACTTATGGGTTTATGGGTTGAAAAGTAGGAATAAAAATGCATTTGTCCATAAACTTACATGGGAGGTATCCAGACCCGATTTCGCAGATATTTTTGAACTCTGGATATAGACATATTTTTTTAGCTGCCCAAACTTATGGGTTTATATGTTGAAAAGTTGGAATAAAAATGCATTTGTTTTTGTATGAAAACTTGTTTTTAATTTATGAAAACTTATTTGTACGCAGGGTTAAAGTACTCAAGAAAACAAAAATTTTGATACCCATATTGCCTGTAAAATAGACCCAGCGTTTCTGCATTTTTTAATTATTTGAAATATAGGGGGAAAAGGCTCTTCGGCAAAAAACCGGACTGTGTCGAATATCGGAAATAGCTGAGACACTCCCCATTATTAATACAACTTAACTTAATAAAACGCCAGATTTAATGTTACTCAAAACACATTTTTTTTAATAACAAATATACTTGAACATCTTTGGTCAGAATTTGTACAACAGTGAATGTGTCTTCAAACAACCTACAATTTGATACAAAATTTGTCTAGTTACTTTTAATAAAACAAAAAAAAAACTAAAATGGGGTAATTTTTGACTAAGTGACGCCTAAACATGAGATTGGGCAGCTAAAAAAAAAAACACAGGTCCCTTAAATTTTTATTCTCTACAACATATTCGAAATTCATTAAGATCTGCAGGTCCAGGTCGAAATACCTCCCTTGTTATTCGAAATCTGATTCTACAAATGTTTCAGGAGTTAAAAAAATTCCATCTTTAAAACCACGCTAAGAAAAAAATCTGTACTGGCTACTGAAAATCTTGCTCTTATTACGGGAATTTTAACTATTTTAAGCCCCGCTTTATTTTTTTTGCTAAATTTAGCAATACATGTCTGCTAAATTGTTGTAAAATGAAATTAGTAGAAAAAATTAGTAGGTAGTGGCTTCTCATTTGTTCTACTAATTTTAGTAAAATTTCAGTAAACTGGAATTTAAAATTAATTTGCTAAATTTTAGAACATTCAATAGAACTTTACAGAAAAAAAATTAAAAAAAGAAAAACAAAACGACTTTGTTTTTCAATCCTTTACACTTTTTTCCTAACATTATTTTAATTTGAACTCTGTAATAAAAAATTTTATTTATTTAAAATATACACAGAAAAAACTAAAAACGGGTTTCAATTAAAAATTTTATTGAATCAATTAATATTTTAATTGATTTTGCACCTACCACTGAAATGATAGTATTAACTAAAAAAATTTGCAGACAGTTTATTAAAACTCTTTCAATTAAAATAATAATAATGTCAATTAAAAGAGTTATTGTTTTTCTTTACAAACCTCAATTAAAAAGTTTAGTTAAATTGTTTAAAACTTTAATTGAAACTTGAGAAGAAAACAATGGTAGTTTTAATTGAAAACTCATATTTTTTATTTTTGTTATATGCCCCCATTAAATAGAAAAAGAAATGTAGGTTTGTAAATTAAATTGACATTTTATTTATAATAAAATTAAAGCTTTTTAATATAAAAATGTATTATAAGAAAACAAATAAAAGTAAAGACAAAATTTTTGTTTTGCTTGTCTTGAACTTTTTCTTGTAATTGAATTGCTTTCTTAAAAAAATCACACACAACTTTAAAATGATTGTTTAATGACACTTATACTTATTGAAAATTTAATTATTTACAAAAATAATAGTTTAATTGTCCTTTTTCGATAAGGTTTATTTAAATCCACATGTGCACTTTTATTACCACAGATAAAACACGAAACTAAATTAAGTTTTTGTGCGTACAGGAATATCTCAACAAAAAGAGTGTTGCAAAGTCTAGTGAAATAACTACGATTTTGCGTGTATTTGAAATCGGTAAACTATTCAACTTATTATAAGTTAATCATTTGCGATTTTTTTTTCTTTTTATTTACAAATTAAATAATGGTAGCGATTCCTATTCTCACTTTCACCATTCACCTCAGTTTTCGAACCTTATTTTCTCTCAAATAATACAAATTTATAAATTTTTTATTGTCCAATCGTCTTTACAATAAACAAATATTTATAAATCTGAAATCTAAATGGAACTAATAATTAACACTCGGGAAATAATGAGATTCGAAAATTGAGGTGAAAGGTGAAAGTGAGAATAGGAATCGCTACTAATATATTGATATAATTAAACCTTTGTTTGATTATTTAATCTAAATAAAATAAAAAAAAATAGTTTGCCAAATTTTTAAAAATTTTGTTTACATGTCGTCAACACTGTATGAATATATATTAGAAAATTCAAAAAATTTTTTAATTGAATCAATTAAAAAAAAAAAAAAATTGTTTAAATTGCCATTGATATTCAAACAATCGATTAATTAGATATTTTTGGTCCATAATTTTTTCTGTGTATATGTTTTTTCGATTAGCAAAATTTTTGCTAAATTTAGCAACTGGTTTTTAAAAATTAGTAAAATATTTTGCTTAAATCAGCAACAAAAATCAGTACAAAATTCAGCAATTTCTAAAATGAGAATAGCAAAAAATGCTGCTAAAATAAAAAATTGTACTAAAATTAGTACAATAATAGTAACAGAGAAGTAAGACAAATCGAAGACAGGAAGAAAATGGAGTCAGATTATAAAACAAGCTCTTCTTGTTTTGTTCATTACTTCCAAACCACAAAACAAAGTGAGACTTCTATAAATTCCCTTGATCTCAAAATGTTCCTATTTTTTAGTCTTACTGAAATTATTAGTTTCAATTACAAAACACGATTTCATACATTACTTTTTTGAATATTCCCTCCTTTGTTTTATTTAGACAATTAAAATACTACAACACAGGTAACACATCTTAGGCAAAATTCAATATAATTTTCACAAAAAAATCTTGAACTTGGAAATTTCACAAACAAATAATAATATTAAAATTATTAAAAGAAAACTTTTTCATATTGAAACTGGAGTTAAGAATATGGTAATAGCTGATGATTTTAACAATTTTATTAAGAAACAAACAGACAGAGCAAAACAAATAACTACGAATACAAAGGAACGACAAATAAAGAAACTAAATACACTGAAAGAAAAACATTTTAAAATTCAAGGCCTTAATTTTAATGATCATTGGTTTGAAAACAAAACTAACCTGGTCATACCAATGGAATGTAAATGGATGTTATCATTAGGGAAAAAATTTGCCCTACCGATAGACAGAACTAATTTTTCAGCTTTACACATAATTGCAGATGTGGAACAGTGTATTCAAGCAATAGATGACAATAACGACAGAGAAAAAGACATTGTCAGAACTAAATTAGCGAATAAAATTTCAGAATTTAATAGAAGGATAAAAAATACACCTAAAGAAAAACTGATTCTTACAGTTTTGAGAAGACGAGAAAATTTCTTAAAAGGCACAGTGACATTATGGTAATACAAACAGATAAAGGAAATAAAACGGTTGCGATGTATAAAACTGATTACGACAATAAGATGAAAACATTATTAGATGACAATAACACATACCGCGCATTAAGAATAGACCCAACATCAAAATTACAAAGGGACAACAACAATATCATAACGAACCTGTACAAAAATGAGTATATAGATTCATGGCAAAAACGTCGTCTTCTTTGTTCAGCGGCAACAGCTCCTAGAATCTACGGATTACCTAAAATCCATAAAACTGGAATCCATCTGAGACCAATTGTCTCCTCAATGCAAGTACCATGCTACCAACTTTCTAAATACTTAGGACAAATTTTAAAAAACTTAATTTCGGATAGCTACAATATAAAAAATTCATCACATATAAAATCACAATTAGAAAACATAAACATCTGCAGTGGAGAAATATTGGTATCTTTCGATGTAATATCACTTTTTACAAATATCCCAGTTCATACCGCGATAAAGAACATAATGGCAAAATGGAACGTTATAAAAGATTTCACCAGAATTCCCCGGTCTAAGTTTTTAAATATACTCAAATTCTGTCTTACTGACAATAATTATTTTATATACGATAAAACAATTTTTAATCAAATATTCGGTATGCCGATGGCCAACCATAGCTGATATAGTCCTAGATACTCTACTTGACGAAGAAATTAAGGAATTGGAAAATAAAAATATCCACATAAAATACATAGCAAAATATGTAGATGATATTTTAGCCATAATAAAATTTGACGATAAAGATGAAATCCTGAAGACTTTTAACAAATATCATAGAAAAATCCAGTTCACAATCGAAATACAAACCAACACAGGAATTGCTTACCTAGATACGAAACTACGCATTAGTGAAAATAAAATAGTTTTCGACTGGTATGCAAAAGAAACTTCATCTGGAAGAATCATGAATTTTAATGCAACACAACCACGGATCCAAATAATTAATACTGCCAGAAATTTTATTGACAGAGTACTTAACATTAGTGACAAACAATATCACTCAAAAAACATAGAAACAATAACTAAAATTTTAGCAAACAATAGCTTTCCAAAAAATCTTATTATAACTTTAATAACAAATGCAGTGAAAAAAATAGAAAACAAAACATCTGGCCACCCTAATATCGATAAAGAGAAAAAACAATTTTACAGTGTAAAATACATCCCTGGCCTTACTGACAAACATAACATCAAAGAAGCAATAGAGGAAAAAAACATATGTTTTGCCTTCAAGCCCAATAAAACATTAAGCACAATATTTACAAACATAAAAACACCAATAAACCAACAACAACAAAGCAACGTTGTTTATGAAATACCATGTAAGGGAAAAAACAATCAAAGCTGCGATTTGATTTATATTGGCACCACAAAGAGAACATTAGAAACAAGAATAACAGAACATAAAATGGACATAAACAAATCAAAAGAAAGTACCGCATTAGCCCAACACATAAAAAATACAAATCATATGGCAGATTTTGACAAAATACGAATATTAGATCGTGAAAAAATAGAAAAGAAAAGATTCACAATAGAGACATTAAGGATACAACAGAAAATAAAAAAGACGATGAACTTAAAAGAAGACACACAAAACATTAACGCCAGTTACTGTGTTGCAATATTATAATTAACCTGTGATATAATTTTAAGTTTGTGTTTAATTTAATTTTCATGTTTACTGTTTTATGTTTGTCTACAATAAAAATTATTGTTCAATGTAATAAAAATAATTTTTCTTACAGTAAGTCATAATTGTTTGTAGTAAATGTTTATTGTAATATTGTTAAATATATTTTTCTTTAATTTAAATAGACGAATCCCTTGATAAAGTGAACATAACATTCACGAAACGTTGGGAAAATATGGATTAAATGTATTTTTAATTACATAAAGAACTTTAGGCCTTATTAGCTAAAATAAAAACAAATTTATTAAACAACTACATTGGCCAAACAACAAAATTATACAAAAATAATTAGTATTAGCAATTTTTGGCGATACTACGCCTTGTTTTTTTAAATATTTAAAATGTTTGTGCACTTAGAATACTATGTAGGTAAAGAAAACTGCAAATGTAGTTAAAAAACAAATGAAATTTCACTTAAAGAAGGGACGACTTACATTTCAGTAAATTCAACTAACATTGTTATTTGTTTTTAAATGTTCAAAAAATAACCAACAATTGTAATAAAAATGAACCAAAATAAAAAATAAACATTTTTTTTTTTTATTTTTTTAAATAACAAAAAACAACTGTAAAAAATTAATGTAAAATCATAAAACAGTCGTTTGATGTGGTTTGTTTTTTTAAATGAACTACAAGGTTAGTAAAAAATTTAATTTGTTCTACAAATGACTGACATTTACATTAAAAATAAATAAATTGTATTACAACCCAAATAACTACATATCTTTAAAGCAGAAGTTGCCTGAGTGTAGTCTTTGAGGTTATACGGAAGGGATTCCGCGAAACCGTTAACCAGTCATGGAGGGACAGAATGGATTGCAGGGTGTCTAGGGCGCTATGGCCCGCATTGGACGCAGGGGCAACCAAGGTTCTTTTGGGACTGGACAGGGAGGGTCTCAGGACCCTAACGGGGTTCCTGACCGGTCATTGTTCTGTCAGGGCTTTCACAAGCAGATGGGAAAGGGACATACCGGATTTTTGCAGGTTGTGCGAGGACGTTGAGGAACTGGAGACAGTTAAGCATATAATGTGCCACTGTCCTAGGTTGCAGGGTCTCAGACAGAAACGGCTAGGAGATAGATTTCACGACGAACTTGGGTGTGTCGCTGGATGCAATCCAGTGGATTTGCTGAGATTTGTCAGGGAAATAGGACGGCTTTTTCTAGCAAGGGGACGATAGGAGCTGGTTCTGGGGGTTCTTTCAATCTATCTTGCTGTCTATTTTTATTCTTTCTTACTGTTTTTCACTGAAGGGATTCACAATGTACCGTATTGGTCTCCGAGTGGAGATGTGCCCTTGGGCACATAACCCTTCCTAACCTAACCTAACTTAACCTGTAGTCTTATTTTGTTAATATTTTTTATGTCCTTTGTCACTACGATTTCTGCTGCTGACTAATATTGCCAACTTTTTTCGTCCAAACACCACAAACTGAATTTAAATGAAAAGCGCTAGAAAAAGCCAAGAGAATAAAGAATTTCGCCATCACCGGAAATAAAAATACAGTTTATTTGAAATGTTATCCATAGTTGATTGAGCTGTAATTTCTGCTAACTACTAAAATACTTTTGATCGGTTCGACGTCGTAACCGCGGGCGCCCATGGGAATCCAATTAACCCAAAACAACATTTTAAACGTAAATTTTTTCAATATCTAGCTTAAAGGCATAGCTCAAAGAAAAAAAAAATCCAAGACTATGTGAAACAGGTGAGTTTAGAAAAACAATTTTTATGTCGGCGGCACATAATTTTCGAGTTATAGGCCTCTAAAGTTTGAATTTTTCATTCAATGGATATATTTTTAACTTTCGCATGCGTTGTCGCAGCGAAGCAAAAGAAAGAAAGCTTTTTTATAGACCTTTAATTTGGTATAAACATTTTTTTAAATATTAACCCATTGCCGCCCAACCCATGATTTTCCGTTTTTTAACTGGCACTTTTTTTTTTAAATGAAGTTATTTCAAATTTTTGTATATATAAGGTAGGTAGGTATAAAATGACTCTCAAGACTTCACTGCCAATGTGAAAAATTGTTATTTTGAAACCTTTTTAGTTGTTGTCGCTAGCTTGCTAAAAGGCACTTTAAAGTCAATCTTTTGAGGTTTTCGAGATTGGAATAAAGTATTCTTAGAATAAGCACAATACAATTCAAAACGTAAAGGTAAATCGTCACGGAAAAATTAATGAACAAAATAGCAACGGAGAAGGAAAACTGAAAAATCAATCTCAGTTACACTACTCAACAATTTTAAATTTTTCGTAGAACTTATCTTTGAAGTACATATTTTTTAATAGACTTATGTACGCTCAATCCAAATCAGTCCAACATTTTATTTTTTCATTAACAGTTTTTGAAATATCACTGTTTTTATATTTACATCATTCGTCCTATTTTTAGTATATTTTTCAAAATTTTTCGAAATTTAACCGCAAAATTATGATTTTTTTTTTAAATATAAATCTGCACAAAATTATCTTTCGTTTGAATACAATCATGTTGCTGTTTGTTTCTAAATATTTGAAGCATGTGAAAAATTAGTTCAAATTTTAAGTTCTTTTCTAAATATTTCAAGACATTTTCAATTTTAATACAAATAATACAATTTGTTCACGTAGAATTTGTATGGATAAAACTGAACAAGTACAATGGTCAAATTCATTGGAATACCAGTAAGATATCATGACACAAACACCAACATGATTGTACTCAAATTACAGATAATTTTGCGTAGATTTCTATTCCTAAAAAAAATTTCATGATTTTGCTATAACATTTCGAAAAATTAACCAAAATGTACTATAAATGGGGCTGAATTATAAAAACAGCGCTTTTTCAGATTTGGATTAAGAGCACATGGGTGAACGTTGAGTAGTGTTACTTTTTATATTTTTTGAACTATTCACAATAGTGTATAATTTTGTGAAATTGTGGCAACATTTGTAAAACAATTTGGGTATACAAACAAGAAAATAAGAAATACCGGTGAGGAAATAAAATAAGTTTAATCTCTTACGGAAATCGGTGCACGAACTCAAATGTCAAGTTGAATACAGCTAAAAGCAACTACACATTTTTTTTTAAAAAGGTGTTTAAAACCGATTGGGGTCCGTTTTTATAAAAAACGAAAATTTGTTTTATTCCGCTTCGAAATACAAAATTTGTTAACGTTTCCAATTTTTAGTTTTCTGTGCTTAATTTGATGAACAAATCTTGTTTTTAACTTTTCATTTCACAAAGTTATGATGAAAACAAAATGTAAAAATTTTTTTGTTAGCATTCTTTAGAAAAACTCATATTGACACACACAAAAACATATCTTTTGTACAAGATACACTTTGTCACCCAAATACAATAACACCCATATTGTGGTATGACTATATCCCCGGGAGTATTATTGCCAAGTAAAGTGCAAATACGTTATTTTGTTAATTCACTTAAAAAATAATGGTATTTTAGACTATTAACATTTCTGTACATTAGAGCTGATTTTTTTTTTGTATGAAGAAACAGTTTTTTTGAAAAATTTTAATATATTGTTCACATTATTGTTGTATTAGGTCTAAAAGTTAATTTGTGCAAATTTGAAAAAAAATCGGATAGATTTAACCCGTAGCCCCCAGCTACCAAAGTTTTCGAATTTCGAAAATTTTATTTAATTACGAAGCGCTTCCAAAACATATCCAGAAGGCATGATTTTTGCCCACGATGTCCCACTTGGTATGTCTCTTTTAAGCAGGTAAAAAGCGCTTCTTTCAAGTGCTCTTAGAAGAATTAACTTCATGCTTTCTTAGGCAATAAGAAGAGCTTTTTTGTATGTGGACAACAGTAATGCTTCATGGTATGCATTCTCTATTGCTTCATTGTATGCATTATTCACTGCTTCAAAGAAGGCATTTTGGGAAGCACTACAGAATGCCTTCCGTAATTGCTTTATAGTATGCAAGGCGGTGTAGCGCTATTTTGGAAGCATCAAATGTAGTTACTGCTTACCAAATCCAGTTTATTTTTTGCTGGGATTGTGATTTGATTTTCACTAAAAATTGCGTCTTTTGTATTCCAGGCTAAAGTTTGTTAATGGTATCTAATGAAGTCAGAATTCCATATTTGAATAATTTTGAGTATATTCAATGAAGAAATGAAATAGAAAAATAATTTTTTTCGAAACTTCGAATTTTGGAAAATTTTGTAATAATACACTTTTTTCCACAAAATTTGCCATTTTCGTTGTGATTACCTGAAATACACAATTTTCATTCGTATTTAATGAAACTTTTACCAACTTAATGATTTCGGCACATATATTTTTTAATCTATATTATCTTAGTTTTAATACACATATACTTTTTAGCATGTCGGAAAATTCATCTTAAATTTTTTGACTTGATGTGGTTAAATTTTGGCGTGAAAAAGTTCCCTAACTTTCAGCCAATTTTAGAAAGAGCAGACTACTTCGGCATTTAATTCTCATTTTCCAAATATAATTTATAACACCTCTTTTTTATTTCATCGATTTACGTTCTTCATTTCCATTTTCATGTTTTTTTGCTGCCAAAAATATGATAATATTTCAAGACCCAAAAGGTTTATTCTGTAATCAGTAATACACGTCAGAGAATCTAAACTTAATTTTTTTGCCTAGCTATTATACATTAGAGCGACTCAAGTTGTATGGAAGCGAAATTTGTGCAAGGTGTACCCCCCTCAAAATGAACATTGGTATTTTTTATGATGACATCTAAAATATTTCGGCTCTAGCTTTGACCTCTCGTGAGCTGGACCATTTTGAAAAAGGGTCCATTTTTGCATGTTTTCTTAACTTAAGAATCTGTTTCCTTACCAACATATACAATATGGGTATCATAAGAAAGGTTTTTTTAAGGCGCGTCCAACTGTATATACAATTTGTCCATGTCCTTTTTTCAAGGATATTCTGAAAAAAAAAAAGGTTTTTGAATTTTTTGTTCACAGTTGTTTGTAATAAAAATGCCAAATTAACATATTTTAATCTTTAGTCGATTTAATTAAATACGGGTCTCAGCTTTTTTTGAAAATCGTGCTAGTTTGCGTTTTGACAAAAATGCAATGGGGTGGTAACTCTTCGTTTTAAATAGGGCAATATGGGTATCAAATTTTTTCTTTTGATAAGTACATCATCTTTGTACGTAAATAATTTAGATTGTTGCAAATTAGATGCATTTTACACGGTGCTCCACGACTTTTTGGCGCCATATTCTTTTTTTAAAATGCGAAAAAAATATGCCGCCAAAAAGTCGTGGATCATTTTTTTTTTTTTTTCTTTCTTTAGTCTTATTTTCATCCATACATGATCTAGAAACTAAATCCGCTATCATATTTGAGTTACCACAAAATTGCATTTATATATATTCCAGAGCACCGTGTAAAATGCATCTAATTTGCAAAAATCTAAATTATTTACATACAAAGATGATGTACTTGGCAAAAGAAAAAAATTGATACCCATATTGCCCTATTTAAAACGAAGAGTTACCACCCCATTGCATTTTTGTCAAAACGCAAACTAGCACGATTTTCAAAAAAAGCTGAGACCCGTATTTAATTAAATCGACTAAAGATTAAAATATGTTAATTTGGCATTTTTATTACAAACAACTGTGAACAAAAAATTCAAAAACCTTTTTTTTCAGAATATCCTTGAAAAAAAGGACATGGATAATCGTCCTCAAAATATTTTAAATGTCATCTTAGAAAAGTCCAAGGTTCATTTTTAGGAGGGTACATCGAGCACTTTTTTTGGTGAGTCGCTACATTATACATAGCTTTAGTTCAACCCGCATTTGATATTTTTGTTTCGTTTCCACCCTTTATTTAGCAAAAAAAAAATTGCTTATTTTATCAGTTTTTCCTACAGCGTAATTTTGAGTTTGAGTTTATTAGTTTTAGCAAAATATTTTACTATTTTTTTTTTCTATTAGTGTATTAGGCATAGAAATTTAATAAATTTCAGCCCTCTCTAATGTACATATGGAATATGTTTTATACACACATTTGTGCTGATGATGTGATAACTGGCCACATCAGCAAATAAAAAAAAAAAAACGAAATTGAATGATAAATAGATGAAGAAAAAATAATAATAAAAATATACAAAAAAAGGATTTCAAAATAATTATTACTACAAAAACTTTGAGGTTGTGGGAAATTTAGTTTTTGTTATACAGTTTTTACAGTTTTTACAGTGAAGATAACAATTAAAGTTATAAATGAAAGTTTTTTTTTTTAATATTTCTGAGAAAAGAAAAAAGTTTAAAAACTTTTTGTTTTTAATTTATTTATTTATAAGGAGCTTTCAAACTCTGTATATCTACAAAAATAAATCAAATTAAATATTTTAGCTAGGTTGATATATATATTTCAATTAATTGTTTACTTTTCTTGTTTAAAATATCAAATACCACAAAAGCGGTTAGAAACTAAATGAACCGAAGAAAGAAAATTATTACGAATATAATATTTTGCAACAAAATTTTAACCAAATGAAAAAAAAACTTAATGAATATGTAAACAAAATTATAGTACACTCAAAAAAATAAGTTAGTAGAAAAGTTAGTAAAACATCTTGCAAATCAGGTATACTATTTTTCAGCAAAATTTTTGCTATAATTATGTTTTAAACTAAAATTTTAGTTATACTTATTCAGCACTTAACTGTTTTGAACTAATGTTTTAATAATATTTTACTAATGTTTTACTAATTTATTGTGTGAACGACAACCAGACTGAAAGTTATACGCTGAATGAATTAGATGTCGCGGCATGTCACGATGTAGTAGTGACGAGGAAAATTGTACTTAAAAGTACAACTCTAGTAAGACATAATATAAAAAAATCAACCATGGAAGATTTTTGTATCTGTTTTTCATACATAAAACAAAATTGTGGATTACAACTTAAATTGTGCGTCGTCGCCGGCTTGTGAAAGTAATTGTCTATTAATTAAATAAAAAAAGGCAAAATAAAATATTTAAATTTAATAAAATTTAAATGTGTATTTGTAAACTAAATGTTTATATATATTAATAATCTTGTGTGGTCAAATTGCAAACAAATATGTAATAGGTAGACAGACTAATGCGAAAGACATAACATACATCTTAGGTAGATTTTTCTGTTTCCTTTTTCTTATTGCAAAAAAGAGTTGTATATGATATATTTTGTTATTTTTTCGTTTTGTTTCTATAATTCTCCGCGGTATTTGCGTTCCTTTAGAAGATATCATCATTTAGACAATAGTTTATGAGTAGTTCAATGATAATTTCGTTTATGTTATATATTATTATTTCTACTTGTTTTAGATATTACGTTAATTCATATCGTCAATTTGGGAGTATGAACATTTTTATATTTTGTAACGTATTGTAAATTATTTTAAAAAGAATCACAAAAATATGTTTTATGATTTTCAGCAAATAAATTAACTAAAGTATAATTTTTCTACAAATTTTTTGAGTTTTTTTCAGTCTACTGATATTCAGCAATAATTTAAATAATTTTTAGAAAGGGTTTTTTTAATTTCTAATAATTCAGCAAAACTTTTGCTGAATCTACTAATTTTGCTGCTAAAAATCAGCTCAGCTGACATTAGCAATTTTTTTGCATGCACCCTCCTGAATAACATTTTGCTGACTCAGCACAATTTTTTGCTGACTTTATTAACTTTTTTTATTTGAGTGTTGTGTTTTGATAATGCTGGTCTGGGTATTATTGATAAATGAAAATATATGATATCATACTTAATCCAAATTTAATTAAAATTTCAATGATTATCCAGCTACAATTTTGCTGTATACATAGAATTTAAAATAACGTATACGTATGAGTGATATTAATTGTTATATGACAAATATAATACGTATACGACATGGTGTCATACAATATGCACCCGGATGTCCCTTAAAAAACGTTATGTCTATTTTCGTTCACTACACCCATTACATCAGTTTTGTTGAAAATGGTTCCAAATAAAAGAAATTGTTTTTTTTATTATAAACGTTAACCCCTGCCGAATTTCTGGAGAAAATAGGCAATTTTAAAAAAAGTGTGTTTTTATTAAAAATTCTCAAAATTCGACATTTAATGTTTTAAACTAAAATTTTAGTTATACTTATTCAGCACTGTTTTGAACTAATGTTTTACTAATATTTTACTAATGTTTTACTAATTTATTTTGCGAAAAAATTATGTTGGTTAGCACATTAATAGTGTGAACGACAACCAGACTGAAAGATATGCTCAGAAAGAATTAGATGTCGCGGCATGTCACGATTTCTAACAGGAAATCGGAGCATATATCACCATTAATCAAATTTAATAAAAATGTAACGTTTAGCATTGTCATTCTACTTTTCAGAGTGGGAAGCTTAACGAGGTTTAGTCTGGTTGTATATGAAGGTAGATTATTAACGGTATTAGGGTAGGTGCTTCGTAAGCAGAACAGCAAAAAATTTTGTTTGCACTGATTCGATGTAGTAGTGACGAGGAAAATTATACTAAAAAGTACAACTTTAGTAAGACATAATATAAAAAAATCAACCATGGAAGATTTTTGTATCTGTTTTTCATATGCAATAGGTAGACAGACTAAAGCGAAAGACAAAGACATACATCTTAGGTAGTTTTTTCTGTTTCTTTTTTCTTATTCTAAAAAAGGGTTGTATATGTTATATTTTGTTATTTTTTCGTTTCGTTTCTATAATTCTCTGCGGCATTTGCGTTCCTTTAAAAGATAGGATCATTTAGACTATAATTGATGTAAGTAGTTCAAAGATAATTTCGTTTGTTATGTATAATTATTTCTATTGTTTTTAGATATTACATTAATTCATATCTTCAATTTGGGAGTATGAACATTTTTATATTTTTTAACGTATTGTAAATTATTGTACAAAGAATCACAAAAATATGTTTTCTGATTTTCAGCAAATAAATTAACTGAAGTATAATTTTTCTACGAATTTTTTGAGTTTTTTTCAGTCTACTAATATTCAGCAAAACTTTTATTAATTTTTAGCAAGGGTTTTTAAATTTCTTATCAACTAAGTATTAGCAAAACTTTTGGTGAATCTACTAATTGTGTTGCTAAACATCAACTCGCTGATTTTCAGCAAAAGATTTTGCTAACATTAGCAATATTTTTGCAAGCACCCTCCTGACTAAAATTTTGCTGTCTCAGTAAAACTTTGACTTTACTAACTTTTTTATTTGAGTGTTCTATAACTAGTCTAAAATTATTGTATTTGAGAATTGGTATTATTCTAGTATTCGAATTGATGCCAACATTCATAAAATGTTGAGATAATATGATGAAATACATTAATTATTTATATATTTTTAAAATTATTTATATTCGTTAATCGGTCTATTAATCGAATAATTTTTAAAAATTAATCGTTTGATCAATCGATCAAAAAATTGTTTGGTCGTTTATTCGAACAAAATAAAAACACAAATAATTGATACTGTGTACAGAAAATTTTAAATAAAATATACGTATGAGTGATATTAACTTCTATATAACAAATATAATACGTATACGACATGATGTCTTACAGTTAAGTTTAATAATTATAATTAGCTCATTTATACTACATTTATAATTTGTAGTATAAATTTTGAAAACTTCTAGTTTTTGATTTAAAATGTATATGGAATCTGACAAGTAAATACAGTAGTTTTGGAAAACTTTTAGTTTTTGATTAAAATTTATATGAAATTTTACTAAATATAACTAGTAGTTTTAAAAAATTACTAGTTTTTGGTTGTAGTATAAATGTAGTATGCTGAATCTGGCCAAGACTTAAAACATTAAAGTTTAATTTGAATATTTTTAACATTTCTATTGTTTTTAAAATATAAGTAGGGTTTTCTAACATCTTACAATAAAAAAAGTTTTTATTTATTTTGTATTTCTCATATAACAACATTTTATTAAAATAAATAAAAACCGAAAGTGAAATGTTTAACACGAGTTTTTTGTTTTTTCTTGTTTGCTAAAATAACTAAATATTCGAAATATTTTGCCTTGACTTAAAAATCGATTGATGATTATTGCGTGTTTTAATATAATAAATTTTGCTATATAACATTCTAAAAATAAATAAGTTGTTACCACATAAATGAAGGCTAAAACATAAACACCTTCTATGAAATTAAATTCAATATTTTTTTTTTATTAAATTTGTGTTAGATAGAAAAGTTGTAACAAAATCACCATCGAATCAAAGACCAATATGAAAATCTGCAAAAAGAATTATATCAAAATTTTAAATTTTAGACTGATTAACGGAACTTATAACTTACCTTGGTAACAGTTGTTAGGTTTAAATAGTAAAAATTATATGCCGAAAATTTAATAGGATTTTGTAAAATTTGTAAAAGAAAATCATCTGTATAAAATGATTTCATAGATGAAGATTTTAGTTGATTGGAAATGTAAATAGCCTAAAAAGAAAGAAGAGGGAAATATTTAAACAAATTAATTTTCAACTATAGTAACTATTTAAATGAAAATTTTAATTTCGATTGCTTTTTGCTTATTGTCAATTATAATTTCTTACTTTTTTTTATTAAATTTCGCTTTTATATTTTTAATTATTCATAACTAGAGCATGGAATTTTATGCAAATGTATGTTTTTGCTCGATAATCTGAAGCAGATATAGACTAATGGGTATATGCAAAATAATTTTGATGATTCTTATAACAGTCTTATAAGCAAAATTTTTTTTGTTGTTTTACAGGCAAATTTGATTTATAAGCCTGCTATAAAAATGAACAAAATTTCTATGCATTAAGGTGTAAATATTTATCCGAAACTGAGACATAAACTAAATATCGCACACCCAGTTCAAAAGTGACTCAACTCAAAATTTCAATTTTTCTGTTTTTTATGCTTAAACTATGCACAGTACACTTGTTTATCTTTAAAAAAAAATATCAGTGTATTTTGTTGTTGTTAACTGTTGGTAAAATACAGTTTTGTCTTTCTTTTTGTTTCAATTGTTTTAAACTTGCAAATATTTTTTTTTCGATTTCTGAAAAATTAAAAATTTTGAGTTGAGTCACTTTTGTACTAGGTATGCGATATTTATTTATCCTTAAATTTAGAACGAAATGGCATCGATTTGTAGTTGCATATTTTGACAAACTATGCACATTTTTGTATATTTTGATTTTTTATACAGATTTTGTTCTTTTTACTGCATATTTGTGCATATTTTTATATTTATTTTAAGTTCTTTTTATTTGTTAAAAAATATAAATTTTGATACATTTTAATATGTCGATTTAAGCAAAAACATGTTTACATTTTAAAATCTTTCTGAACCGAAGTAAAGTGTAAATTTTGAGAATAAATTCCCTAAAATTAAATTAAATTTTAAATTCAAAGAATAAATTCTTTAAAACACTAAGTATGAATTCCTGCACACAGAGAATTCATAGTTTAAGAGCATCATGTTATGATTACAATGCCGGACAATCATAATATGATCGTAGCAATCATATTATGATTCTAAATTTTAAAAAAATCGTCATCGGTAATCATAATATGGTCAGCCAGAATCATGTATATGATAATTAGGATCATAATATGATAATTTCGTATCCGCATTCATGTTCAATCATAATTCTCTTTGCGTGCAATAGTCTAAATTTTTAAACAATATGAAATAAAGCGAAAAAATGGGGTATTATTTTACCACACTTTTTAGCTTCTGATTTGGGCCTCGTATTGGGCTGCTAAAAAAATACATGTAACTTATTTGTTTCTCCTTTATCATATATCCGAGTTTCATTAAGATCGAAACGAAACCATCGGGAGACTCTCCTTGTAAGTATTTGTTGTTCTGACGCAAATATTAATTTATTAAGGTAGTGGTCTGTTAAAATACTAAAATAACTGCTTTAAACAACTGTTACAAAAATACAGTATTATTCTTCAGTTGTTTTTTCAAATTACAACTGCAATTGCAGTTAAACCCGATAACTACTGATTACTACAAAAAACAACTGTCAAGTAGTAGCTGTCCAACTTTTTTGAGTGTGAAATTATGCAAATTGTTTATAATAAAAATAGTTATTTCAATATTTGGCAAAACCCACAAAAATATACGTTTCCCCCTGACTAAAAATGTTACGTGAAGAATAATCTTATAAAACAAGTTTGTATTGAGGATCTTAAAATCTACACTTAGAAAATTATTTAGATATATATCAACTGCAAATGCCAGTTAAAATAACTACATTTCCAATTGAAAAGGTGTACACTACATTTGCATTTAAATCAACTGGTATATGCAGTTATTTTTAACTGTTAAAAATTAACTGTCCAATGTAGTAAAAACAACTGCAAATGCAGTTAAAACAATATTATCAGCATTAAAAAAAAAATATTAATAAAAAAAAGTTTTTGCAAAAATTCTTAATCTGATTTGATTATTTAATAAGCACACTATTTTAGAACTATATTTACATAAAAAATCACTTTAAATATTGACGTTTTCTGCTATTGTTTCAAATCATTTCTGCCACATGTCTGTTTTCAAGAGATGTAATATTGTTTCTTTGATTTCTTCTCGTCACTTTGAATTAATATGTATATAAATATTTAAGAGCTACAAGAAATGAAATACAACATTTAATAATATTCAAGTAAATAAAGTTATATTCTATTCCAAATCTTACCTTAATATATTATTTATTTAATACAGCATTTTCATTTTTGTATATCTTTATCTTTATCTTTGCGCTAAAGATGAAAGAGAACAAATTTATAAACAAGACTCTTGTGGCAGACGCCATATTGATTTTTTGTTTTTGTATCTTTTGATACACATACAATTTGTTTAGAAGTCGGTAAACAACTGCATAAAATAACTGTTACCGAAATGCAGTAATTTTGGTAGGTTGTTTAAAAAATCAACCCTCAAAAACATTAAACATAATTTTTCTAAGTAAAACAACTACAATTGCAATTCAAAGAACTACAAATGCATTACTACACAAATATAGTAACTGTTATTTAGTAACTGTAGAACTTTTCTGAGTGTATGGTTAAATTTTTACATTAGTTAGAATACTTAGGTTTAAATTCGATAAGTTAATGAAAAATTATTTCTTACACATGATATAAATTAAGATATGTTAACTGGCCTAAGTGTTAATAATTAATAAGCATTTATAATATGCAATAATAAGCTTGAATTAACAGCAAAAGTTGCTGGTAACCTATAGAGGATTGTCTTTACTACAATATTAAATTGGTTGTGAAACTTCTAATTAGCTGTTAAGTTTAAAGTAAACATAATCATATTTATTTTATTTAAAAGGAAGATAAATTTCTTCTAAAATTTACAAACGAAAAACAGAAAGTTAGTTTTGAATAGGGCAAGGAATTTCATGCAACTAAAAACAGGAAAATAGGCGTTTATAAAATGCAGATAAAAGTGAAAAATATACAATAAATACATGAAAAATATGCACTTAAAAGAACACTTTCTGCAAAAATCAAAGCTTAAAAACATAGAAAATGTTGGTCTCTATCATTTCATTAGGAACAGACAGAGCTTTAAAGAATTCATTTCCTAATTCCCGTCTTTTGAAATAAACTTATATTTTAGAAATGAATTCCCTGATCCACTTTAAGGAATTGAATGAATTCCTTTTTTTTGATTAGATTTTTCTTGAAGGAATTAATTACCATTTTTTTAATTCTTTCATGAAAATTATGAAATTCATTCAGTAGGGAATTCAATTAAATCTGGTTAATTCGTCTTTTGGTCAGGGAATTCATTCCATTTTCGTTTAATTCACTAGCGACTTAACTTTTTTGTTTAATTCCGTAAGGACTTAACTTTTTGATTTAAGTCTCTTGGTACTTAACTTTTTTTGTTTAATTCCCTGAAGGAACTGCTTGCAGAGCATAATAATATGAAAATAATAAGTAAGGAAAACGCAATTTTTTAATTGAATACAATAAAACCGGATCTGTATTTTAATATTTTATAGTTAATGTCTTCAAAGTAACGAAAAAATTGAAAAATTCAGAAATGGGTTATTGGACAAAATAAAAATTATGGAACAAATACATAAACAATAATAATACATTTTAAAACCTACTCTCGATTTTTATATAAAAAGTATTTTTGTATTTAAAGATCATGAAGTTCCTTTCAGGACAATTTGTATTTTACGACCAACCCTAATTTAACCTTGAATATATTGTTTTTTCCTTTTATAGTGTCACGTGAAAAGTTATTTTTTGGGCATTAAGTGAAAAGCTAATTTTAGAGAATTAAACAAAAAAGTTAAGTCCCTAAGGGAATTAAACAAAAAATTTAAGTCGCTATGGAATTAATCAAAAAATTTAAGTCCCTAGGGACTTAAACCAAAAAGTTAAGTCCTTAAGGAATTCTACAAAAAAAAATTTAGTTCCCATGGGAATTAAACGAAAATGCAATGAATTTAGTGTCCAAAAGTTGAATAAACAGAATTTGAAGGAACTCTTGTTGAATGAGTTCCTTAATTTTAATGCTTAATGTTTTAGCCATGGAATTCATTCTCGAAATTTGAATTCTTCGAAATCATTTACACACTCGGAGAAAAAATATGATTGATCATGATTGCGAACACGAAATTATCATATTATGATCCTAATTATCATATCTATTATTCTGGCTGACAATATTATGATTACCGATGACGATTTTATCGACATTTAGAATCATAATATGATTGCTACGATCATTGTCATGCATTGCAATCATACAATGATGCTCTTAAACTATCATAATATGATACTCGTGTGGGGGTACCAAATAAAAGAGTTTTTGAAGACTTATTAACTGGTATATGAAACTTGTCCGATAACTTTCAAGTATTTTAGTTATTTAAAAAAAATATGTTTTAAGTGACATTAAAATTGGCGTTTTGTTAAGGAATTATTATTAAGCTAAAAATTAATTACATTATTTAATAAATATTTTATTTAATCGAGGGGTTGTCTGAGCTTTTTCCGATATTCATAACTGTTCGTTTTTATGCGACTTTTCCCGAAAAGCGTTTTTCACATATTTTATAAATATATAAAATGAATGGCAACCCTAAGTTACTACATAATCAACGTGTGTATCAAAATTTTGGTTTTTTTCAAGTACTTCAACGATGCGTAAAAATAAATCTCAATTTCGTTAATTTTAGACAGGTTTCTGTACAAAAAAGTAATAATTTTGACCCCACATTTTAACCCTTGACAACGTAAGATTGGGCCACTAAAGAAACCTGTCCCTAACTTTTTTCTGATTTATCAAATATCCGAGTTTCATCAAGATCGGATAAAACACATAGGAAGACTCTTTGTTAGTAAAAAAAATAGAGATCATCTTAAATATGGATACTTTTACATAAATGGTAATATCATTTATATTTATTAGAGTTCGTCACAAAAATTTGACTTTAGGATATCATCAGTTTTTTACGGTTTTATTTGTGGACAAATACCTTACACAAGTAATAGTAAAAGACGTGTCAAGTTTATTTATATTATCTTGTTCGATTTTAAAACTACCCAGCCAGAAATTGCCATTGGTGTAAAAAATCAAGCACTGCCAGAGCACAATTTGCCAATGATCCAACAAATAAAGTGCTGGCAAAGCACTGATTTACAACGCTCTGCCAACGTTTGTAAAAAGTGCTTTGCCAGTGCTTAATTTACAAAATTTACAACCGTAAAAATAAAAAAGCACTGACACAGTACTGACTTAGAACGCTTTCCCAACATTGGCAAAAAGTGCATTGCCAGTACTTACAACCGTTAACTTAATAAAAACAGTGCCACATCCCTTGTTCACAACAAGAGTGGAAATATTCAAAACTAAATTGCAATTTATGATTTGTAGTTAAGAATATTAAGGTCTCCTATAGTAAGGTCTCCAAAGTATAGTTTTTGTACTAAAATTTTACTTAAGAAATTTATTTTCAAATTTCTTTCTTTAGTAAAATTGTATTAAAAAATCGTGCTAACTTATCACAAAAATAATTTGATAAAAACAAACATTCAGTTCTTTTGTAATTAACTTAGCTGAAGCAAGCCTATTGTTATTTCTATTCAAATTACCAAAATCATTCAATAAGAAATAATACAACTCTTTACTGAAGTGAATTACTAAGTAGGACTTTATTGGTTGTTTTTGGTTGTGGTACTAGCAAAGTGCTTATTGCCAGTGCTTTGCCAACGTTATAAAAAAGAAACGGCCAAGCCCTGCCCGGTGTAATCATTTAGGGGTTGGCAAAGCACTTATTATATTATTAAAAAAGCACTTTATTGGTTGTTCTACCAATGCTTTGCCAACGTTTTAAAATTATGGTTTTAGTACTGGCAAAGAGCTCCTTGCCAGTGGTTTGCCAACGTTTTAAAAAAGGAACGGCCAATCTTCAGATATCCAACGCTCTGCCAACGCTCATACCACCATTGAAAGCACTGGTATATTACCAAGCTAATCACGAATATGTCAAAAATGGGTAAATGGGAAAAATGTCAATACACAAATGTGAAAAATATTAAAAAGTTATTTAAAAATGTAATTTCCTTCCTCCAAACCTTTTCCTGGATCCGCACCTGCATATGTTCGATATTTTATCAGTGTCCAGTAGGAATTGGAATGAATCAATTCCATATATATTAAGGTGTCTTGAAACTTGAATGATTGGACCATGTCCTACCACTCAAGAGAATAATTAATAATAATTAATACAAAAAAAAATGTGTAATATATCAACCATTCGTCGTCAAAGGTTTAAGAAATTCTAAAATATGGAAAAGCCTGAC
The DNA here is from genome assembly GCA_021234595.1 of Delia radicum. NCBI lineage: Eukaryota > Metazoa > Arthropoda > Insecta > Diptera > Anthomyiidae > Delia > Delia radicum. The sequence continues at coordinate 80,503,243 of CM037852.1, read as the reverse complement.
TTTTGTTTAAAATCAGCCTTTTAAAATGGGGATAATCTCGCCAAAAGCGGAATGGTTGGTCAGGTTACTCTTAATATCTTAAATGATATAAATATTCTCTAACTAGGTATTTGAATCTAAATAGATATCTCTCAGGATGTCCTAAGTATTAGTTTTTAAGATATAAAGCACATCCACTATATCACGCTCGGATAAAAAGGTTTTGGGGAGGGAAATAACAGTATTTTTCATTAACTTTTTTAATCTTATATATATTTTTGTATTGTGAAATTTTATTTTGGGGGAGGAAATGTCATATTTTCTCTCCCCCTGGATCCGCGCTAAGTAAATACAAAGTAAATACAAATTTTTAAAAAGTTTTGAAAAAAATATTCAGATTTGTTTTTAGTGAAATAAATTTAAAAAATATTCCTGAATTAACAGTGATCCTTAAATTAATTTATATAAATTTATTCATATTTCCTGAGAAAATGAAGATTTTACTATCAAAACCTTAATGAATATTTATTACGAAAATTCCGGGAATGTTGTTGAGTTGAAAAAAGTCGGGAATTTGAAAACCCTAGTCGCGCTTAAGCTTGACTGCTTATAAAAACAACTTCGTCAAACAAAGATAACTAGTGCTGACGCCAAATTATAATGTGTTAAGATATTTATTCTGATTATATGTAAAACCCCACTACACTCATAATAATCTATGCATAAAAATACAAAATTATTTTCAAAACTACAAAAACTTTAGTAAAATGTATTATATTACGAAAAATTTTGTTATTTTGACATTTTTTTGTAATTTTACGCATGGATTATTATCAGTATATCGTGATAATGCAATATTTTGCTTGGTAATAATTTGTTTTTATTTCTTTATTGATATAAAAAATTGTATCAATTTACATAATTAATTGTAAATTTGATCAACATTAACTTACCCTTCTCGAACATTTATCACTTAACCAACATAATATTATTAAAATCATTACAGTGGGAAAAACCGTAAATATACTTTGAAGTATTAGCCACGTTGAAGATGTTTCATGAGCCAATGTTGTAACAATCGTATACAACATTTCAGTAAAATCACAAATACACAGGAAATTCGTTAGTAAAACGGACAAGCCAAACAACGATGAACATGTTTGGGAAAGTTGTGAAATTTTCCAGTAAATATTTTTCATTGTCCAAAAACGTTGCAATAAATAAGGTTTATTATATTGAAAATGTAAAGCATCAACAACACTAGCTTCTACATTTACATTATTAATTATATCCGTTTCCGGCGGATATTCTTGTACAGCTTGATGTAGATTGATTTTTAAACATTTTTCCAAATCATCTAATTTCTCATCAATTTTTATAATTAACAAAGCATATTGCAAATAAACAGCTCGTATGGCTTGTAATGTATAAATATGACGATAGAATAGCAAAGTATTCACAAAACCTGTCATATAGCAAACGTACGACAATGCACTAGAATTCCAACATAACTCAAATAGCCAATAATAGTTATAACATAGACCATAAGATTTTCCATCATCATCGTTTCCATCATAGAATAATTTTATTTGAAAATCATCATCGATTTCTTGTAGCAACTTTAAAATATTCACTTCAATGCTACGCCAAATTATCGCTCGGACACAAATCAGAATACGTACGATTTTATAGGCCACATATAAAATTACCGTCAATGCCGATATAACGCTTAACATTAACTGAACATCATCGTCGACGTCCATGATTATAAAATAATATTCATATATATGTATTATTTCTAGACATATAATTGCAATATTAAAGAGTATTAAAAATATTTCTATATATTTATTATTGGATTGACATGTTAAGCCCAAAAAACGTAAATAGTTTCGATAAATTTTATTAATTCTTTTAGGATTCATTTATATCTTTGGGTGGTTTAAACGAAAATTTTAATAAATTTTATTATTTTCCGTTAGTTGTATGTGTTAGAACTGCGACCACAGAGTGAGTTTAATGTGCGAGTAATGAAATTATTCATTATCATTATTTACTCTTTAGTACACTCAGGGAATTATGCAGGTAGAAATGATTAAAAATGACAGTTAAAACATCTGCAAATGTACACTTAGAATACTATGTAGGTAAACCACACTGCAAATGTAGTTAAAAACAAATGAAATTTCACTTAAAGAAAGGACGACTTACATTTCAGTAAATTCAACTAACATTGTTATTTGTTTTTTAATGTTCAAAAAATTACTAACAATAGTAAAAATTAAAAAATATGTTCGTAAAAAATAAACAAACATTTATTTCTTTCATTTTTTAAATAACAAAAAACAACTGTAAAAAAATTAATGTAAAATCATAAAACAGTCATTTGATGTGGTTTGTTTTTTTTTAATGAACTACATGGTTAGTAAAAAATTTAATTTGTTCTACAAATTATTGACATATACATTAAAAATAAAGAAACTGTATTGCAACCCAAACAACTACATATTTTAAAAGCCGAAGTTCCATAAGTGTAATTAAAAAAGTATTTATCATAAAAATTACTGATATTGTAAAGGGTCCGCCAAATAACTTTTTATTTTTTTGAACTCCTGAACCAATTGGACTTTGTATGGCGTCATACCAAGGTCTTTATGCAAAATTCGTCTCAATGATGTCTCCGAAATGTTCAATTGTTGAGAACGACGGTGAATTGATGTCGATGGCGCTTCACGCACACTTTCTGCCACAGCAGCAATGTTCTCGGGTGTACGCACTGTTTTTGGCTTTTCACGCTTTGGTTTATCGATGAGGATGCCAGTTTCTTTCACTTTTTTCACAAGATAACGAACATAAGGACCATATTCGTTCAGCGGAAGGATAAAACTAATTATCTGTCAAATCAGACATGAGCTAAGTGTTACCATTCACGAAATAAGCACTAGTTGAAAAAAACGTTAGATGGCCGACCCTTTAATAATGCGGGCTTGGCCCTATAGACATGATCCTTAACATAGCCCCACAAAAAATAGTCTAACTGCGTTCAATAGCACGATCTAGGCGGCCAATTGACCTGTCCCAAACGTGGAATAAACTGTTCACCATCCATCTTGCACCAGCTGTTTTTTTAAAAGGTTTTACACCCAAATCCTTCCGCAAAATTTTCCACGTAGTGGAGTAACAGAGGCCTAATTGCTGCGAACGGCGCCAAATCGATAATTCACTGTCATCAACAACACTGGCGGATACAGCTGCGATATTTTGCTCTGTCCACACTCTACATATGCGTGTTGGTGGTTTAATGGCCAATAATGTAAATTTGGTGCGAAATTTAGTCACAAAATTCCGAATAGCCGCCTCAGAAGGTCGCCCAAACTGACCATAAATTGGAAGAAGTGCACGATGCACTTTCTTAACCGAGCATGAATTTTGATAATAAAATTCAATAATCTGCAAGCGTTGTTCGTTTGTAAGTCGATGCATGTTTAAATTATAGACCAAACTGAACATGTTTAACAGTAACATGTTGCACGAAAGCAGCTGAGCTGCCAAAAACAGTGTTGCCAAAAAGAAAGTTGCTAAAAAATCACCCTTTAGTAAAAATAAACATAATGTTTTAATTTCTTTTTATGTTATATAATTTTTTTCCACAAGATTAGATTATCTTTTAACTTAGATTAACGAAGTTTGTAAATAGAATACAGCTTCTGGAATGTGGTTTTTTTATTATAATAATTACCAAAATTCTAAACAAGATGAAATAATTCCGACAAGTTTTTGTTAATTAACTTGGAAATGGCAGACAAAATTCATAATCGGGTTAACTAAACCAAGTTTAACTGACATCCCAAAAACTGGTCCTTAGTGTTGCCATTTTTAGCGATTTACAGTTTTACCAGTGCACAGTGGTAAAATACGGTCATTACTTCTTTGTTTATTAATTTAAATAGCTGAAATTTGGTACATGAATTAAGAATATACTTTCTTATCTGTCACCTAGGACATCTAAAATGTATTGAAAATGCACTTAAATATTTCACAATTGGTCTGACTATTTGCAAATTTTGCCTAATGCCTTATATCGAAAATTATCAAATTCGGTCCATGCTTTCAGAAGTTATGTGTAAAAAGATAAAGTTTTTTAGATTTTCATACATTTTCTGTTAAACTTTTATTATTTAGAACTCGTTCGATATGTTACACCCTGCAACAAATTTATATTTTTTTTTTGTAACACATGGAAAACCCATTATGTACAAGAAACTAGAGTTCACGTGTAGTTAAGCTGCGTTTTCAGTTTTACGCCGCCACGTCAAAATTTCTTTTAAAAGGACTTTAAAATTGTTATTGTTTCAAAAATTATTAAAATTCTTGTATTCATTTTATAATGAAAGGTGAGAAATGAAAGGTGAGAATCTTTGCTATTTTTAAAAATGTATTGGTTATAAATAAAAATAAATAAATAAAATATTGGTTATGAATAAAAATTTCACAAATGTCTTTTTATACCCTTGATGATTCTAAATTCGGAACGAGCAAGCGGAGTTGCACTGAAATTGTTCCGAAATACACCAACTTCCATGCAACATTTTTACTCTAATCTTTTTAACCGATTTTGCTCATTTCCTTTTACCAAAATTCTCGAAAAGATGTCCATTAATGTAGCCACCTGCACCTTCTACCCACCAAAAAATGGGTCGAAAATCAAATTTTTAAAATTTCTCAGCCTATTTTTACCACTAACAAATTGGAGTTTATTAACAAATGTCGCTACCGTATTGCCCTGATGAACAGTTTATGCATATAATGATTTTTTTTTTTAATGACCAATATTCTAACGAACAATTTTTAACAAAAATATAAACTTTTATTACATTATCAAATTTTTTATAATTTTTAAAAAATGTATACACTGTAGTGTACAAGGGTAGGCAAAGGGTTAAAACAGGCTATGTCTTACGAAAAATCTACTATGAAAGTTCTAAATTATAAAATGCGGGATTTTGATTTAAAAGCGGGAAAAAAATTCAAGGAGGTATCTTCCTTTAAAAAGCGGGATAATCCCTAAAAAAGCGGGATAGTCCCTTCAAAAGCAGGATAGTTGAAGGAGGTTTTTGTTAGGATAACTTTTGCAAATATAAACATTTTTAGCTTAAAATTTTTGCATTTACATATCATACTAAAAGCTGGACCTAGAGGTCATCCTAGGAAAGCTATGGTGACATAAAATTTTATACAAATCGCGAATTTTGCATAAAAAACGCTTAACAGCGACTTTGATTTTAAATTTTGGGAATCAAATATGTACCATAAATATTAATACTGCACTTAGCATACTATGTAGGTAACGGCCACTGCAAATGTAGTTAAAAACAAATGAAATTTCACTTAAAGACAGGACGACTTACATTTCAGTAAATTCAACTAACATTGTCATTTGTTTTTTAATGTTCAAAAAATGACTAACAATTGTAGTAAAAATTAACCACATGTTAGTAAAAAAAAAAAACAGACATTTTTTTTTTTTTTTTTTTTAAATAACAAAAAACTACTGTAAAAAATTAATGTAAAATCATAAAACAGTCATTTCATGTGGTTTGTTTTTTATAATGAATTATAATGAATTGTTAGTCATTTTTTAATGTTCAAAAAATGACTAACAATTGTAGTAAAAATGAACCACATGTTAGTAAAAAATAAACAGACATTTTTTTTTTTATTTTTTTAGATAACAAAAAACTACTGTAAAAAATTAATGTAAAATCATAAAACAATCATTTCATGTGGTTTGTTTTTTATAATGAACTACAAGGTTAGAAAAAAAATGTAATTTGTTCTACAAATGACTGACATTTACATTTAAAATAAAGAAACTATATTACAACCTAAACGACTAAATATTTTTAAAGCAGAAGTTCCCTAAGTGTGGTCATGTCCTTAGATTTCAATAGAAAGAAATCAGATTTATTGCATTTGCAAATTTTTGTATATAAAAACAGCACGAAGATGCAACTTTAAAGTAATTTTGCGGAGAAAACTGTACCATAGATCAAAAAATAAAGTATGCCATTGAAATCACCATCCCCGAAATATATAAATTTTATTTGCAAACCCTTATTAATGTTTTTAATGTCAAGCCATATAAACGATTATCTTAATATGATAGTATTAAAAAAATAAAACATTGAGAATTGTGTATGAATTGTTGATCTTTTAAATTAATTTCTAATTTTTTGTAAAATTACATTTTTGTTTGTATTTCATTTACAAACTTTTTTATTTGAGTACATGGGTAGGGGCTATATAAAATTCGCCTTAAACGTAGATATCACTTGTGTGTGTTAGTCTTTCTGCTTTTATCTTCGTTTTCAATATTTCAATTCACGTTCATTTACAAATGTAAATTAATTCATTAATATGTTTGTTGATTATTAATTTTATAGTGGGTGTTGTCCGATTTTAATTAATAATTTATTGTAGACAGACACATTTATTAAAGTTTAAGGTTGTATATTGCTATAATCTACGAATTATAGGATAGACAAATCTAATTGCTTAAGACATTTTTAATTATCAAGAGCAATATAATCAAGAAGTTAATAACAAATGCAAAATTTGTGTAAAAACGATTTTTCATTTTTTTATTCTAAAAATTTAAAACGATAATTATACAAAAATAAAATTATGAAAGAAAAATTTCTCAGAATTAGCTGTAAAAGCTAAAAACTTAAATTTTGTAAGTGTTACTAACAAGTGAGGTATACCGACTCGAACTAGCAGATTTTTAAGGGTGTACTAGCTTTAGAAAACAATAAAAACGACAATATTTAAGGAATTATTAAAAATAAATAAATGGTTTATTCAAAAAATTATTTTTGAGATAGAAAAACACAATATTAGATATTATATTAAAAATTATAATTTATAATTCGACATACCATGGCAACCCTGGTAACCATTTCATTGTAGACCCTTTTAGAAAAGGCAAAATCGGGTGCCATCGTCGAGCCCTGGGTACTCATTTTATTTACACGCGAATAAGTTATTTAGTCCCTTACGTAGCCGGATTTTTAAATTTTTCGTTTTTTTTTATTTTTCAAAAAAATGCTAGGCTAAAATTTGCGATTGAAAATCGTATATCAATATCATGTTTGGAGAAAAAAGCATTTAAAATAAATATTGCTCATATAAAATATAGGGCAAGGAGTTTTTTTAACAAGCTTCAACTTGTTTTATTTTTGCGATTTTTTCTCCAAAGTTTTCATAGTACATAGAAAAAAGTCAAACTATTGAAATAAAAATAATAAAGAAAAATCTAAAGCTTTTTAATGAACTTCGATGCAAACAAAGAGATACGTATTTTTTTTTTTGCTGGCCAATCTCACGTTTAAGGATTAAAAAGTAGGGTTAAAAATTCATTTGTTTTTGTATGAAAACATGTTGTTAATTTACGAAAGTTAGATGTTTGACATTTTTATACCCATATTGCCTATATAGTGGACCCAGAGTTGCAACATTTTTGAATTATTTGAAATATAGGTGAAAAATGTTCTTCGGGAAAAGTCGCATAGAAACCGAATGGTTTCGAATATCGATAAAAGCTCAGACATCCCCTCAATTAAATTCTTTAATAAAACGCCACACCCAGAAAACAGACTCGGTAGCAGCAAACGTATTTGTAGTCAATCGAATGGTTCGGTTGTAGCTATCGAGTTTTTGATTGCTACAACCGAATTTCTGTTGATGCAATCGAAGTTCTATTATCTTACCAGAATTTCTGTGGTTTCAATCGAATAATTGTTATCACTACCGAAAAATTCGGCCACAACAACCGAAGCATTCGATTGGCAACAAATACGGCTGTAACTGCCGAGTCTGTTTTCTGGGTGCAGATTTAATGTTACTCAAACCCCATTTTTTTAAATAACAAAAATGATTTAAAAATCTTTGGACATAATTGATACACCAGTTTATGTGTCTTCAAAAAACCTACTAACCCACTATCGAAAAACTCGGCCACAATAACCGAAGCATTCGATTGGCAACAAATACGGTTGTAACTACCGAGTCTGTTTTCTGGGTGCAGATTTAATGTTACTCAAACCCCATTTTTTTTAAATAAAAAAAATGATTTAAAAATCTTTGGACATAATTGATATACCAGTATATGTGTCTTCAAAAACCTTTTATTTGATACCAAATTTTTCTTAAGTTACTTTTAACAGAACGAAATAAACCGAAAAAAACGTTAAATGGGGTCATTTTAGACCCCACTTACTAACGCCTAAACATGAGATTGGGCAGCTTGTTTTAGTATTCATGAGTGTTCTCTACAGCATATGCAAAGTTCATTAAGATCTGCCAGTCCGGGTCGTGATACCTCTCTTAAAAGATACTCATTTCAGCTTAAAAAACTATTGAAAAAGTTCAGTTAACTATGAAGGCAAAAAGAAGTGGACTGGAATGGGAGAATCAAAGACAGTTCCATCTGCAGGCAAGGCTTCTATTTTTTGGGATGTAAGTGGGATAATTTTTATTGATTATCTTCAAAAATGAAAAACAATTAACGTCAACTATTATGCTAATTTATTGCAGCATTTAAGTGATGAAATTATGGAAAAAAATCCGCATTAATCGGCCTTGCGATTGCCAAAATCAATGACTTTGATTTCGAATTGATTCAGCACGCCCCTTAGCTCCCTCGGATTATTTTCTATTTCCATACTTGAAAAATTGGCTCGGTGGTAAAAGATTTACCAACAATGAAGAGTTGGAGTCTGCTGTTAATGGATATTTAAAGGAGTTGGACAGTTCTTACTATAAACAACGTATCGAAGCTATTAAATATCGCTGGGAAAAGTGTTTCGAGCTAAAAGGAGATTAAGTTGAGAATAAATGAAAAGCATTTTTTCCAAATTTGTTATGTTTTCTTTATTAGGTCGGCTAATTTTGGGACCACCCTCGTATCTTCCCAGAGTTTTATCATAAACTAGCCAGTCATTGAAATACGGGTATAATGGGGCTTAAAACTATCGGTGTTTATTAACATTACCTGAATAACTAAAATAATGTTACCCTTAAAGTACCGTTACCGAAATAACTGTAAAACCATTATTCTTAAAATAGCGTTACTGAAATAACTGAAATACTGTTACCGCTAAAATACCGTTACCGAAATAAGTAAAATATCATTAACGGCAAAAAAAACCGATACTAACCGAAACTACTGAAATATCGTTACCCCTTACAGAAATAAATGAAAATAGCGTCACCTGATCGATACCCGCACCGAATCGGTTACCACCCATAGTTAAATCTATTTTTCTATTATTTTTGTCTTTGTGGTAAAAAATATTTATCAAAAAAATTTTTTTATTAATTTGAAGAGAACAAAAATATACATAAATTGTCCGCCAAATAACTTTTTTTTTTGAAAATGCTATAAAAAAAAACTACTGAATATTTTCTCAAATTTCTTTTTTTATTTGAAAGTACAATCCTTCCGGTTAATAATGGAAAATAATTTCATTCAAATGGCTGCCTCGGCTGGCCATGCAATAGCCTACACGATCGGTCCAATTTTAAGCACATTATCGAATTATCGATTGTGTGCAGCTGTATTTCACCAATGCCTTCACGAATATTGTCCTTTAAAGCGTCAATTGTCTCTGGCTTGTTGGCGTAACACTTATCTTTGACGGTACCCCACAAATAATAGTCTAACGGTGTCAAATCGCAGCTCCGAGGTGGCCAAACGACATCAGCTATGCGGCTGATTTGAATTTTCGCACACATTCTGCAACATTACCATGATTTTCAAAGTAATGTCGCAATATTTCCCAGCGTTGTTCAAACGTATACACAACCATATTCGTTCAGCGGAAGGATAAAACTAATTATCTGTCAAATCAGACATGAGCTAAGTGTTACCATTCACGAAATAAGCACTAGTTGAAAAAAAAAAGTTAGATGACGGACCCTTTTTATTCGTGTATATAAATTTTGTAAAAAAAAACGTATTACATTTATAGCCAAATATTTAACAAAAAATGCCTTTATATGCATTCAAATATGACTTATTTTCTTCATTGGGCTTTACGCTAAGAACAGAAAACAATTTTTAAAGGTCTTCAACTGTTTACGTTTTTTTTTAAGCCCAACATTTTTTTCTTTTTTCAAATTGAGTTTTAGTATTTTTAATAAATTTTTGTAAAATGATCCTTTTAAAACGTTAACGAGCAAGTTTTAAAAAAGTTTACAATTTCTAGTAATGTTAATTCCGTTTCCAGTCTCAGTGTCTGGTACTGACAATGAGCACAGAAAACTAAATTTGTTAATAGTAGTAGTAGTAGTGGTAGTGTGCAACGTAACGTATGATCATTATATATGCATCTCAAATTAATATTACTTATACGCAATACTATCACAAATGTTTTTGTAACCATATGCATTAATTTAATAAAACTAAACTACTTTTTTCTTGTTTATATAACAATTTTCTTCTTTTAAAATACCATAAATTTTCTAAACTAGTTTAACATTTATCATTACAAATTCCGTTTCCTTTTTTCTTGCTCCGCAGTGCTAACAGTATTAACATCAACTATCAAATACAACGAATACGTGACAGATAAAGGGGAAAATATTTCAATACCATGTATTGCTGATGGAAACATAATGTGGGTCAAAGAAAATGGCAGTAATAATAGCACAATTATACAGGTGAGTTAATACATACATATGTACGTTACATTTTGAAATATTTGCATGAATATTTATGAGCATGATGTACAATTAAGTAGTATAGAATTTTTAATTTAATTAGCATATTTAATATTGTTGAAAACCACAAAATAGTTTCAGGTAGGTAAATGAATTTTTAAAAAGCACATTAACTGTGAATTAAATTTAATGATAATAAAATATATTTACACCCAGAAAAGTTCTACAGTTATTTGAGCAGTAATGCGTTTTGTAGTTATTTCAGAAAAATAATTTTTAATGTTTTTGGGGGTGCATTTTTTATTTTATAATCATGAAATAGGCTATATCTCGCAAACTAAGCGAGATATAGAAAAATGTATGTAATAAGTATGGACCAGCATCTGTTCAGAACCGAAAATAAATGTTTTGCTGAAAGTTTCAGTTGATTCAGTTTAAAAATTCAGTTGATTTAGCTAAATTCTTAGACAATTTAACTAAATCTGTCAACTTAAATTTAGTTCTTCTAAAATTTAGGTCATCTATATTTAGCAGACTGTGATTTTCAACATCACTGAAAATTCTACTGGCGCAAATTGATATACTATTTTCGTTGTAGCTAAACTTTTAACTATTTGTATGGGCTTTTTTATGAGAGCACCAAAATTACTGAATTTTGGTAACAGTTATTTTATGCAGTTTTTTTTTTGACTTTTCGGCAAAGTGTGTGTATATCAAAAGATACAAAAACACGTTAAAAATTATTTTTCTAAGCTAAACAAATGCAATTGATGTTAAAATAACTACAAACGCACAAATAACTGTCATGTAGCAACTGCAGAACTTTTCTGAGTGCAGCAAAAAATAATTGAACTAGACAGCTAGTACTAGAATTGATAACGAAGATGTTATAGGGCTACACTCAGAAAATTATGTAGGTAGAATCAACTGCAAATGACAGATAAAATAACTGCAATTGCAGTACACTACATTTGCTGTTAAATCAACTGTTGTTGTTGATGTTGTAACGACTTTAAAGAATCTTTAACTTTCCTTAAAGCCGGAGTGGCAATCCTTGCCCGGATAAATCCGAATCGTTCTAACACATAGTCCGATTGCCGTGAAAACCGGGTTATACCGCCCATACTCGGCCGTCCGAGACTCGTCAGCATAACAGGTTACACCATGTCCAAGGTGGACTGTGGGTGAGGTTGACATTTAGAAATGCTTGGCTGTGTGTACAGATTATTCATCCGTATTCGCTTCAATTTCCCTTGTCAATGGTTTTTATTTTTAACTATTAAAAATTAACTGTCGAATGTAGTAAAAACAATTACAAATGCAGTTGAAACAACATTACCAGCATTTAAACAAATTATTAATAAAAATTTTTCAAATATTCTTAATCTTAATATACGTTTGGTGGTATTTTTTAAAAAATTATTGTTCCCACATGACTGTTTTTAAAAGATGTAAAATTGTTTATTTGATTTATTTTCATCAGCTTGAATTAAGATGCAATTATTAGAGCAGAAAGAACAGAAATACAATATTTATAATAAAGGGTGTTTTTTAAAGAGGTATAGAACTTTGAAATGGAATAAAACAAAGATGAATTTTTTAAATTCACATGAAATTTACTTTATTCGAAAGATAATCTTCTGGAACTATATTAAATATGACTTCTGGCATATGAGTAGACTAGCGACTTCACATATACCCACAGAAAATAGTCCAGCGGCGTTAAATCGCACGATCTTTGAGGCTAATTGAGGGGTCCGTAACGTGAAACTATGCGGTTACCAAACGTTCCTTTAATAAAGCAATTGTGGCACGAGCTGTATGACATGTTGCGCCGTCTTGTTGAAACCACAGCTCCTGTACATCCTGGTTGTTCAATTGATGAACGAAAAAGTCAGTAAGCATGACTATATTTTCTGATCTATGGCGGATAGACTGATTGGGGTCTTCCTCTACGTTACGCTCAACAGCAGCAATGACTTCTGCTGTACGCACTGTACGACGTCCCTGTGGATGCATATTATCATTTAGAGTAAACGTAGTGCGAAAACGCTCCATAGTTAATCGAATTAATTGCTCTTATGGAAGATTATGTTGACTGTAAAATCGACATAGTGCGCGATACGCATTTCGAACGGAACCCTGATTTTCAAAATAAATTTGCACAATTTGGAAGCGTTGTTCAAGGGTCAGTCTATTCATGTTGAAATGCCAAACCAAACTAAACATAAATCACTTGACAGCTGAAAAATGGCCTCCAGTTAAAAAAGTGTTGCCAACTTAAAGTTCTATACCTGTATATAAAACACCCTTTATTTAAAAAAATTAAAATGTTTTCTATTATAAAACTAACCGTGATACATATTTAAATTGCAGTGCGTAACTCGAAAAATAAAACAAGAGATTTTAATATCGTATCCAGTTTCTTTACTTATGGGCCAGATCGCAAAATTGCATTACAGTTTAACATGTTTTAGCGTAGTTTTTTATACATTCAATTTTAAAAATAAAATAGTTTACCTTAATGTTTTATGGTAAATGCCCAGTTTAGAAAAGCATTCCCATTTAAGTTGTTATATAAGTACATTTGGTACTGGCCAGTACTTACAATTATCATTACAAATGTCATTACTTTTATACAAAATAATGACATATCATTACTAAACACCTTACAAAAATAGAAAAATATCTGTTAATCTATATGCTTACTAGTATGAACAAAAATAATGACTACAAATAAATTTTAAAAAAAACTAAATCTAATAAAAAAATATTTTTTTATTGAAAATATTTTTAATAAAATGTGCCTAGATTCGAACCCGAGTCTTCAGGTTGTCATTCAACCGCTCTGCTATCTGAGCTATCTCGATATGTTATACTTGATAGATACAAATATAAAAGAAAGTAATTCTTTTACTTTCCAGCTTAAAAAAAATCAATAATGAGTGTAAAAATAGATTTTCCACAAATTTTTAGACCATTACTTTATATTTAAATTAATGATACTAATAAATACTTATGGGTAACGCAGTATTTTTTGTATTGAAATATTTTGAAATTTATCTACAATAATTATTAGTAAGTTCATATTATTTGTGTTAAAGTAATGAAGAGCTTACTCTCTTACCGTTTCTACACTGGTTATCTACAAGAAATTCCTTAACATTTGGCTATCAAAGCTGCCCAGCAAAGATATGGTAATGACTACTTATTATTTTATATATTACTTTGTAATGCGTACCTATTACCTTCTGCATTACTTTAAATAATAAAATAATGGGTTACCTATAAGAAAATTATAATATTATTACTTCCAAGCAACATATAATGATACAACATTTTTCTGCAAATCCAATTTTAGACTCATTATAATTCGTCTTTTTGTAAGCTTAAGTTACATAGGATAAAAAGTCGTTTATGATTTAAACTATCAAATCTTGTATGAATCGGTGGCTTAGGGTATAGAGAAGTCCCCTGTTAATCTGACGGCCCGGTATCGATACCCAGCTCGACCATGTTTTAAAAAAAATTAATATTTTTTTTTTAAATTCGTAATTTTTTCAAAATCTATTTGTAGATCCATTATATTTTTTCTTCAGGTATAGCTCATTATTCATATATAGGCTGCCAGTAATGCACAAATCATTACTTTTGGGACATTTGATATAAAAAAGTTAGAATTAATATAAACGGTAATACGTCCAAACCTTCGAGTTTAGATTACGAGACTCATTAAGTGGTAAGGACTGTTTTTGCTGGGTGGTTAATAAATGTGCAGCGTTAACAAGTAAATCCGCGACTTTTATCAGTTTCTACTATACAGGGTGATTCAGTCACTACCCGCCGAATTTAACCAGCGTATTCCTTGGCTGATTTCATGAAAATATGTCCACTGCGACCATCCCCGAATATGCAATTGTGCGAAATGGCAGCGGTTTGAAAATTTTCGAATTGGTGGTCGGAGGGTGGTAGGGTAAAATTGCTAACTTCTGAACCAGTGGTCGGATTTTTTTTGTTATTGGGCTTGTTGGAAGTCTTTGGGAGACCTCAAGGTGCTCAGTCAGATGGAAGGTAACTTATGTCTTTTTTTTTTTTAAATATAGCCCTACCTCTTACCTTTCCAAAATGCCCTAAACGAAGAACAGAGGTCTTACCGTTCCAAAGTTATGACCATTTGACTGAAATGCTAACATTTTTTTTTTGTTTTGTTTTTGAAAGCGAAATTACAAAATTACAACAACAAATAATTGTGTGCTGTTATTTCGCTTCCAAAAACAAAACAAAAATGTTTGCATTTCAGTCAAATGGTCATAGCAATTTTACCCTCCGACCACCAATCCGAAAATTTTCAAACCGCTGCCATTTCGCACACTTGCATTTTCGGGGATGGTCGCAGTGGACATATTTTCATGAAATGAGCCAAGGAATACGCTGGTGAAATTCGGCGGGTCGTGACTGAATCACCCTGTATTTTACAATTTATCATCCAACATCGAAATCTATGTAAGCATTTTTGTGCATAAGCAAAAAGACAAATCCGAACAATTACTTACTTAAAAAAAAAGAAAGTTCGGTTCATGGGAAAAAGGGTAGGGGTTTTTCCCAGGATTTCCCGGGAATTTCAGTTATTTGAATTTCCCGGATTTTTGTTGCGGGATCCCGAGAAATAAAAAATAATGAAAAAATTTAAATGTGCATGTGTTAAGGAGATTTGAAAAAGTTTAAATGCGGATAATAATGCTCTCAATATAACTCAGAAAATACAATACTTCAAAATATTCCATAAAGAAATAATTCAAAATCTCTGAGGGCAGTGGTCAAAAAACTCAAAATATTGAATATTTGTTTAATACCTTATTTATACTACAACCAAAAACGAGTTATTTTTGAAAACTTCTAGTTTTTTTTTTTAATTTGTATGGAATTTGGCAAGTAGCTTTTAAAAACAGCTAGTTTTTGGTTGTAGTAAAAATGCAGTACAACGCACTTCTTACTACTCCACTAACTTCGCAACACTCAAAAAACAATGTTGGCAATTTGAGCACACTACATCATTAATCACTATAAACATTTTGTTTACAAATACACATTTAATCTTTATTAAAATTAAAAATTTTATTTTGTCTTTAATTTAATTAATATGCAATTATTTTCACAAGCCGGTGACAACACAAAATTTAAATTATTTAAATCCACAATTTTGTTTTATGTATGAAAAACAGATACAAAAATCTTCCATTGTTGATTTTTTTATATGTCTTACAAGAGTTGTACTTTTTAGTATAATTTTCCTCGTCTCTACTACATCTTGACATGTCTCAATATCTACTTCATTCTGCCTATATCTTTCAATCTGGTTGTAGTCCACATTATCAATGTGCTTATGAGATGTCTTTTTTTAGCAAAATAAATTAGTAAAACATTAGTAAAATATTAGTAAAACATTAGTTCAAATCAGTTAAGTACTGAATAAGTATAACTAAAATTATAGCTGAAAACATAATTTCAGCAAAAAAAAACAACACGCTTTACTAACTTTTCTAGTAACTTATTTTTTTAAGTGTAGAACGTAGCTACATAGCAAATTGTTAAAATCGGAAATAGACTTTCCAACGAGTCAGTAAACGCTTTGAGTGTATTTAAGAATAATTTCCGAAACCGAAAAAGTTAGTTTAGGATTTTAAAATATTTTACTAATTTTAGGTGCGACTTTTTATGTTTTAATTTTCGATCTCATTAGAGTGCCTGGATTGTTAAATTTTTTCAATATTTTTTTTATGAATTGAATTGTTATGTCTCTGTTTTTAGATCTTGTTTCTGGAACGTAATGCTTTTTCTTGTTTAAAAAAGTCATTTCAAGGAACTTACATTTAAGAGCTAATAATATTCAATTAAAATTGATTTTAGTGTTTCTTTTACTTAATTTGTAAGCAAGTTCTTTTACGATTTTTAAAAAGATCCTTTTGATTCAAAACAAATTTAATTTAAATTATGATATGAGCAAGATTATTCATGTTCATTTTCATTTGTTTTCATATTTAAATTGATGAAAGAAAAAGAAATCACATGCATATTATAGTTCGTCAGAAAAGTATAAAATTGCTTTATTGGGATATCATCACTTTTTAAAATGTTTTTGCAACAAATAAAAAAAGTGTTATTGATTTAGGAGTAAAAAGAGCTATATTTATATGAAATATGAATTCACCATTCGATTCTACACCAAAAATTTTTTATTAACAAGTAATACCTGTTTTCAAAGTGCACTATTAAGCCGGAAAACTTTTTTTTTTTTTAAATACCTCATGACTTAAGTAATTTTTTATATCATACAATCAAAAAGCATTCTTACACTGAGAGAATTATCCTTCATGATATTAATGAAACAATTTCAAACATTTTTTCCGTAGATTCAATGAAGATTTTCATTATATCCCAGAAATTGTATTAATATTAAATATATTTTAAATATATTTTTTTCCTAAAATTTCATAGTTCCATAAAAACAATTCATTCGATTATTACGTCACGTATGGCTGTTCCAAATTTCATTGCAATCGAACCACAAGTGAGGTATCCCGGCCCAAACTCTCAGATTTTAATGAACTTTGGATATGTAAGGGTTTCATGTTTAAAGGTTAAAAAGTAGGGTTAAAAATTCATTTGTTTTTGTATGAAAACATGTCTTTAATTTACAAAAACTTTATTTATTTGTAGGCAGGGTTAAAGTACTTACGAAAATAAATATGTTGATACCCATATTGCCCATATAGTGGACCCAGAGCTGCCACATTTTTGAATTATTTGAAATATAGGGGGAAAATGTTCTTTGGGAAAAGTCGCATAGAAACCGAATGGTTTCGAATATCGGAAAAAGCTAGGCCACCACCTCGATTAAATTAAATAGGCATTGTTATGCATTATTATTAGCTTAATAGAACTAAAATCCCTTAATAAAACTCCAGATTTAATGTAACTCAAAACACATTTTTAGACTAAAAAAATACTTGAAAGTCTTTGGGCATAATTTTTACACCAGTAAATTTGTCTTTAAAGAACATTTCATTTGATGCCGAATTTGCCTAAAGTTACTTAAAATTGAACGAAATAAACCGAAAAAAATGTAAAATGTGGTAATTTTTTAACCCCCCTTAGTAACGCCGAAAAATGAGATTTAGCAGGTAAAAAAAAACACAGGTCCCTTAAATATTTATTCTCTACAACATATCCGAAGTTCATTAAGATCTGCAGGTTCGGGTCGGGATACCTCCCTTGTACATAAGAAATGGCCGAATTATTTCCAAAAATTTTGTAATATGACACACAGTACATTGGACGAATATCAATGAAGTTTTTCTTCATATTTACGAAGTTTTTCATAGATATGATGAAGCTTTTTCCCAGAGTTAGAATCCAATGTCGACTTCAAATTTCATATAAATATAGCTATTTTTGCATTGTAGGAAAAGAGACCCTTAAATTTTCGTTTTTGGACACCGAGCGCATATGGAAGGAGTTGAAATTTATAAAAAAAAATTACTAAACCGCAAAAAAGTGATGATATCCCAAAATAAAATTTTCGTGACGAACCCTAATATTTCGATATATTTTTATATAAAATCTTATGGATTTCTAATCCGTAAAAGCATTTACTTCAATTCATTTGATTTTTATTTTTCATTTTGTTTGTCTACTTCTTATCCAGACTGGTAAATATTTAGTACTTACGAATGTCTCAGCCTCTGATAAAGGTTTATATGTGTGTTTTGCTGCTGTGACACCCAGTCGAAGTGTACATAATGTCAAGAGTGATAACAATAGAGCTTCATTAAATGTAAGTGAAGAAGAAGAAAAAGAAACTTTAAATAAACTGAATAATAATCAAGAAGTAGAAGAAGACAGAGAAGAACAAGTGCTATTAACACATACAAAAACAAATCAAGAGAATGATGAGGATGACAGCAACACAATTGTAAAGCAGCCTTCAGTAGAAAATAATTTAAAATCAACAACAAAAACACAAATTGCTTCAACTACCTCAATGCTTCCAATGCCTAATGTTACAGCAACTGCAACAACAACAACACCAAATTCAACAACATCACCAGGTTTAGCCTCTGCCTCTGCAACATCAGCATCATCATCATCAAGAACTACCACCACAACTACAACAATTATTATTAAAACCTTATCAGATTTAAATATCTCAACACATTCAACAAGTACCACCAACAGTAGTCATCACAGGATTAGTAGTAGTAGTAGTAGCAGCAGCAACAACAGTAGCAATAGTAAAAGTGAAATCAGCTTAACCACATTCACTCCAATCTCAACAACCACCACCATAGATGATATTGAAGAACAAGAATTTCAAGCATTTCAAAAAATTAATCTCACTGTTAGAACCCCACCTGGTCCCGTTACCAAACTCTATTTTAAAGCTTCAACTATTTTGGGTTTTCTTATTTGGCGTTTTAATAAAACAAATACAGGCGGTTATCCTGTACGTAGTTTTACTGCAGAATTTCGTAATATTTCATATGAAACGCCACCGTTTAATAGCAGTTACGAGCATGAATGGAGTCGCATGGATCCAATAAATATTGCACCAAATGTGGTAAGTTGTGGTATATAGTTATTATTAGGGCAACCAAAAAATAGCTTTAAAACAGTGTTTTAAGCGTTTAAATAAAGCTACAAAAAAAATAACTAAGCCGTTAAAATTTAAAAATAATCCGTTTAATTAAAAAAGTAAACCGTTAAACTTCATAATTTTTTTATTAAAATCGATGCCATAAATAAAATTTGTTCCTTAGAACTTCGTCAGTCAAAAAAAGTTGCAATACAGAAATTGTTTTTCTTAAGCTTTAACCCTCAAACCGGCCTACCGGCTTTTTTGCAATGAAATTTATATCACATGTCCGGAAAGAAAAATAAGCTATATGTCCTTCTACCAAAATTGTTTTCTTTTAGAAATGTTGAGGTTAAGAAGAAGACTAAACGTTTCTCTCTAAAAATTATAAACACTAATAATTTTTAAATCAGACCAGACTAGTTTCATCATTTTTATGGAGAGGCTCATCAGTGATTTTCCATTTAAATTGTATTATTATTTGTGACTAATAATTGTCAGATTGTCTCTATATGATAAATTTTTCAACAACCTGCGGCTGTAAGAATCAAACCTGCGCTCATCTTACATTACAAACGTAACAATACCAAGTCATGACCGTTGAGCGATCACACCCAAGTATGGACTCGAATCTAATGTAGCTAAATTACAGTTTTCTTTCCTATTAGCTTTTTCTGTTATTGTATATTATACTCAGAAGTGACTACACTAACAACACAAATATTCTATTTTTAGATTTTTGTTTATTTTTCTAATCTCCTCCTTCTATATTTCACAATTTTACCAGATTGACGTATGGTTTTTACGTTCAGGGTTGACAAGTTTTGCGTTTTAAGTTGAGACATCGCCATAGGGCAAATTTTATAATGTATTTTAGTACAGTGTTATATTAACGTCATATAGACAGTCGCAATTAATTTTTAATTAATATGCATTTGACAAATTTAGGCGATATGGTTCAGAGCTAATCTCATAAAAAATCAATAAAAATTAATATGTTGTGGCATAATTTATTCCTCTTAACTACAATCCATTTTTTGTGTTTTTGCTTAAGGAGATATGACGATTTTCGTTTTTGAAAAAACGCGAAATTGAGCAACTTAACCTCAATACACATTGATGAAACTTCAGTCCTTTCCTACTACTACCAAATATAATCTGTATGCAAAATTTCATTTAAATCCGTTCATTTTTAAGTTAAGACGATATCCATTAGCGGTATCCTATTGGAATCCTGCATGTCCTTGAACTAAAATAGGAGATTTTTTTAAAACCTTGAACTTCAATCTTACTTTTTGTTGGCTATCAACGCTTTCTAGTCACCATAAATATGTTTTTAAAAACTGTGTTCATTTTGCAATATTTATTTTTTGAAATTTTCAACTTTCAACTTTATTTCCTCGTGAGTGAATTCTGACCGGAAAAATCAAATGCAAAAATTAAGGTAAATTGTGAATGTTCGACTCAAATTTGCTCTGAATATGTTATTTTGACATTTTTTAGTGTTTTAAAACCCCAAAAAATATAAAATCGGCAAAACTTCTAAATAAAACATTTACTAAAGCAAAAAAAGGTTTGGGAAAATTCTACTAACGCACACTAACTCACGAAGAATTTGTTCCTACTCACACTCACTCACTTTAACGTGAGTAAAATTAGGTTTCGCTCACACTCACGCGTGATTGGTGCGAAAATCGCCAATTGTCAAAAATTGAAGGTTAAACTTTTTCGACACTCATAGATATAAAACTGTAAAATAGCAGAAAAAGATACTAAAAATTAGTTAAAAATTACATTGCATAAAAATCTGCTAAAATTATCAGATGTTTTTTTTTTTGTTATATATTAGTACACTCAGGGAACTTCTACTTTAAAAATATGTAGTTGTTTGGGTTGTAATACCGTTTCATTATTTTTAATGTAAATGTAAGTCATTTGTAGAACAAATAAAATTTTTAACTAACATTGTAGTTCATTTAAAAAAACAACTCACATCAAATGACTGTATTATGATTTAACATTCATTTTTTACAGTTGTTTTTTGTTATTTAAAAAAAGAAAAAAAAAAATTTTTGGTTTATTTTTTACTACCATGTGGTTCATTTTTACTACAATTGTTAGTCATTTTTTGAACATTAAAAAACAAATGACAATGTTAGTTGAATTTAATGAAATGTAAGTCGTCCTTTTTTTAAATGAAATTTTATTTGTTTATGACTACAATTGCTGTCGTCTTTACCAACATAATTTCCTAAGTGTAAGATAAGAACAGCAAACAAAAACTGTTAAATTTTAAACATTTTAGTTATATTATATATAAATTTGTCAAAAGCATATTAATTAAAAATTAATTGCGACTATCTATGTATATGAAGTTAAAATAACACTGTACTGAAATTAATTTTAGTTTATTGAAAATAGCAATTTAAACTGCTAAAATCAGCAAAAACGTTTGCTAAATATTTGTAGACAAAAAACAGCAAACAAAAACTGTAATAGCAACAGAATTGATATATTTACCTAAAATTTAGCTGAATATAAATAACAGTATATTTTACTAAAATCAACAAAAATATTTGCTAAAAAATTGTAAACTGCTGATTTCAGAAGGGCAGATTTTTATTCGCATAAAAAAATTAAAAAAAAAAACTTTGATAATTACACTTTTTTGTGATTTTTTGCTACTAATATTTAGCTAATAATACTGGTGATTAATTTGTAACTTTTAATATTTTTATTTTTAAATGCCTACTTTTGCTTTTAAATCGTTTATTGTACATCAACATTTAGTATGCAAAAAATGCATGAGATTTCTAACAAAATATATCACACTTGCGTAAATCATTGAAGTATTGTTCTATAGTACACTGATATAAAAAATGAGTAAAATTTATTTGCTAAAACTACACACAGAAAAATAAAGTGTCAACCGAATTGAAAAGTGTATTTAAATGATTACAACTTAAAAATTCAGTTAGTACAACGATATTAGCATTAGATTTCTGAATAGTTTGGGTGTTGCAATTAAAATTCAGTCGAATTAACCGAACTTTGTTGTCAAAATTAATGTTCAGTTGGTCCGACCCGACCGAATCTAAGTCGTAGTAACTGAATTTCAGATGGCAAAAAAATAATCTCGATGTATATAAAAACAAAAAACTAATATAACTGTAAAAAATATTACTTGAGCCAGAGTACACACTAAAAATTTTTTATATAAATAGAATATTTTTGGTCTTCAAAGTTTAGTAACGTCATGATGCTTGTTAGGAACCACGTGCTTGATTACTAAGAAGACAAGAATGGAGCAAAATTGATGAATAATAGGTTTTTTTGTTAAAGTTCTGACTATTATGGAGGCTCTAGCTTTTCTAAAACTTCGGGTTCTGATGAGATCTTTAGCCAGATCGAAATACTAGTATCAACCTAGCTAATATGTTCGATTTGCTTTATTTTTGTAAATATACGGAGGTTGAAAGCTCGTTCTAAATTGAAAAAAAGGTACATTGTTTTCTGTGTGTACCGAAAATTAGTTAAAAATTACGTTGCAGAAAAAACTGCTAAAATTAGCAGATTTGCTTTGTTGCTAAATATTAGAAAAATAAGAATTAGAAAAATTTGTTGAATCAGCAAATATTTAGTTATATTTAAGCTGAATTAAAAGCTATTTGGAAGTAGCAAAGTAATCTGCTTATATCAGCAAAAAATTTTGCTTAATATTTGTAGACAAAAAAACTATAAAAAAAATGTGAAATTTTGAAAGTTTTTTTAGGGTTTTTTTCTAAAATCAGCAACTTACAATTATTGAGCAAAAAATTCTGCTGATATGCTTTTATTTTCATTCTACAAAATTAAAGGTAATTATAGCAAACATTTTGTTGATATTACAATTTTTGCTTGCTGTTTTTAGTTTACAAGTATTTAGTAATTTTTCCAGATTAAATTGCTATTTTCTGTTAACTAAAATTCAACTTAATTGTGAAAGACGTGGTAGAGAAAAATGAGTGTATTTTCTAAAAATCATAACTACATTGCAAATTTTAAATTTTTTTTTCTGAATCAGATTGCGCAGTTACTGGTATTGAAATTTCGTCAGTGACCCAGTTTTTTTGAATTTTTGAATAATGTTATATTTGTTATGTTTTAATTTGTTCGATTGCGTCTATATGAAATTTTTCTGTGCAATCACTGACCGTGGTATAGATAAGCTGATTTCTAATTCCACATGCACTCGCAATACACGTTAGACAGAGGGCTTTAGCCCTCTGAGCTATCGTCAGGTCGAGTTTTGTTGTGATTAAAACTAGTTTTATTCAATACACGGTGTTTTTGTTCTTGCATACATAATCTCAGAAGTACAACTCCAACAACACAACAGTTCTATTTTTAGAAACTTACCTCACTCTAATGTCCACTGTTTTCCCATATGTTGTAAGTGACGCCATATCTATGAAATATTCTTTGTATATTCGATAGATGGCGCTTACGTAGTTAGGAAAGAATTGCCAGAGAGCAAAGTTTGATTTTTGTTTGAGTTTGAATTTTGACGTCTTTTTCAGACAATTGCAATTAATACTATAATTAATATGCAATTTTATTTAATTTAATTGTGGAAGGCGTGGTAGAGAAGAATGAGTGTATTTTCTAAAAATCATAACTACTTTGCAAATTTTCAATTTTTTCTGAATCAAACTGCGCAGTTTCTGGTATTGAACCTTCGTCAGTGACCCTGTTTTTTTGAATTTTTTTTAATAATGTAATATTTGTTATGTTTTTATTTGTTCGATTGCATCTATATGAAATTTATCTGAGCAATCACTGACCGTGGTATAGACAACTTAAATATAATTAAAATTTTGAAAAGTTCACAGATTTATTTTTGTTATTCATATTTTATTAGTATTTAGCAAAAAAAAATCTGCTAATTTTAGCAGTTTTTTCTGCAACCCCATGTTTAACAAATTTTTTGATATTTTTATAGGTTTATTTCTACAAGTGTAGCATTTATATCAATATAAATATCAATGCATCAATGATTTTATCTTTGTATTTCTTACACAATACAAATCATACTTGGGAATTTTTCATCAGCATTGAAATTTAATTGGCATTACATCCTGGCAATGCAAATGCCAAAAACAATTTCATTACTATTGGCATTTGATTAGACCAATGGGAATGAAATGGCACCAATGCCTTAAAAACCAACTGTAATTGACGAAAAGATAATTGTTTATAAAAACTGTTTTGTTTGGGGAAAACATATAAAAATTTTAAATTTAATCCTTACTTTAAATATATTCCCAATTTTTTTTTATATACTTGATAAAATACCGAATATTCATAAAATAAGTACGCAAATATAGGATTTGTATCTAAATTTTGCAAATAAATGTTTTTTGTAGCCACTTGCAAGAATCAATTATAATTATAATTAATTATATTAATTATAATTGTCTCTAAAAGGCATTGTCATTCTTCAATGCCATTTGAAACAACATTTCATTGGCATTGTGTTCAAGCAATTGTAATGCTAAAAAATGTAATTACCATTAACATTTGTGTGTTGACAACATTGATGCTTCATTGTATGCATTCTTTACTGCTTCATTGCATGCATTATTCACTGCTTCAAAGAAGGTATTTCGGAAAGCACAACAGTAGGCCTTTCCTAATTGCTATATTGTATGGAAGGCGTTTAAGCGCTAATTTGGAAGCAAAGAAATATTGTTACTGCTTACCAAATCGATGTTATTTTTTGCTGGGATATAATACAAAAAATTTTTTTAATTATTAATTTAATTCAACTTCATATTTTAACATTTTTTTTTCAAAATATTATCATTTGAAAAAAAATTAACATATTTTCAGGTTAAAATGGGAGGCATAAGTTATTGTGCGATCGAAACCAAATTTTACATCTGAGATTCTGTTATGAATACTCAACTTTTGCGGCGTGTTACCTTTCGATCGAAAAACTTTTTGCAAAACGATCCGGTCTAGTAATCAGGAGGGCAAGGAATTTCATGCAAATGCATGTTTTTAGTCAGTGGCCCAAAATCGATTTTGACCAAATACTTTTCCGACTCATCGTTTCCGACATCGTTTTGTTTTTTATTATAAATGCATATTTTTTATTATAAAAGTATATTTTTGCATATTTTGCTATAAACCCACATTTTATTGCATATTTTGACATTTTTTTTTGGCATATTTTGCATATTTTCAATTTAATTGTATATATCTGCATTTTTGAATGTTTTACTTTTAAATATTAAAAAATTAAAACCAAAGTTTATTTTTCGATATTTTATCTTAAATTATGATGTGACCAAGATTATTCCAATTCAAGATCATTTGTTTTTTGTTAAACAAAAATCCGTGCAATGTTTATTTATTAAATTAAAAAAAAATATATATATATCTTCATCCGCTAATTTAAAGCAGTATTTATCTACTGACAGGTCCATTTCGTGTCACCGAAAATCATTAGAGAACCAATGTAGAAGGGGTGGAAGATTTTGAACAAAAATGATCAACGCATTATTCGTATTTTTTTATTTACCCGATGAGAAGTAAAAAATAAAATTGGAAGAATTGAACTAATTCAAATCAAAAATAAAACATTTTTAACTAATAGACATTGTTCGCTTATATTTTTTGTAAAAATTAATTTTTTGTAAAATTTAATTTTTTGTAAAAATTAAAATCATGTTTTAATTAAAAATAAACGAAAGGAAACTCTGTAACCCTGAAGATAGTATTTAGTTGTCATTTGTTAGAAATTTACATTGGAGGTTTTTATTTTAAATAAACCCAAACAAAAAGCACTTTCATTTCTATTAACCCTTAAACCGATCTAAGCTTTTTACAATGATATTTATTCCACTTGTTCGGCTCGTAAAATAAACAATATGTTCTTATATTCGTTGCCTATTTTAGGCGTTATAGTCCAAAATATATATAGAGCGAATTTCAAAAACTAATCCATTAAAATAAATAACTTTAGACATAATTTAGTCCTCTTAGTTACCAAAATATAACTACAGTTCAAAAATAACTCTTTTTGTGCGTTTAGTAAAGAATATAAGGCGATTTTCTACAGTTATATTAGTTTTTTGTTTTTATATACATCGAGATTATTTTTATGTTATTTTCAATTTATAACGAGCTTTCAACCTCCGTATATTTACAAAAATAAAGCAAATCAAACATATTAGCTAGGTTGATACTAGTATTTCGATCTGGCTAAAGATCTCATCAGAACCCGAAGTTTTAGAAAAGTTAGAGCCTCCATAATAGGCAGAACTTTAACAAAAAACCTATTAATAATCAATTTTGCTCCATTCTTGTCTTCTTAGTAATCAAGCACGTGGTTAGGTCTTTTCCTAACAAGCATCATGACGTTACTAAACTTTGAAGACCAAAAATGTTCTATTTATATAAAAAAATTTTAGTTTGTACTCTGGCTCAAGTAATATTTTTTTTATTATAAGGCGATTTTCGTTTTTCGAAAAAAGCGAAATTTAGCGAAAACTCGTCTTAACTTCAACATATATGGATTAAACTTCAAGGCCTTGCTAATAATACTTAATTTAATCTTTCTGCCAAATTTCATAAAAATCCGTTGATACGTTTTCAAATTAAGACAATATCCTTTACAGGTATCCTTTTAGAATCATATATGTTACTATACCAAAATTAGAGCTTTTAAAAAAAGTTTAAGCTTCAATCTTACTTTGTATTTAGCATCAACGGTTTCCCGTCAACATAAAAATGTTTTCAAGATTTTTAAAAAGTTTTTTTTTTCAAAATATTTTTTTTTTTTAAATTTTACGAAATTTTAACGTTAACGCTTTTTGCTTGCAAACCGTGCCATGCACACAAAAAATTACTTCACAAAATACATATAAATTTGGTTTTCTTTCGAAAGAGCTTAAATTTTTATTATAAATCACTCATTTGACGTACTTATGACCAATTTAAAATAAAATTGCCGGTTAGAGGGTTAAACGAATAATAGATAAATCACCCATTTTTTCGATTAACCGACTCGAATAACCGGTTATCAATTTTAGCGATTTTTCGAATAGTGCCTTTAACGGGTTAACCGCCTTGTTCGAATAATTGGAAACACTAATAATTTCCCACCAGGTTTGATGTAAACAAAGCTTTAGTTTTTTAAATAAAACAAATATTTAAAACGATACCTCTTGTTTGTGGTCATTAAATATTTGTATTAAACAATTCTATTTTGAATTTCAAAGCATTTACTTGTTATGTTAATGTACCCTATTAAATATTTGTTTACAAATAGTTTTTTAAGCTTTGATTTAAAATATACAAAAAAAAATGTTTAACAATGAATTTAAATTCATTATTTACAATACACAAAAAACTAACATCCCAGTGAAGAAAAGCATTACCATATAGGTGGTCATATAAGTACATATTTGGTAATGGCAAGTACTTACAATTGTTAGCAAATCTGATTAATTTTATTTGGGGATTTCGCGCAAAATAAAGATATATCATTAATAAACACCTTACAAAAAATTACACAATATGTGGTTATCTATATTCTTACTATTAAGTACAAAAATAATGGGAATAAAATAAATTTACAAAATTCTCAAATCAAACATAATAGGTACCATGCAATGTAAAATCTAATAAAGGCAATCAACTAGAATTTGTTGTGTTTAAATATTAGTATACATGCCGGATTCCTAATTCGTTCCCAGTAATGGTAACATTAGCAGTTGGACTAGCAACCCTACCAAATAAAAAGCTTTAAGATTTAAAGCTGTTGGCTAAACTTGGCAGAAAAGACGAAAATAACTCATGTTGTTCGGGTAATCAATTAATATCACCGAATTTCTGTGGTTGGTATATATATATATATATACCAGATCAAACCTTGAGTTTCTTGTGGGTGGTGGATTAGAATGAGGCTGAAGATGACCTAGTCTCTTAGGTCAAAAGTGAGGCACTCCCTCTGGTGCTGATTCCCACAAGATTTTTTTCAACTTCTCTTCTATTTATTAACAATTAGTGTTTTCTATTTGTAATAGTAACATTTAATTATGATCTCAAACCTGACAATTCAAAATTAAATGCAAAACTAAATTTAATCAAAAAATTTTCTTTTGATTGAAAATTTTTTTTTTTAATAATTTGTGCCCACGCGGGTTTCGAACTTGTGGAATTCCAAGTTGTCAGTCAACCGCTCAACCATTTGATCTATCTCGACATGTTATACTTGACAGATAGGCAAATAAATGACATTGGTTGCACAAAATGTCATTACTTTCCCGCATACAAAAACATCAAATATATGCAGTTATATATGTACTTACGTAGATTATATAAAGAGTGATGTTTTAAGAGCTTTCGGATTTGATTTAAAAAAACACATATAATTCCGAGTAATGTATGAAATCTTTATTTGAGTCGATATAACTATCTATATAATTGAATGTTTTAAGATGATTTCATGTAAATGTTGACCGCGGCTACGCCTTAAATGGTTCATACGATTGGCATACTCTCTCCAACATATCAGCCGGTATATAGACATTAGCCTTAACATAGCCCCACAAAAAATTGTTTAAAGGCGTTAAATCGCTCTACCTAGGCGGCCAATTGATCGGCTCCAAACCTGAAATAAACTGTTCACCGAACTCGCCTCTTTATTGGGGCATTGTTTCGCGTGCTGCATGGCTCCGTCTTTTTGAAACCACATGTCACCCAAGTACAGCTCTTCCATTTTGGGCAAAAAAAAATTGTAATCACCGCACGGTAGCGCTCGCCACTCACAGTAACGTTCCTGCCTTCGTTGTCTTTGAAAAAGTGCGGTCCAATGATGCCACCGGCCCATAATCCACACCAAACAGTGCATTTTTCGGGATGCATTGGCAGTTCTTGCAATGCTTCGGGCTGCTCTTCACAATTTTGCTTGTTGATTCATCCAGAAATGAACTTAGTCGCTGAACACAATTTTCCGATAAAAAAAGATGGATCTTCATTCAACTTTTCCAGCTAACATTCACCAAAAGTTAGCCGTTGTGGTAATTCGTGTGAATGCAATTCTCGCACCAGCTGTATTTTAAA
Source organism: Delia radicum (assembly GCA_021234595.1). Classification (NCBI taxonomy): domain Eukaryota; kingdom Metazoa; phylum Arthropoda; class Insecta; order Diptera; family Anthomyiidae; genus Delia; species Delia radicum. The sequence goes on along the minus strand of CM037852.1, from coordinate 80,473,797 downwards.
AGGTTTTACACCCAAATCCTTCCCTAAAATTTTCCACGTAGCCGAGCATGAATTTTGTTAATAAAATTTAATAGTCTGCAAGCGTTGTTTGTTTGTAAGTCGATTCATGGTTAAATTATAGACCAAACTGAACATGTTTAACAGTAACATGTTACACGAAAACAGCTGAGCTGCCAAAAACAGTGTTGCCAAGAAGAAAGTTGCTAAAAATCACTCTTTATATATGATATCATTAATGATATAAATAAGTACTTATGGTTAAGGCATTATTTTTTGTATTGAAATAATAGAAAAATTATCTAGTAATTAGTAAGTCCTTTTTATTAGTATTAAAGTAATGCAGGTAGTAAGCTGGTATCATTACTGGTTGTGAGAAAAGTAATGACATGTCATTACTCTTTCTACACTGGGGTGTCAATACGAATAATGATGTTTTCATTAAACAGTTTAAAAACTCAATTTAATGATTATTTATGCATATAATGAAAATGTTATTTGAACCATATTATTATATTATTGCACTATTGTTAATAGTATAACAATAAACTTTTATTGGTTTATAATAAATTGTATGTCAACAATTTCTGTTAACTCCCATCTTTTGTATTCTTTTATGTTTCATTCATTTAAAAATATTAGCGACAAATGGAAGTGTATCGTTTGGAACCCAATACAACATATGAATTTCGAATATGGGCCAACAATCACTTGGGTAGTGGAGAAGTTGTTACAACAAATGTAACAACATTGCCGGAAACTAAAGAAGAAGGTAAGTAATTAGATGCATGAAATTATGTTAATATTATAGCTTATTTGATAGTAGTTCTTTGATTAATAGGAAACTATTAATTTTGAAAAATAATAATTTTAAGTAATTTAGAAAATATTTAAAATTAAATATAAAAAATACATATCTAAACATCGTTAATATCTACTGGAAACAATAATGTTTAGAAAAAATACACAAAGTTTTCAGTTAAAACAAACAATTTTTCAAAAGACCTTATTTCAAACTTTTCCATACTGAGCTTTAGTGGAAGTTAAATAAAATGTCAATATATACGGGGTTTCTCCCCAGAAAATGTTAGATTAACCCTTCACAAACGTAGTTTGATGAACAGACAAAAATTTTAGCCGGCCTTGCTTAGGAAACGGCAAAAAAGTCATGATATTTAATCAAATACGTTATAATTTTTCTCAAATTGTTCTCAGTGTAGAAAAGCATTACCATATAAGTGGGTATATAAGCATTGGAGTTCGTCAAAAAAGTATAAAAAAAAATTTTTTTTTTCTGAAATCATCATTTTTTAAAATGTTCCAATATAGTTTTCATCACATGAGAGTTAATTTTATGTATGATTCAAATCCCTAAAAAATAAAAAAGTGTTAAAGGCGTTTCCGTAATATTGAACAATAAACCATTTTTGACTTCGTATTCGGGTTAAGAAGGGCAAGTAATTAAAGGTTTTTAGTAATGATGTGTCATTATTTTATGCGATATCCCCATATAAAAGTAATGAGATTTGTAATGACAATTGTAAGTACACAATCATCAAAAATCTAAAACCGAATTTAGTTGTGACAACGGAATTTGCGAGGTTGCAGCAACCGAATCAATTCGGTTGGATGAAATTTTGTTGAGACAACCGAGTTTGTTATGTGAGTGTACTTGCCATTACCTGGCTTAGTATGAGATGTAAATACAATTATATTAGATACAATTATATCAAGTTATATAAACCTATATATGACTAAGTATAAACTTTTTTCATTGGGAAGAGACGAAACGTAGAAGTCGTATTTTATAGCAATCTCTAAATATCGTCCGATTGAACCAATTTTTGGTATACACGTATATTTTGATAAACGGACAAAAAACGAGCTTGTGGAGGAAGAATCGGGATATACATTTATTTTTCAATACAAACGTAGGCCAGTATAAAGTACATATTTGATAATGGTCTTATAATTGTCATTACAAATATCATTGCTTTTATATTGGGAGGTCGAACACAATAATGCCGTGTTATTACTAAATACCTTACGAAAAATCAAAACAGAAGGTGGTTACTTATATGCTTACTAGTATGGACGTAAATAATGCGTCTAAAAACAACTAAATTTAATAAAAAAATATTTTTATTGAACATTTTTTTTAATGAAATGTGTCCACTAGCGCTCTACCATCTAAGTTACTTCGATATCTTATACTTGATAGATAAAAACATAAATGACTTTCTTGCACAAAATGGCATTACTTTTCAGCTTACAAAAAATCAAAAAGGTGTAGTTATATATGTACTTACTAGAGTTGAAATAAAAGGAGTCTAAAAATAGATTTTCAAAAAATTTTAAGATTATTACTTTATATTGAAAATAATGAAAAAAATAAGTACTTTAAAGTAACGCATTATATTTTGTATTAAAATAATGGGAAAATTGACTACAGCTTTTGCAATTTTCTTTAGTGAAATAAGGATATATGTTAAAAATGTATTTGTATTTTCATAGATTTTTTAAGTAGGTTTTTTGAATAATTTTATTTTTATTTTGAGTTTTCGAGTTACTGTATGTAAATTCCTGAAGTTAGATTGCGTACAACAAAAACATCCATCCTTTAGTTTTTACTGTTTACCCCACTAACGAATTTCATTTAAATTAGGGCGAAACTATGAGACACTTTTATTTCGCGCTTTAGCAAAACCCGGTTTTTAGTCTATTGTAAACCATATATTACGTTTTCAAAAAACTGTCTCGTATACCCTTATTTGAGCGAGGCATTCAAATATCAATTGAAAATCAGATTTTCCATTTGAAACTCAAAAAATATCAATTAAAATTCAGAACTTCCATTTGATATAAAAAAAATACCATTTGAAATTCAAAAAATATAAATTAAAATTTAGTTAACATAATTTGAAATTCAGAAATTCAAAAAATTATCAATTGTAATTCAGAAAATGTTAACTGAAATTCAGAAAATATCAATTTAAATTCAGAATACCTTCTTTGAAATCCAGAAAATATTTCATTTCAGTTTCATTTAATATTTTCTGAACTTTATTTTATGAATTTCAATTGACATTTTCTGAATTTGAATTGATATTTTCGAAATATCAATTGATGCATTCTGAATTTCAATTGATGCGATTCTGAATTTCAATTAGTGTTTTCAGAATTTCAAATGATATTTTCTGATTTTTAATTGGTAGTCTCTGAATTTCAAATAATGTTTTCTGAGTTTCAATTGATATTTTCTGAATTTCAAATGGAAAATCTAAATTTCAAATAGAAATTTTAAAATTCAATTGATGTTTTCAGAATTTCTAATGAAATTTCTGAATTTCAATGGATATTTTCTGAATATCAATTGCAAAAGGTGTAGTTATTAGTATGTCCTTATTAGTTGTGTTAAAGTAATGCAAATAGTAAGCTGATGTAATTACTGGCAGTCCAAATAGTAATAACATATCATTACCGTATCCACACTGGAATATTATAGAAATGTTAATCTATAGAGTAACAAACAGGACAATTATATATATGTGCTGTATCATGTCGTTTTGTATTGAAAAATGGATAAGATATTTATCCTTTTCAGAACAATTAACGAACTTCGGCATGGATTTGTTGAAGCATATTTTGCTCTTAATAAAGGGTCCGCCATCTAACGTTTTTTTTTCAACTAGTGCTTATTTCGTGAATGGTAACACTTAGCTCATGTCTGATTTGACAGATAATTAGTTTTATCCTTCCGCTGAACGAATATGGTCCGTATGTTTGTTATCTTGTGAAAAAAGTAAAATAAACTGGCATCCTCATCGATAAACCAAAGCGTGAAAAGCCAAAAACAGTGCGTATACCCGAGAATATTGCTGCTGTGGCAGAATATTGCTGCTGTGTGTGTGCGTGAAGCTCCATCAACATCAATTCACCGTCGTTCTCAACAATTGAACATTTCGGAGACATCATTGAGACGAATTTTGCATAAAGACCTTGGTATGACGCCATACAAAGTCCAATTGGTTCAGGAGTTCAAAAAAAAAAGTTATTTGGCGGACCATTTAGCATATTTTGCTCTTGGGATGATATTTTTGATAAAAAGTCTAATTTGTGAGCATATTTTTGTACTTTTTAAAACAAAAACCAATTTTAAGAGCAAATTTTTCGATATCGAATTTTTCGATATTCAATAAATAAAAATTAAAAAAAAAATTCCAACATTTACAGCTTCGGAAAATCTCGTCATTGCGATTTCAGATATTTAAGATATTACGGTTTTTCAAAAAAAATTTCAGATATTACGGTTTTTCAAAAAAAATATCTTTTTTATGGCATATTCGATTTTTAGAGCATTTCTAGTGGCCCTATTAATAAACATTACCGAGATTGTTAGAACAGTAGGTTTGTTTAATTTCCTTTTGGGTAGAGTTCGGTAAAATGAGAGTTAGCAAAAAAAACATACAAAAGTACGCGAACGCAAAAACATATATTTCTAGCCCAAAAATAAAAGTCAAAATGTCACTAGGCGCTTTTCCCGAAAAATTCCTTCTTTTTTTGGCGATTTTCTTGACAAACTATGCGGTTTTTGGAGACCAAAAAAGTTGTTTGTACATAAGCAACAGCCTGTAACACAGCTGATGAAAAGAATGTACACAATAGGGTGGGGCGATTTGAACATCTTAATGGGTGCTTCGCGTTTCTGATTCTTGGGATTGTACTGAGCAAAAAAGTCCACTAGACCATACGTCTACGGTGAAAATCGAGCTTCCACATTTTGACTTTTTAGCCGTATTTTGTGAAAGTAACAATGTGTGGGATGGACATATCTCAGGAAGTATCAATCTCTTCTTTGGAAGATTCTCTAGCAGATTAATGCATCAATCATATTTGTGGGTGGGGTTTAAGGGGTTAATTTTTAATTTCAAAATAGGGCTTTTTTGCCGTAAAGTCAGAATGTGGAAGCTCGATTTTCACCGCAGACGTATGGTCTAGTGGACTTTTTTGCTCAGTACAATCCCAAGAATCAGAAACGCGAAGCGCCCATTAAGATTTTTTTCCTTCCATACTAATCGCCCCACCCTAGTACACAAGCTTACATGAAAAAAGTCTAGGCTTCTTCGTGAAGAATATTACTTTCTCTGTGCCGCTCTCAATTACCCAATTTTCGATTACAACTATTATCAAAACACCGCTAAATGCACAGTGAAGCACATTAAAAATGTATTCGGTACTTTTTTGCTGTTTGATCGTATTGATACAAAATTGTACAGACATGTAAGTGTCATCTAAATAATCTTAACTTCCAATGATAGAATTAATTTCTTAAAAAGGAGCTGAGTTATGGTGTATCGTTTGAGCAATATATGGTTTAAAACACGTTTAGTATATATCACGAGATTTTTATTATCGTTACTTACAAGAAATGTTTGGAATATCTTTTATAATTTTGAATATATTCAACATAGAAATATATTTTTTCTACCCTGTTTCAATTGGGAAGTGGCAGCTCACGCTACTCGTGAGCATCAAGTAGAGTCAAAAAGCGACTCCGTTTTGAAGAGACCACACTACCCGTAAGGAACTAGTATGCGGAGTACTAGACCCACCCCGTTCGGTTAATATAACGTATGAGATCACCGAATCCCACACGTGATATTACCGAGAGGTCGTCCAGTATATGGTCACCCAAGATATGGTGTCGAATATTCTGCAGCGCCGGACAATCGCAGAGAAGATGCTCCACAGTCTCCTCCTCACCCGGTATGCCACAGCTGCGACAATGCGAACCGCGTACAATCCCAAGTCTAATGCCATGCCTACCAATCAGCCAGTGACCGGTCAGAACAGCCGTCAGAATCGAGACATCCCTCCTGCTCCTGCTCAGGAGAGAGTTTGTACGCCCTAGGTCGTAGTTGGGCCACGTAAGTCTCGCGGTCCTACAGGTATCCAAATTATGCCACCTGTACCCCGCCCTGCGAAATTTTTTATACTTTCATTACACATTAACTTTTATGCAAATATATATTGAATGTTGTAAGAAAAGTTTCTCTTAATATCATTCTTCAATAAAAAATTTACGCTTGCTTAAATTTAATATTTTGAAACTTTGGTATTTTTAACGGCAAATACCTTAAGAAATATAAGCGATCCACCCTAACTCAACTCCTGTAAAAGCTATTATGTTTACACCAACATGTGTGTAAGAGTTCGTATAAATCTGATTAACAAGTTAAAAGTATAAAATATATTTCCATTGTGCCTCACTGTGCCCAACTGTGCCCAACTGTGCAATTAACGGCTTTCGATACTGTTCTGACCGTAGCCAAGGGGTGGGACCAGGCTCAGTCCGGTTTAACTTTTTTTTGCATGTTAATGGAATAAATGTAGTTTCAGATTGAAAAGTCGAAAAGTTATAAAATGCACTTACAATCAATAAAGTTCTCTAATATAAGATAAATCAAAAAGCCAAACTCTTTTATTGCCAAACCTTAAGAGAAATCAATTTCGAAATGAAGGTACTTTTTTTTGGAAAATAGGGGTATCTTTGAGGTTAAAAAAGATTGGAACGGTAAAAGATACAGGTCCATGTTGATATGATATTTTGTTATACACTATTCGATATTATAAATAGAAAAAAAGTAAATACATACCCTTCGGGAAACGAAGGGTCGATTGATCCGAAGTGGTAATTCTGTGATATATGATTGGGGAGCACATCACGCAACTGGTGAAACCAAAATTGTGGTGCACCAAAAAGTGTTAAGTTGGGTGAAATGTACAATCACGTGACTATAATTATGGTGACAAAACATTCACTGGTTGGTATCAGATATATCATGTAACTGGAGAAAACGTAACATAACATCAAAGTATACTGAAGCAACTAGGGTCGTTGCAGTCAAAACTGCTACTGGTCATTGAACTGGTTTAAAACCGCTAGCAGTAAATGAAAACATGGCAATTAGTACCAAAGGATGCAGTTCCTTGACTGCTACAAAGTGGACACAACACTGAAGGAAATTTTTAATGTACCGACTTTGTGACAGTAGAAATGAAGACTTAACACTTCACTGGTTTGAAATAACTGAATACGGAACTGTTTAAACAGTGATCAGGTTTGTCAGATATATCGATTTCTCGCCAAACGTAGCGATCTTCAAACTCGTTTGGTAAGTTAATTTTCGAAATACCGACTGCCGTTTTTTTGAGTGAATGGCGATTTTACACAAAAAATATGATTTTTTGCACAGCTTATTCAAAAACTTGAAACCGTCGACATGTACCCCTTAGACCAGTGCAGTGGTACTTTACAAAACAATTCCACTCAAACTACCTCTATAACAGAACACATTGCGCTTTATATGTGACCAGTTTTCTTTAAACAATTTTTCTCCAGTTCTACGACACGTACACCTACACCAGTCACGTGATAATTTTTTTCCCACTGGTTCTGTTGCATATCACATAAATCCTAAAATGGTCATACTTTGACACTACCTACTTCTAACTTGCCCCGTAGCATATTCATTTCTATCGGTACGGTGATAGGTTACCTTGGTCAAGTTATTCGCCACGTCACACAATGCTCCACAGATAGCAATTGTCACCTCCTATGACAAGACCATGTTAAAAGTACCGGTCACTTTCATATAACAGAACCGAAACTAGAACTGGTTCATTCACACAAAGTTCAAGTCACGTGACCATACCAGTGACTGGTCCATTTTCCGCAGGATATTAACAATAAACATTTTTTAACATTTTTTTGTAAAAAGGGGGTACTTCGATGCTCAGAGATGCATCCTGTGTTTTTCCACCATGATAAATCTCCCACAAATTTTATTAAGATCGCACCTGTAGTTTAGACGTTATTTATTTTTGTGTGGTAGATTGGCATTTTTTCCCACTGTAAAATGATTAGACTAATTTTTGAAAATGTTAAAAAACATATTTTTGGAACAAGGTTATCATTTTTTTAATTAAATTATAAAATTGTTCCCAGAACTTTTTATTGATTAAAAAGTAGTAATTCTTCCATTTAAAATGTTTTTTGTTAGTTAACAATAAAACATTCTAATTATGTGTGGTTTGTAATGACCAAAGAAGACAAAAAATGGCAAAATCCATTGCGTTTATGGCAAAAAATATTTAAAAAGAGAAAAATAGGAGAAAAGATTAAACTTTTTAAGAGAAAAAGAAAAAAAAAAATTTAAGAGAAAAAGAAAAAAAAATTTAAGAAAAAAAAGCATTTAAACCTATGAAAATCTGAAAAATTCAATTTTAAAGCTCAAAAATCTTCAGAAATAGCTGTGTTTAAGCTCAAATATGCATAAAAAGGACAAAAAAAAAACAAAACTGCAAATTTGTTTTCTCTGGCGAAGACAAAAATTAAGGAAAGTTAAAAATTTTAATTTGAAACGGGGGAAAAAAACTAAAATGTAAAAATTTGGGCATTCTCGTTGGATATGAAATGCAAACAAAACAAAAAATATTTTAAGCCATTTTGCCATTTTTAATAGAAAAAGCGAAAACTTTTTTCTATATGAAGTTAATCAATTTCAATATTTCGGAATTATTTAATTATTTTCTAAAAAAAGATTAGTTTTTGATAATTTTATCTAACGCAAATTAATAAAAATGTGAACGAATTTTTTTTTACATAAAAAGCATAAGTTCTAGCTTTGAATATTTTTTAAAACTTCTAGGAAAAAGAATGGTGCAAAAATAAATAAAAAAAAAAAAAATAAAAAAAAATATTCCTAATCCTTCCTTGGCGGATAAAACACTGATTTAGAGTGCCTTTAATGTAGAATAGGATAACCAGAATATAAAATAATAAAAATCGCCGAAATAGAAAAAAATTTGTTCAAATTAATATCGCCAAAATTTAAAAATGATCACCCAAAATTTAAAAAATTTCTAATATTTGCTAATATTTGAAGAAAAAAATCGCCAAATAAATTTAAATTGAATTGAAAAAGATAAAAACGTCAAAACTAAAAAAATTGAAAAAATTGAAAAAAAAATCTCTAAAAGTGCAAAAAAATATATAAATAATAAAAGGATAATATTAAAAAAAACTCCGAAAATCTTCGGTTTTTTAATTTTGCCGATTTTTTAATTTTAGTGACATTTTTAAATTTTGGGATATTTTTTAATTTTGGTGGTTTTTTCTAATTTTATCAATTTTTAGTTTAAGTGATATTTTTTAAATTTTACGATTTTTAACTCAATTTTTGCAAAATTTGTTTTCCTAACACTTCCTACTTGCACACCGTTAAAAAGTTATTAGGATTAAAAAATCTAATTTAAATGTTGTTTTCTTTTGATTTAATTTATTTTGCATTGTGTTTATTAAAAATACAAAAATTGTATGGGTTATGTAAAAACTTGAACATTAACTTTATAATTTTGCAAAAAATCAAAACATTTTGCATCACTTTCTAGATGCAAAAAGTTTCTAAAAAAATTATGATATCCCAAAGATAAATTTTCCAAACTAACTCTAACAATTATCTTAAATCGGTCGGTAAACATGACTTATGACTTTAAAAATTGCTATATACTTTTTGACTACTCGATCAAAGCCAAATTTGGCCAAAATGAAAAATTTTTGCTGTGTACACAATTGCAAAAAAAAATCGCCACCCGAAAAAAAATTCCTGGATACAGCCCTGATGAAGGCCCTAAAACAACTTGACAGAAGTAATAGTGAATTTTTTTTAATTATGATTTTTATTATTTCAAAAATATTTAATTTATTGTTTTCTAGTTATTTATCAAAATATGTTTGTGAAAGAAAGGTTAATCTAACGTTTAATAGAGAGAAACTTCATATGCATTGACCTTTTATTTAACTTCTACTCAAGCTCACAATCGGAGTGTTTTTTTTTTTTTTATTTCGATTTAATTTAATTTATAAGCAGGTTTCTAGAGACTAAGCTCCCTAAAATATTTATTAGGCCTATCGTAGATATTCTAATTCGAAATATTATTTGAAATGTAGAGTTCGTATTTGACTATTTTGAATTGTTTTAATGTTGTATCGATGTTTAGATTAAAGATAATATTGTAATGTTATTTTATAAGTTTTACACCATTTCCAAATTTAATTTAATGTTTATAAAATTCCAATTGTATTGTCAGATTGTCATATTGTTTGCAACACATTATTATGAATTTGAATTGTTTTTAAATAACACAGGAGGGCAAAATCATAGATTTTAAAAATTAATAAAGTTATATATTTCAGACACGCTGATTTGAATGGCGTACCTTATTTTTCGATCTATGGTACAGTTTCTCTACAAAATGTCTTAAAAGTTTGGCGCATGTAAATGCAGTTTATAACATAGAACGTTTTTAAAATGCAATCAATCTGACTCCTTTTTGTTCAAATGTAAAGAGAACCCCCGTAGTCTTATTCGAGGTATATAGTTTATTCACAAAACTGTAGATTAAACCCGCTATTAAGTGGGTTTTCGTATATTTCCAATTTTTACGGTTTAAGCGAATTTTATCGCTAAACTAGCAATTGACCTGAACAAATGGTGAGTCAGTAAAAAGAGCCTATTAGGAAAAGGCGTTTCATCAAGAAAATAATTATTTTAATATGCTGCCTCATACGCGCAGAGAAAAGAGCATCATATTTTTATAGCATATGAGCATCATATTAACAATCATAATATGATTGTCGCAATCATATTAACATAACAAATATCTCTAGAAATTCTAATAACAAAGTCCCCTGAAGATTTCCTTGGACAGGAATGAAATCCGGATAGGGACACGCCTACATCAGATTGTTTTTCACAATTTGTAAAATAAGTTTTGGGACTTTAGCACATTTAATTACTATAAATGCAATTAATGTTTATCCCGATGAAAATAAACTTAACAAACAAAAAATTTTATATTTGAAATATGTACCAAAATGGAGGTTTTTGTTAGAAAAATTATTGCATTTTTAGCTGATAATTTGGAAACATACTTTAGAAATTTATTTACATATCATAATAAAAGCTGGAAATTCATGATCATCCTTGAAATTCATGATGCCATGTAAAATTTTAGAGAAATCAAAAATTTTGCATAAAAAACATTTTAATCTAATAATTTTTTTTTTTTCTAATATAACTCCCTTTCAATGACTCTTTCAATGACATTTGATTAGATAGGTTTATTATTTAGCAATAGAATTCGCAAATGCCGAAAAATTAGAAAAAACGCTTAACAGCGAGTTTGATTTTAAGCTTTGGAATCATATGTGCTCCATATATATTAATACTGCTCTTGTACTTAGATTTCGACAGAAAGAAATCAGATTTATTGCATTTGAAAATGTTCGTATGTAAAAAACTGCACGAAAATCCGCCTAACGTTAACGACATTTTGCGGAAAAACTACACACTGAAAAAAATTAGTTAGAAGAAACGTTAGTAAATAGTCTTGTAAATCAAGTATGCTATTTTTGAGCAAGTTTTTTGCTAAAATTGTGTTTTCAGCTAAAATTTTAGTTATGCTTATTCAGCACTTAACTGATGTTTTACTAATATTTTACTAATGTTTTACTAATTTATTTTGATAAAATTGTGCTGATAAGCATATTAATAGTGTGGACGACAACCAGATTAAAAGATACATGCGGAATGCTGTAGATTTCGCAACATGTCAAGATGTAATAGAGAGGAGGAAAATGATACTAAAAAGTACAACTCTTGTAAGACATATAAAAAATCAACCATTGAAGATTTTTATATCTGTTTTTCATACATAATAAAACAAAAGGAAGTCTACAGTGTATATCGTATACATAGAAATTGCGTTTTAAAAAAACTTAAATTTTGTGTTTGCCACCGTTTTGTATTTATAAACTATAATTTAGTGACTGTAGTGTAGTGAAATTAAAAACAAATATATACGTTCAGGTAGACAGACTGAATCAAAAGACAAGGACATACATCTTAGGTAATTTTGTATGTTTCCTTTTTCTTATTGCAAAAAAATTGTTGTATATTTCATATTTAGTTATTTCGTTTTATTTCGTTTCTAAGAAGATGATCATTTAGACAACCATTGATGTAAGTAGTTGAAAGATAATTTGTTTATGTTATATATAATTATTAATATATATTTTCAGATATTTAATTAATTTATGCCGTCAATGTGGGAGTATGAACATTTTTATATTTTGTAACGTATTGTAAATTATTTTTAAAGTAATAACAATAAATGTTTAAGTTTTTCAGCAAATAAATTAAATAAAGTATTATTTTTCTACAAACTTTTTGGGTTTTTTTTAGTCTACTAATATTTAGCAAACATTTTACTAATTTTTAGCAAGTGTTTTTTAATCCACTAAGTGTTAGCAAAACTTTTGCTGAATCTACTAATTTTGTTGCTAGAAATCAGCTTGCTGATTTTCAGCACAAGATTTTGCTAACATTAGCAATTTTTTTGTAAGCACCCTCCGGACTAAAATTTAGCTGACTTTACTTAATTTTTTGCTGACTTTACTAAATTTTTTTTTTAATGTCATATAGATCAAAAAATAAAGTACGCCATTGAAATCAGCATGCCCGAAATATATATAGAATTGATGGTCAGAACCTTATTCATTTGTTTGATGTCAAGCCGTGTAATCAGAAAAATATAGAATTTGTTATTTAAATAAGATATTTAAATCTATAGAATGAATTTTGCGAATTACAAATTCTCTTAACCACTTAACTGTGTAGTCATAACAAAAAAAAACCTTCGCTGGTTGCGTCGAATTAAAAAACACATGCTGCCCTCATGTAGAGTGGAGTTATATATACCAAGGTGTCCCATAAAAATTGATTTGTCATTACACCCACAGTTTTATTGCAAATAGTTCCAATTGGAAGAAATCTATTTTTTTTCTGGAAAATGTTAACCCGTGTCGCAAAACGGCTGAAGATGGCACATTTTGAAAAAAATGTGTGTTAGTTATTATTAAATATTCCCAAAATTTTAAATTTCAAAAAAATTTACTTTTTTTTAATTTATTAATTTAATATACTCAAAATTATTCAGATATGTAATTCTGACTTCATCGGATATCATTAACCCACTTTAGCCCGGGATCCAATCTAATAAAAATGCAAAAAACGTATTTTTTTAAAACTAATTTTAAAGTTTTTTTAAAATGCCTAATTTACAGATGTCGACTGCTCTTTTTATTATATAAAAGTTGTTATTAAGGAAAAAAAATAAATTGAAAAAATGATAATTCAAATTTAAGTTAAGTTTCATGGGTCTTTTTCACCCCAGGCTACTAAAGGTTAAAGATTTTTTAGATAACAGTAAAGATAGTTATAGTCTTAATAACTTTAAATGACATTTTTCAGAAAATTACGCAAACTTTCAAGTTTTCTTAAATTTTTCACAAAATAAGCTATTTTCATAAAATGTCCTAGAAAGGAATCGCTCCAAATACAAACTCGAATTATCATATTTCCAATTTATTTTTTTCTTTACTAACAACTATTATATTATAAAAGTAGCAATCGACATCTTCAAATTAGTCATTTTAAGAAGTCTTTAAAATTATTTATAAAAAAAGACGTTTTTGCATTTTTATCAAATTCGAGGCTCATTTTGGATTCCAGGCTAAAGTGGGTTAATAATATCCGATGAACTCAGAATTCCATATCTGAATAAATTTTAGCCTATTAAATAAATAAATGAACAAAAGTTTTTTTTTTGAAATTTCGAATTATGGAAATTTTTAATAATAATAATACACTTTATTTGCAAAATGGGCCATTTTCGGACGTCTTGCGGAGCTGGTTAACGTTTGAGCCATTGGAACCATTTGCAATATAACTGGTAGGTGTAATGAACGAAAATCGAAGAACCGTTATTTTAAGGGACATCATAACATATACGCCTTACGCAACAGATAGAGTTTTGATAACACCTATATTTACGTCAAACGCAGCAGAAAAGTTAAACTATTAAAATAAAAAATTTTCAAATTTGTAAGCAATTATGTATAGTAGTGTACATTTGGAAATGGTGTTTGTATCTATTAAATTAATTAATGTTTTAAATGTTTATATTCTATTCTCTTTTTTCTTTCTTTCTTTTAATTTTACATTTCCCAACATGACTCCTACCTACCGTTTCCTTTTGGTTCATCATGTTTAAAAACTTTTGTTTCTGTTTAATTTAAATTGGATGTTCTTCTTCCTTCCTTTAACTCAATCATTATTGTTTCAATCATTTAGATTTAATACGCCTTATACAACCAGATTTAGATAATTTTGATCCACGTATTTGGATTGTTGCTGTCAGTATAGTACTTGGAACATTTGTGATATTAGCTATTGGATTATGTATAGTTCTAACGAAAGAGTGCTATCAATCATCTCGAACGGGTACTGAAACAAATTCTATAACAAATCAAAATAATTGTAACATTAATAGTGATAATCATAATGATAATGAAAATAGACGTTGTAGTGATACTTGTAATAATATTAATCATCATCATGTTGTTATTGTGGATGTTGTTGATAATGATGATGAAAATGCTTAAAATAATTTTTATAATTTTTTTTAAATTTTTTATTTCGTTTGTTTTTTGTTTGTTTTTACACTTTTGGCTGTATATAATAGATTTTAGTTTCAAAAATAACTATTGCAATTTATATTTGTTTATTAGGTTGGCCAACAATTTTGAGTTATTGGATTCGGTTTGAGGGTTTTCAAAAATAATGAAATTTAGGGGAGTTTTGGGTGAAATGGTAGCACAATTTTCTACTTTCCAACACTAAATAACTATTTTGTTAGTTGCATTTCTATTACAAAAAAAAAATGTAGGGTGAACTGAGCAATTTGGGGGTGAAGTGGTTATATAAACAAAAGTACCGTAATTTAAAATTAATTTATGAACAGATAAATACAAAAGAAATAGATACAAAAAAATATAAAAATAAAAAAAAAACAAAGGCAAATCAATCTAACAAGTACATACAGTGTGCGAAATTCATTTGGGCTCACCAATTTTTTTGAATTTTAACAAAAACGGGAAAAGCTAGGAAACTTCTAAAAACGACAAAATAATCCTTATTCGATAAATTATTATTGACAACACTAAGTTTGTTCACCGATTCATATTTTTTATATAAAGATTAAAAAACTTTAAAAAGTAAAGCGAAATTCGATTGGGCTCACTTCAATAAAATTTGAAAAAAAAATTAAAGAATTAGCATTAAATTTTGAAATTGCTGTTGCTTAATATAATGGAGATCCTTCTTAGGTCTTATGGGCATCATTAGTTTGAGTCGGCTTATTACTATTTCGGCCCATGGCTGGATATCTTTTATTTTTAGTTATTTGGGGGCAAGTTAACATTGACGTATATGGCCACTATTGTAATTTTAAATCGGCCCTACAAGTTTCTTATAAATTTTAGTCGCGACTTTATGCTTAGCAATAAAAAAATTTCACAATTTTTTTTTTTTTTTTTTTGTTAAAGAGAAACAATACTCAGGAAATTCTTCCTATTTATTAATGTGTTGCTTTCTTTGGAAAGGGGATAGTGTAGAGATGAAAGGTGGGGAAAGATGAAGGGCTTCAAACATGGCAATACTGTAATTGCACAAGATGATAAGTCTTAGAACAGTTGTTGCTCGCCACATGATAGAGAGTTGGCGAACTTATTGTAGCTTTTTGGTACATAGACCTGATTTATTATTTTACTTCGGTAGGGTTAAGTGCTATGGGAACACCGAAGGTGGGCGCTGCGACTCATACATTTTATTTTTCTAAATTGATGTTGTCGTCACCGGGAGTCGAACCCGGGACCATCTGTGTAACAGTCCAACGCGCTAACCATTACACCTGGAAATGTCCTGCCAAACCGACATATTTTGCTTACTATTAATGAGAAATAATTAACGAAGATATAATCTTGTGGTTTGACATAATTTTTAGAAAATATTTTAGCCTTGCAAATAAAATCTGAAACTATTTTTGAACACCGACATTTCTCTATATATATCAATAGATTTATAAAACAAATATTGTGAAATCTAAAAATTTTAATTTAAATGCGAGATCCATAGTTTCTTATATTTTCTATTTATTAATTTAATTCCCGGAAGTAATTTGTGGCATTTAATGTGTGTGCGGGGTAATAAACACTGTAGCATAATAATTTCCACCATTAAAATAGCCAATTTTTGAAAATAATTCGTAAATTTCTTACTTAGTGGTCCGATTGCGATGAAATTTGGTACAGGCATAAGCTACGTAATATCGAGCTTAAGTTTTGATTTTAAATCCCCCGGGGCGGCAATATGACTACCCAAAAAAGGGAACTTTTTGCATATCAAAAGTTGAGTGTTCGCCATTTTATTGTTTCTAATCCGATTTTAAAAAACATATTTAACATATTTGTAATCTGCTAATAGAGACTAACAAAAAACAAGCTTACATGTGTGGGCTATTTCTAACAGTTTGCGAGATATTCCCATTTAAAAATGGGAAATTTTAAATTTGGTCCGACTTAGGTCTAGTTTTTTGCGAATAGCGGTACGAAATAAATTCTTGAGTAGGTAAACAAAAATTAATGCAATATCTTGTTCCGTTCAGAACTATATTCGTTAAAAGTAGAAATTAAAAAAATTAAATTTCTGCGAGTTTTTCCCAAAAAGCACCAACAGTCTTTTACCTCCAGATAGGACGAGGATCCAGGATTGAAATGTGATTTTTTACATGTTTTGCTACCATGTCTACATTTAAAGCAGAGATCGGTAGCGACTTACCCAATAAATTAGGTATATGTTGGAGTATCTACAACCATTTACACTATCTAATCGGAGGATCGCACAATTTTTAAGTGGGTGGCAACTTTAGAAGGAGCCTTTCAGAACACTTTATATGTTAAAAATATTTATCTGGAGGAAATTTTTGAACTGTAGTTATAGCTTGGTAGGAGGAATAATTCATAATTCATGCCTAAACGTATACATTTTTATGGATTCGTTTTTTAGGTTCGCTCTAAACCTATTTCGGCCCATAAAGTAGTTAACGAAAAAAAAAAATGTAGAAGAACATATAGTTTATTTTGCGTGCCGAACTCGTGGTATAAATTTTATTGCAAAAAAGCTTAGGCCGGTTTGAGGGTTAGGGGTTAGGCTCGTAAGTCATAACTAATTTAAAATATTAATTTATTTTTAAACAACAATTTATTTACTACTTCACCCCTATTACCACATTACACAGAGATAATTTTCGTGGCGAATCAAAGTGACATTGCATGTATCTAATGCAAAAATTCATTGATATCATGCAGATAATTCTCTCCGTGTATGCTTAACTCCCCTACCTAATAATTTTAAAAGCATTTAAAGGCAAATAGAACAAACAACATTGGAAAGTGTATTTGCATATTTAAATTCGATAACTCAAGATATTTGCGTCAACCTAATGTGTACACTCTGCGAAATTTAATTAAAAGCACAAAATTATGTTGGCGTAATTTGTTTATGCATTTAGTTAAATTTTTCGAAGTGGATATTATTTTTTATTTTGTGTGTGTTTTTTTGTTTATTTTTAAGCTGTGATGTTAAATGTTGTGATCAGCTAAAAAGCAAAATATTATGGTTTTTAGTATCTTACTTTAAATTTGTAAAAAGTTTTTTGTTTCTTCTTATTTTAAAATGTTAAAAACATCAAAAAAATATGTAAATGTATTATTTGTTGTACTTATTATTATAAAATATATTCTGTGTACATATTTTTAGCTAAATTAATAGGTTTCAAATTTAAAGACAATCATTAGCAATTAAAAGGTTGTGTTATTTTGCCAAAATATATATTGGCCATTCCACGCAAGATCGGTCTAAATTTAAACTTGGGTCTTCTGATTTAAATTATATTTTGCACGCAGAAACTTTACGGAACCTCTTAAAGACTGGCGTTTTTATTTTCTCGAAATTCCAAAAAAGCATGTTTTTATTCGCGATTTTTGTGTTTTAAAAATAAAAAATATGCAAAAAGTGGGTCAATTTCCATATTCAACATTTTTTTACTATATAACGAATCATTATCATTTAAAACGCATTGGAATGATACGCTCCTCTAATTTTATATTGTGAAATATTTTTAAGAAATGCATTAAAAATAAAAGCATTTTGTATGCAATTTATTTTTAAAATTAATTTTTCTAAAATTTGGCCACTCTCGATTTAAAAAATTAATGCATATTTGCAAAATATGTTGTTTTTAGCATAAAGTTACACTCTCACTTTTTTTACTCCCGCGGATTCTTTGAAAAAAAGCTTCAAGCATTTTTACATAGAAAAAAACAACAATTATTTTTTTTATTTTTTAAATTTATTAAGATTAAATTTGAAAATGTAGTATTAAGGGGCCCTTTAAACGTCTCCATTTTAAAAACTATACAAGAATCTACTAAAATTTGTGTTAAAAACTTAATTTTTAACCCTTTCTAGCCCTCGTTTGCTCTCGAATATTAGACTTTTTCTAGAAAGAAACATGGGCGTGAAAGGTTTAAAAATTATATTTAAAAAAAAAAAAAATTTAGTATATTCAATTATCTTTTAAGCATACATGAGACTAATTAATTACATGGACTAATTAATTGATGATTTCATTACAATTTCGTTGGTATCAATTGTAATGAATTATTTTCATTAGCAATAAGACTTTTCGAACTTCCCTCGTAGTTATATGAAATGCAACACTGCTCCCATCAAGTACCACCTGTTAATAGACTACTGTCAAATTTTGAGCAAGTTCCGTCATTTACTTTGCGTTTAACAACTGTTCAAAACATACAACCTCGTGGATTTTTTTAAAAATGGAAAAAGTGCTCATTTAACATTATTTTTTGCGAAAAAAAACCGTCAATCAAACCACGGAAAAGCTTGATAAATGCTATGGGGACTCTGCACCATCGATTTCAATGGTAAAAAGTTGTTTACTAACTTTCGTTGTGGTAGCACAAGTATAAATGACGCTGAACGTTCTGGGCGGCCAATTTAGGTCAATACACCCAAAAATGCCGAAAAAATCCACGATATGGTGTTGGCCGATCGAAGAGTAAAAGTGCGTGAGATTGTTGATGCCATAGGCATTTCATATGGCAGTGTGGCTTCGATTTTAAATGATTAGTTGGATTTAAGAAAGCTATCTGCTGTCTGTCTGCTGCTCTCGATTGACCATAAACGTAATCGTGTGACAACTTCAAAGGATTGTTTGGAGTTGTTCAAAATGGAAAAACAATAAACGGCAAATATTATGCCAACTTATTGGACCTATTCAACGAGGATATTAAAAAAAACGACCTCATATGTCCAAGAAAAAAGTTTTTTTTTCATCAAGATAATGCACGGGTGCACACTAGGGTGATAACTTTTTTTCGACAACATTCTCCCCAGGGGTTTTCTAATGGCAAATATTGTATTAATGATAAAAAAAAACTATTTCAGTTCAATTTGGTAAAAAAACCTTGCGCACCGACAGCGATTTCTAAAATGCCTTTAATATATTTATTTTAAATTTTTTTTAATAACATTTTTTTTTAAATAACCCATATTTACATATGTAAGTAAGCAAATTTGGAAGAAAACTATTCCATTGACTCGAAAACGGACTTTACTATTGATATCAGCATGCCTTAATTATATAGATGTGATGGTCAGACGTTGAGGCATCAAAAAAAGTTTTTTTTTTAACTTTGTTTGATTCAAAACTTTAACGCGTTTGGTGCGGAACCTTTTTTAATGATAGCGAAAAACTAAAAACGCAGTTCTTAATATTTGTCCATGCCCTACACGATTTTGTCTGGGGAGATTTGATATTTGCAAAAAATGCAAAAAGTTATTGCCCTAGTGCACACGTGTGCAGTCTCAATGGCAAAATTCCATGAATTGGGCTACGAATTGGTGCCTCATCCGCCATATTCTCCGGATTTAGCCCCCAGTGACTATTTCCTATTTCCAAACCTAAAGAAATGGCTCGGTGGAAAGAGATTTAGCTCCAACGATGAAATTATTGATCAAACAAATGTCTATTTTATGGACCTCGAAAAATCCTATTTTTTGGAAGGGATACAAAAATTGGAGAAACGTTGGACTAAGTGTATTGAGCTAAAAGGAGATATGCAAAAAACTGTGTTTCATTTAAAAAGTCACGGACTTATTGATCCGCCCTCTATATTCAATTATCTTTCAAGTAGAGAAAAAAGCTTTAAAAAATAAATGTATAGTTTTTAAAAGAGAGCCATTTAAACGGCGCCTTAAAACTACATTTTGGAATTTAAGGGCTTATTGTAAAAACTTGTTAAGCCACATTTACTGTTTTTTGGATTTTTGCTATTTTCTAGATATCCACTCACTAATATTTAATAAACGTTTAATAAACTATAAACGTCCTTCAAAAGTCAAGTTGTTGGATTTATTTAACCTTTAAAAGGCAAGGAAAATACTAAAATTAAAATGTGGCTTATCAAGTTTTAACAATAAGCCCTTTAATTTAATCTTTTTAATTCTGATAAACAATAATCGTTTGAAGTTAGAAAAACAAAATAAATAACAAATTGTGGTTTTTTTATAGATTTTTTCAATAATTCACTAATAATAAAAAAACCCCTAGAGCCTTAAAAACCCAAAAGTATTCTTTTTTAATAGAAATCGCAAATTTTGCAAATATGCATCGTTTTTCAAATCGAAAGTGGCCAAATTTGTCAAAAGTGCATTTAAAAAAACAAATTGCATAAAAAATGCATTTCTTATGGATGCTAAAAAAAATGTCCTTCCACAATAAAAAAGTAGTGGAGCGTGCCATTTCAATGCAGTGACGATCAGATGCATATTAAAGAAAATACAAAACATTCAAACTTACACACTTTTTGCATATTTCTCATTTAAAAAAAAAAAAACTAATTCGAGCATAAAACCATGGATTTTTTGAAATTTGAAAAACTAAAAACGCCAATCTGTAAGTGGCTCAATAGAGTTTCTGATTGCGAAATTTAATTGAAATCGGAAGACCTATGGTCAAAAAATGCCCTTTTTAGGACGGGCGTAATGGCCGATATATTTTTTATTGTTTTACATAAATTTAAAGTTATAAAATTTTAGGGACAAAATATATTAAAAAACTCAATTTTAATTAGCAACTTAGATAACCATCACATGAGCTGTAAACATTGCTCAAAAAAATTATTTAAAAAATTTAAATTAAAAAAAAAAAATCACGTATTAACTTAAATATAGATTTTGCAAATATGTGGCTTTCCAAGCAAACTGTCCGGCTAAAAAAAAGCTTATCGTATCAAAGTCAAACGTACAGTACGTATTGTGTTATATGAGATGAAAATAATAAATGGAACAACTTTTTCAAAAAGTGGACGAAGTAGTCGCCGTTGTTGACAAATTCTGCGCTCATTTTTAGTTTATTATTTAATTAAATTTGTAAAAAGCTAAAAATTTGTTCAATAAAATTTTGTATAAAGAATTTGAAAAATTTGCCAGTACTTGATTTATAAAATGTACAACTTAACTGGCAAAGTCCTGATTTAGATTGCTTTGCCAACGTTAGTAAAAAGAGCTTTTAAAGCATTGATTTCAAAAAATCTATTACACTTTGTTTAAAATAAACAGTAAAATTGTGTTTGGAAAAAATATTTTTTCGACCAACTTTTTTTTTTGATTTTCCAGCGTTGGCAAGTTACTTCCAACGAACGTTATGCCAGTGCTGGCAAACTATCACAACCAACGGTTAGCCAGTTGTTCCACTTATTTACGTTTTAAGCTATCAAGTATTATGTGTCTCGTTAGCTTAGTGGGCCGGCAGGACCAAAAAAAAATTAAATAAACTTTTTATAAATGTTTTAGTTTTAAAGTTTAGAAAATTCAAACCAAAAGTTTGTTTTTCGATCTTTTATCATAAATTATGATGTGATCAAGATTATTCAAGTTTTTTGTTAAACAAAAAACCGTGCAATGTTTATTTATTAATTAAAATTAATTTTTTTAATTTTATTTTGGAAAATATATTTTCAGGACACATATTATTTGGTTTTGTCAGTGTTTCGCCAACATTGGCAATATCGTTTACCCAGTGCATTTTTCTGGCTGGTTCGCATTTTTCTGGCTGGGTAATTTTCTTCCATGTTATAAAAAATTATTTATTTTTATTTTTTATTGTTTTGCCGTATTTGTAATAAACAGATATTAAAAATTATAAATGACAACAGTCAAAACTATTGTTTGACAGGAAACATTATAAGATTCGAAAATTAAATGGGAATAGTGAAAGTGGAAACCAGAATCGCTAGAATATTTTTTTTTTTCAAATTCTTCAAAAAAAAAAATCTCTTGATTAATCACATTTTTAGAATTTTCCAAATTAAATTATTATTCTTTAATAATATACTTAAAACTAGTGTCCGACCGAACAGTTCGGCCAAAAAACTATATTTTTCGGTTTTTTTTTATATCTAGAGGCAATGATGACAAATTTTGGTATTGGAAACATGTTTGTTGAGCTGATTTAATTCGATTTTGTGTATAAAATTTAAGAGAAAAGCCGAAGTTTAGCTATAAAGTTAAAAGTTTGGCCGCCGAACTATTTTCAATTTGGCCGAACTTTCTAAAGCCGAACAGTGAATTCATTGCTTAACTACAGACTTTTCTTCAAATTTGACACTCAAAATAGCATCTAATCAGCCCAATAAACATTTTTCCATACGCAAAATTTGTCCATAATGCTTTAAAATACCGAATACAGACCAAATGCATTTTCTGGCCGAACTGTTCGGTCGCACACTACTTAGAACTAACAATAAATTGGTCAATATTTAAACACTTTTTAGAAAAATTTAAAAATTGAAAAAGTTGTTCCATTTTTTGTTCGTATCATATAAAACAGAAAATACTATAATTTTGACTTTGATTCGATATATTTTTCTCTACCGGGGCAAGTGGCTTGGAAATCCCCATATATACAATTGGAACAATTTTTCATTTGTTATTCTTTTCACATTTTTTTAACGACCGAAATTAAAATTTTTAAATGCCGAAAAAATTGACTATGACCACCCGCAGTTCTTCCATGAGTTCGCAACTGAATAGTTGCGAACTTTCCGAAAAATTAGCTTTCTTGATATTTGATCCTCAGTTTTTTCAGTTCTGGGCATAAGGTATCTGTATCTGTTGGCAGAAAAATTATCAATTCATAGCAAACAGAGATATTTTCAATTTAAAAATTCTAAAATTTTAACATTTAATACCAATTCCCAGTTTGAAAAGTTTAATTTTGGGTAAAATTATTTGTATTTATTTGCCGCGCTTTTTTTTTTGTAAAAATTGTTAGCAATTGCTGCATTTTCTTACAACTTCAATACATTTTTAAATTATAGTAGAGGATAGTTATTTAAAGTTTTAATAAAAAGTTTTAAGGACCAAAGATTTACATTTTATTACATATTATTACATTTTATTTAATTAACGACAACAATATAATAAATAATGCAGCAAAAATGTAGTTGTACACCTATCCATCGCTAAACGGTTATTTTTTATTTTTTTTTACATATGTTAAAAATTTAAAAGTCTTTAATGACCTAAATAAAAATTAGAAATTGCCGTTAAGCGAGAGTTTGGTGTATGTTTTAAATAGTACAGCTTTAATAGACAATTTTGTAGAAATATATTTCAAACACATTTACACTTAAATATTGTACATAATCATAAACTTGTACATAAATACATGTATACTAGGGTGTTCCTTAAAAATTGAGTTGTCATTATTTTTTTTTTTGGAAAACGTTAACCGGGGCCGAATTTCGGCCGAAAATTACCCATTTGTGAAAAAAGTGTATTTTTTTTAAAAATTCCCAAAATTTGAAAAATTTTAATTTTTCATTTCTTTTATTCATTTAATATACTCAAAATTATTCAGATACGGAATTCAGACTTCATTGGATGTCAGTAACCCACTTTAGCTTGGAATCTAAAATAACCCACAAATTTGATAAAAAAATGCAAAAACGTGTTTTTTTTTTAAATAATTTTACAGATTTTTTCAAATGCCTTATTTGGAGATGTCGATTGTTGCTTGTATAATAAAAAAGTTGTAATTTATGAAAAAAATTCATTTTAAAAAATTATAATTCGTGTTTGTGTGTGGAGCAACTCCTTTCCAAGACATTTTATGAAAATTGATTATGTTGTCAAAAATTGAACAAAGTTTAATGTGTTCATTAAAGTTTGCATAATTTTCCGAAAAATATCACTTTAATTTTATAAGAATATACTTATCAGTCTAAAAATGTTTTATCGACCTTTTTCTATTTTAAATTCTTGATTGTTTTTTAGATTTGTCTAAAAACGGGCTTTTAAGGTCCAGTTTATTATATAAAATAAAAGATTATTTCATTTATGATGAAAAGATTAAAAATCTTTAATAGTTAGTGGCCCGGGGACCACAAAGACTCATAAAACGTAATTTTTATTATGTTTACAAGAGTGTAAAGCTTTCAAATTGATAAAAAAAAATCCACTTAATACAAATAATTATTTGATGCTATTTGAAAAAGAATAAATGTAAAACATTCTTTAGTTATTAATTATAATAATTAATTACGATTGTCATTATATGACTGTTTCAAGCACTTTCCCAACAGAGACCCAAGCCGATCGGCGCAAAATCGGCTGCGCGCCGCCGCCGTTTTAATGGGATCGCATCGGCTTAAAATATGAGCCAGCCGAATTCGGCAGCCGCCGAATTTTTATTTGCGCCGCCAATTTTGTTACCATTTTAATTAGTCGTGTTTGGTTGTAAAACGTGTAAAAAATAACAAAAATTCACAGAAAGAATAAAAAATTAAAAATAAAAGAAAACTGTAAAAAAAATTTTGATTTTTACTCTAATAAAAGTATGGAAATTCTTGAATCTTCAGAATCGGATTCCGAAGAAGTTTTCGGTGTTTCAGAAGAAAAAAATTATTATCGAAGATAATATTAAAACAAAAAAATGTAAAAGATTACGACAAAATAAGTGTTAGTTATAGCAGTGGCTCAGAATGCTGAAACCATTTTGGGCATTTGGAAATATTTAATAAAAATGTATTAGAAAAGCAAAAATTTTGCAAAATTTGCTTTGACTCCAAAACAAGTTATGCATATACCTCAAATACTTCTAAAGATGCATGCATAGCATAATGTAAGGGAAAATTTGCAGATTTTTCTGAAAATCTTTGATTTTTAAAAATTAGCCATTATTATTAACAATTAGCCAACCCAACTTAATTAACTCTTAATAATTAATAGCTTGTGCATATGCTTGGAAATGTTTTTTTTTTTGTTGATTACTAACAAGAAAATAGATCTGATGAAAAATATAGCGATATATCACTAGATTTTATCTAATAATAATCAAGATAACAACCGACAATTCAGCCGCCGCGGGTTTTTTAACCTAAACACCGCCGCCGCCGTAGCTAAAGCGGTTGCGCCGCCGACGCTGAAAATTTAGGGTCGGCTTGTTTCTCTGTTTCCCAAAACAATGAAAAAATTTGGGCAGCGGCAACTCTATATCTAACATACACTTGATATCAGAGTTGTAAGATTTATTTTGCCGTTTTTCAACAAACAGAGTAATAAAATCGCCATTAGACTTGTTTGCTTAATTTTTGTATAAAAAAGTCAACAAAATCGAAAGAACACTATTTTTAGGTCTTGGTCGAAGTAAAACACTCATAAATGCGTTTTAATAATAAAATTGAAAAATTAACTATTTTCGAGTGTAATTTCAGTCAATTTGTGATGTAGTCAATTTTATACAACGAAAAATTTTTTCAAAAATAGCCAAATTACTTTCACACAAAAAATCTTTACCAAAAAACTGCTAAAATATAATTTTGGCAAGATATTTCGAAAAAAAATATGGGAAAATTTTGCAATAAAAATGTATATTCTGACAAAATGGTTCAAGTTTTTTAATAATTTTTTCGAAAAATCATATTCTGTTGATACATTTCTAGTTTTTTTAAAAGATTTTTTATGTATAAAATCGCCAACCACTTGAAAAATCGCCATAAAAATCGCCCGTCGTCATTTCCAAAATTAAATCGCCAAACGAGTTTGAAATCGCCACGTTAAGCGAGAAATCGCCATATCTAACAAATCTACTTGGTATCCAACTACTAATTGTGAATAAAGCGCAAATAAAAAATATAATTTAATGAGTTTTACAGTTAAATCATAAAATAAGAGACATATTGTTTCTACTTCCGAATATTTTGAACAATGTTTATTATAAAACCTAAATTTTCTTCGAAAAAGTAAAAATTTAAAGTCAAAATATAGCATTTTTTAATATTTTATATATTTTTTCATTAAAACAATTTTAGGCATGAATTACGTTTTAAAACTCATTCGAAAATTAAAAAACAAATTTTAAGATTTTTTAATCAGAATTTTTTAAAACCAAAAAAGTTAAATTTTTAAAACAGTTTCAAAAAGTAAAAAGACACTTAATATATTCTAATTTGTATTACAAACTAAAAATTTTTTGAAAACCAAATATTTCCATAAATATTTAGTAGCGTTCTGTCTTACATTTAGTAGCGTTCAGTCTTGCAAAAAAACTAAGAAAAATTAAATGCGTCGCATAGTGAACAATAGAATTAGTAAAATTTGTTACACTTTTTGTTCAAAAATTATATTAACTAAAAAAAAAAAAATGGCTAAACATTTTCTAAAAACGTATTCGCTAAACGTGTTCAGAAATGGCTAAATATAGCCATAAAAAGGCTGAGTTGGCAACACTGCATCTGATTAAAGCAATACATAGTGTATGCTGTGATGGACAAAACTCTAATTAGCCACATTCATCGCTGTGTCGACCGTGGTGTAACTCGCTAAGAGGTTATACTACGAATGAATGTCTGATGATGGCGCTGGGTTCGAATCACGACACAAAGTAGAAAGTAGAGCAATTTAACAGTATAAAATACTTTAAACAATTGACAAGTCTTTCGATGGGGCAAAACTGCGGCAGTGTAGTATATCCCTTTTGTCCCTTAAAATTTTATTTGAAAATGTTTTCTTCTTCCAGTAAAATTAACTCTAAACAATTATTTAGTAATTAATTATAATAATTAATTATGATTGTCATTGAATGACAGTTACAAGCACTTTACCCTTATAGGCTTAATGTTTTCACTGCCGACCAAAAACCACTCACTAGGAAATTTATTTTTGGATGTGATAAAGGGTACTAAACTAAAAAACAAGCGCAATTCTTTATGGTAACAATCTTATGGGTTAAAATGTTGGGGTCAAAAATGACTCCATTTTCCTTTTGTTTGACAAAAGTAGAAAGTTTATCATATAATGTTTCATATAAAATACTTTGAACAATTGACGATTCTTTCGATGTATATTCCCTGTGTCCGTTAAATTTTTCATTGAAAATGTTTTCTTCTTCCAGTAAAATTAACTCTAAACAATTATTTAGTAATTAATTATAATAATTGATTATGATTGTCATTATATGACAGTTACAAGCACTTTACCCTTATATGCTTAATGTTTTCACTGCTGACCAAAAACCACTCACTAGGAAATTTGTTTTTGGATGTGTGATAAAGGGTACTAAACTAACGAACGAGCTCAATTCTTTATGGTAACAATCTTAGGGGTTAAAATGTTGGGGTCAAAAATGACTCCATTTTCCTTTTGTTCCTTTTATTAATATATATTCCAAAGAAACTATTCAATAATTGGTATCAACTAAAAGGTAATTAAAGGATATATCTAACGATTAACAAAAAATTTTTATATAGATATATATTATAGTTTTTTCTGGGGCAATTTTGGATCCCACCTTTTCCACCCTTAAAACTAAGATTGGTACGATTAAGAATTGCGCTTATTCGATAGTTTAGTATCCTTCATCACATATCCGAATTTAATGAAAATCTGAAAAAAATTATTCTGTAAATTTTCTAGTCGGTCTTTTTTGGTCAAAAGTAGAAATGTTAACCATATGCGGATCAAATTACCTAAAATAATTACACTGTAAATAAAATTGTTAAATGACACACCAAAACTCCGGATCGTAGAATTGTAGTCGTATACTCCGTTTTCAAATGTTAGGTAAAAATTAAAAGATATTTAATTTTGAAATTTGATTTGGCTCAAGCGATTTTTTTTAATATATTTTAAGGAAAAGGCATCGAAATCTCAACTCCAACAATGATGGCCGTTCATTCTCAGGCGAAATTTTCTAATGAAATTTAAAGACTCGAACCATATGAGACTGAATTAGTAGATGGCAGTAAAAGAAAAAGTTTATTGCAATGACATTTCGAATTGTATACAAATGTTTTGTATTCACCTAAAAATGTACGGTCATCATCGTTAGAGTTGAGTAAACAATAAGCAAAGTCATTTTAAAAGAGATTTCAATGTCTTACTTTAAATTTAATAAAAAAAAAAATCGCTGAAGTCAATGCTAATTTAAAAAAGAAATATATAAAGAGACCTAATTTGACCTAATATTTTAGAACGGAGTATACCACTGGATTCTACGGCCCAAACTTAAGTTCACGCGTACCGGGGTTTTGGTATGTCAATTGCATGTACCTACCGTGCTATTTTTATGAAGTAGATTTTTCTATAATTTAAAAGCTTTAAAATTTTGTAGCCAAGGCATTAACGGCTAAAGATATTTTAAATAAAAGTAAAAATAATTATAAAGGGTCCGCCAAATAACTTTTTTTTTTGAAAATGCTGTAAAAAAAAACTACTGAATATTTTCTCAAATTTCTTTTTTATTTGAAAGTACAATCTTTCCGGTTAATAATGGAAAATAATTTCATTCAAATGGCTGCCAAATGGCTGCCTCGGCTGCCATGCAGTAGCCTACACGATCGGTTCAATTTTTAAGCACATTATCGATTGTGTGCACCAGTATTTCACCAATGGCTTCACGAATATTGTCCTTCAAAGCGTCAATTGTCTCTGGCTTGTTGGCGTAACACTTATCTTTGACGGCACCCCACAAATAATAGTCCAACGGTGTCAAATCGCAGCTCCGAGGTGGCCAAACGACATCAGCTCTGCGGCTGATAATGCGATCTTCAAAAACAGGGCTCAAAACATCGAGTGTAGCTTCGGCTGTGTGGCACGTAGCGCCGTCCTGTTGAAACCAAATGTTGCCAATATCCTGCTCTTCAATTTTTGTGAACAAAAATTCGTTCAACATGGCCCGATAACGATCGCCATTGACTGTAACGGCCACTCCTTGCTCACGCACACTTTCTGCCACAGCAGTAATATTCTCGGGTGTAGGCACTGTTTTTGGCTTTTCACGCTTTGGTTTATCGATGAGGATGCTAGTTTCTTTCACTTTTTTCACAAGATAATGAACATACGGAGCTGACGGTGCTTCTCTTCTTCCGTACGCAATTTTCGCACACATTCTGCAACATTACCATGATTTTCAAAGTAATGTCGCAATATTTCCCTGCGTTATTCAAGCGTATACACAACCATATTCGTTCAGCGGAAGGATAAAACTAATTATCTGTCAAATCAGACATGAGCTAAGTGTTACCATTCACGAAATAAGCACTAGTTGAAAAAAAAAAACGTTAGATGGCGGACCCTTTAGTCTAGTCAAATTAAGGTGATATTTTTCCAAAAATTGTGAAAACTTTGATGAAAACATTAAAATTTTGTTTAACTTTTAACAAAATAATCAATTTTCCAAAAATGTCCTATACGCTCCACACGAATTATAATTTTTTTTATATATTTGTTTTATAATTCGAACTTTTTATACTTTAGAAATAGAAATCGATATCGACATCTCCAAATTTAAAGAATCCGTTAAAATAACTTGTAAAAACCGCCTTTTTACATGTTTATTACATTTGATATTTGATTTCAAGCTAAAGTGGGTTAATGATACTCGATGAAGTCAGAATTTCATCTCCGAAAAGTTTTAAGCATATTTAAGGAATAAATGAAATAAAAAATAACATTTGTGCGCTCCGGTAGGCTAGTTGGTAGCGTGCTGGCTTATCAGTGCGGGGGTTGTGGGTTCAATTCCCACCAGAGGCACTGGTCTGTTTTCGCTACAACGCGCCGAAGGCCATAGAAGCTAGTGCTCGGTTAGGGTAATAGTATATAATTTGTAATTATATAATTATTAATTAATAAAAACAAAAAAACAAAAAAAAATTAAATTTTTCAAAATTTCAAATTTTGGGAATTTTAAATAAAACTACACTTTTTTTTAAAATGTCCCATTTTCAGCCGATATTTGGCACGTTTTACAAAAAAAAATAAAAAAAAACGACTTCTTCCACTTGAAACCAATTGCACTAAAACTGGATGAATGAAAATCGACAAATCGATTTTTAAGGGACATTCTAATGTGTACACTCAAAAAAGTACATTATTTAACAGAAATTGCTTCCGATTTTCGGTGTAAAATAAATTTTATTCAAATTAACTAAAAATTTATAAATCTACAGAAACTTTATTAAAACTAATTTGTAGATTTAAAAGTTTTTAATTAAAGTATTTTCATTTTGAACATATTTGATTATTGTCCAAAAATTATCAGTAATTTTTGTTAAATTACAGATGTATGTATTATTTTGAGTGTATAACACTAAAATTTATATTCTAAGCATACTAAGTTTTACTCGTTATTAAATGTTTTATTTTTCAGTTTGCAAAATATTATATGTTCAATAAAAATATATAAATTTATTATCAAAACTACAATAAAACTGCTTTTTTATGTGTTTAAATTAAATGTTTGTGTGAGTTACTGAAATAAATGCATAAATTTCTATTTATTATCTATATAAATCTTTCTGTCTATATCTCTTTTCTTTCTTTTCTCTTTTCTTCCCATCTCTTTTTAACAAACTATTGCTTACCGTTTTTCATGTCTATGCCAATTGATCAAAAAAAAAAAAAAAAACATTTTATAAATTTTTCAACAAATTTTAAATTTGCAAATTTTTTTTTTAACAAATTTAATCATGTTTTAAAACTTCATATTCCTTATTTTTTTTTTTCTCTCCCCCCGCCATTTTGTTGTAACATTTTTCTTTTCCATATTTAGAATTTGAAGATGGTTGGGATAACATTGAGTTAATACCGAATATTATCTTGAATCCTGGTTTCTGTGAAACAAATGGTCAACCTTTTATAACACGCACTGTAATGTTTGAGGGCAACGATGACAGCGATGAAAGTTATGAATCTGAATCGGATCATGAACCACGCATGGATAAGTTTAAACGTAAATTATCGGTATTTTTTACAGATCCTGCAATTTACCGATCCCACATTTGAGAGTACAAAGTGATTATAATAAAATTATATTTAATTTAGTTATTGATTTTTTAATTGATTTTTTTTTATGAAAAAAACTAATTTTATTTATTTATAAAATTGTATAAAATTATGAAAGACAAAAATAAAATGTGCTTATGGTTAAACCTGTTAAAAATATTTAAATTAAGAAATTGTTGAGTATAAACGAGCTTTTGTTACCATAAAAAATATTTAAAATAAGTTTAATTAAAAGAATAATTCTGAAAGTCAGCTTAAAAAGAATGTATACAGCACAGTGGGGGATTTACAAAAAAAAATTTAAAAATTAAGGCCATTTTTTCGATTGCAATAAAATTCAGCATAGTGATAAACAACGTATTAACGAGCTTAATTTTTTGAGATGGGCCCCCAGGCAGATCCGGAGCGGTACCTCGTATATAAAAAAAAACTTATCAAGCAAACTAATGTCGTAAATGTGACCCAATTTCAAGATTGTAACATACTACTAGCAAATATCAACCAAAAACATGCTTACATGTGAGTCATTCCAAGTCAAACCGAACGATTTTTGACATCACGATTTTTGTTTGCTTTGAAATTTGGCAAAAATAGTTGACACGTATGTTTGAAAAAAATTATAAAAAAATGTTAAAGGAATTATTTGTGTTTAAAAATTCCAAAAAAAAACATGAAAAATGTTCCGATATGTCGATATTTAAATTGATATAGTTTAAAAACTAGCCGATTTAAATCTTTGATGGCTTATTTTATTCTACTTTTTCTTATTGTATTTAATTATTTACACTCAGAGAAAAGAGTATCATATTATGGTAGTTTAAGAGCATTATGATTACAATGTCTAACAATCATAATATAATCTTGGCAATCACATTATGATTCTAAATAATGATAAAATCGTATTCCGTAATCATAATATGATCAGCCAGAATCATATGTATGATAATTATATATATATATAATGTCCTATGGTTCCTTAAGAGGAACAAAGGGCCACATGTATGATAATTAAGAACATAATGTATGTATGATAATTAAGAACATAATATGATAATTTCATGTCCACAATCATGTTCAATCATATTTTTTCTCTGCGTGTATGTTGCTATTTTTTAAATGTTTTTTTTTTACTTTTTAACTTTTGTTTTTATTTTTTACACCTTTCGACCACACCTAAAAATAATAAAAAAAAAATATAAGAGCCACGCACTTCTTTTTAATAAATACTGAAATTTTTCAAATGGGACGGCGCTTACTGGTTTTGTAACCGATTTTAAAATCAATTAGCTCATTTGAAAAAAAAAACACTTTAGAACCTGGGGAGCCAAAAAATTAATACAAAATTTTAACTACTTCACTGTGAACAGGGTGATCCAAAATACCCTTTTTCTGTTTTTTTGCAAAGTTGTAAATTTTTTTGATTTTTCCACAGTTCATATGTTTATAATTTTTTTTGTTTTCAGAGATATTAACTTCGGATAATTTTATTTTTTTGTCCGTTAAATTTTTGTTTTAATTTTTTTCCTGCTGCGCTCAATTCTCCAATTCAAAAATATTAGCAAACATTTTATTAATTATAGTTATTAAAATGTTTGTTGTTATTTTTGAATTGGAGAATTAGGCGCCGCAGGCAATTAAGTTTTTTTAAATTCCTTGACTGCGGCGCCTAATTCTGCAATTCAAAAATAACAACAAACATTTCAATAACTATATTATGACTTAACAAATTATGATAACTATATTGAGATTTAATATATTTATTAGGGCATTCAAATTACTCGAGTTTGAATTTGTGCGAGTAAACGAGTAACTCGATTTTGAGTTGTTAACATAAGCGATTAATCGAGTACGATTTTAACATTAATCGAGTAACTCGAATAATTTTATTTCATTAGTTTTTCCTTAAAAATACATAATAACCAGGGCCCGGAAGTTCATGCAAATCCATGTTTTTCTCCTTAATTCTAAGAACAGGATAAATAAAATATATTTGCGAATCAAAGAATTTTGCGTTAAAATATCATCGTTTCGTTAGTGCATATTTTGCTATAAATGTATATTTTTGCTTTAAATGAATGATTTTACTAATTTTTTTTTTTTTTTGAATATTTTTACTATTTTATTTTTAAATTCATATTTTTATTGCATTTTTCTTAGTTTCTCGATAAAAAATTTAATTTTATTTTATGCAAATTGTGATTTAGAGAAACAGTTTTAAGCGGATTTATAAATGCTAATTTTTTAATAAAAATAATTAAACTTTTTTTTAGGTTGTATATTAAACAATACAATTTATCTTTAAAATGTAATTGAAATTGCTTAAAAAGATGAAAAATAAATATTTTTTTTGTTCTTTCTTTGAAACTCTCAAAATCTCAGTTTGGCTTTTTAGCAAACTGATGTGATATAAACTCAGAAAATCAATACACATCAAAATACACCAATTACAAACTTCGACGTTGAGCGATCTTTTTCTATATTAAATAACCTTTTCGTTTTTAATACAATTCAAAAAAAAAATTGATTGCATATTTTTTTTAGTTTTAAGTGCATATTTAAAGATTTTTAATGCATATCATAGGCGCTTAAAACACACTTTATAAGGACATGAAGTTTTTGTTCCTGATAATAAAACACACAAAAAATACGTTTTTTCTTTTATTTTCATAAAGTTCGACTTTAAGCATTTTTTATAAATATCAGAAATAAAATGGCAGAACTAGCAGTACATGCCTTGGAGTAATATAAAGAAAATTTATATTAAATAAAACTTATATTAATAATAAATAATATATATTAAATTATATTTTGTTCGATTTTATTTTGTTTGCAAAATAGACAATTTTTAATGTATGTGATTAAGTTGAATAAAGATCTAAATGAAAGAAATGAGTGACGGCTAAATTCGAACTGTAACACCAAAAGATGATGAAATAAGTTTAATTCGATCTTTGCCAAAAAAAGTTATTACAATCTAATTCTTTTGCGATATTTGCGATTTTTTTTTTTTGAATAATTACATATATATATCAAAATGTTGCTTAATTTATGGAAATCGGATCTTTTGCTCTTAAATTTGTTTTATAGTTTCAATGCCTACATAAACTAACTCTTTATTAGAGTATGTCTGCAATTGTTTCAAGGGGACGTTTTTCTTTAAAATAACCAAAAAAAATATTTTATATCCCTTCAATGTTGCCCCTATAGTGGTGCCAGCTAAAAAAGTAATAGCCCCACTAAAATGTCTTACATTTAAATTAAAACGGTAACTGCCATATGGCTATATATTTTATAAAAAAACTTTTTTAAAAATACGAACAATTTAATTATTTTTTATAAAATATTAACTGAAATAGAACAAATTTGTTTTTACTCGATTAACTCGATTAATCGAATAAAATTTTTCGAGTTATTCGTTAATCAAAATTGGCTATTTTGACTTACTCAAGCAATTGTTTTACTAAAATTCATCGATTAATCGGTTAACCGATTGAATATCCTAATATTTATTGAAATCTTTGACATTTCAAGTACGTCATTTTAACAATTCGATTATGATTATTTTTTCTGTTCCAGTTTATAAATACATATAAACAATTTATTGATATGTACTGCTTAAACAAAACCAAAATATGCCCTCCATAATATACTCTAAAAAGTGCATACATTTACAATACTATGTAGGTAAAGACCACTGCAAATATAGTTAAAAACAAATGAAATTTCACTTAAAGAAAGGACGACTTACATTTCAGTAAATTCAACTAACATTGTCCTTTTATTTTTAATGTTCAAAAAATGACTTACAATTGTAGTAAAAATTAACCACATGTTAGTAAATTTATTTTTTTTAATAACAAAAAAACAACTGTAAAAAACTAATGTAAAATCATAAAACATTCATTTGATGTGGTTTGTTTTTTTAGTAAAAAAATTTTATTTGTTCTACAAATGACTGACATTTACATTAAAAATAAAGAAACTGTATTACAATCCAAACAACTACATATTTTTAAAGCAGAAGTTCCCAGAGTGTACCAAATACTTTTAACTTTATTTAGAAAACATACAAACAATTTATGCTTTTCGGTTGAGATTAATAAAGGGTCCGCCATCTAACTTTTTTTTCAACTAGTGCTTATTTCGTGAATGGTAACACTTAGCTCATGTCTGATTTGACAGAACGAATATGGTTGTCCGCTGAACGAATATGGTTGTGTATACGCTTGAACAACGCTGTGGCAGAAAGTGTGCGTGAAGCGCCATCAACATCAATTCACCGTCGTTCTCAACAATTGAACATTTCGGAGACATCATTGAGACGAATTTTGCATAAAGACCTTGGTATGACGCCATACAAAGTCCAATTGGTTCAGGAGTTGAAGCCAACTGACCATCCAATGCGTTTTCGCTTCGCTAAGTGGGCCTGCGATCGACTTACAGAAGATGCCGAAATACAGCTGCACACAATCGATAATGTGCTTAAAAATTGGACCGATCGTGTAGGCTACTGCATGGCCAGCCGAGGCAGCCATTTGAATGAAATTATTTTCCATTATTAACCGGAAAGATTGTACTTTCAAATAAAAAAAGAAATTTGAGAAAATATTCAGTAGTTTTTTTTTATAGCATTTTCAAAAAAAAAAAGTTATTTGGCGGACCCTCTATAAAAAAAATCACTGATCACCTATAAATTCTGGGAACCTTGTTCAATAATATTAAACTTAGACAATAATTTATTTAAGTGCATGTCTCGGATTGAAAAATTAAAGTCAAATATATCTTAATAGAAGTCTTTGAAGGTTGTGGCATTAGCCCCCGCCTGATCCCCGTATAAAATCCAGTCGAAATTCCAAAAAAATCATAATTTTGGTAATTTTCTAAACATTTTTAGGAATTATCGGATTCTAATTTTTAACCCTCTAACGGGTAAGGCTGCCTCAGGGCAGTCTTCATAAAATTTACCACAAATGCGTCAAATGAGCCTTTTTTACTTAGAAATTAATAAAGGGTCCGCCAAATAATTTTTTTTTTTTTTTTTGAAAATGCTATAAAAAAAACTACTGAATATTTTCTCAAATTTCTTTTTTTATTTGAAAGTACAATCCTTCCGGTTAATAATGGAAAATAATTTCATAAATGGCTGCCTCGGCTGGCCATGCAGTATGAGCTTCATCTGAAAAGATGATTTTTTTGGCAAAATCGGCATCGGAAAAAAAACGTTTATATTCCGATAGAAAACTAAATTTGCTAAATATTTTGCAAATAAATTTTTCGTGTCCCGTCCACGGTTTGGAAGCGTGAAAGCTTTAAAATCAAAATTTCGTAAAATTTCAAAAACTAATTATTTTTTAAAAAAATATAGTTTTCAAAAATCTAAAAAACCAATTTAAGTTGACTAAAAACTCTTTATAATAAAGTATAAGTAAGATTTAAGCTTTATCTTTAATAATAAGTCCTTACTTTAGTCCAAGGACTCGCAGGATTTTATCAAGATTCCTCTAAATGATATCGTCTTAACTTATAAACTAATAGACGGATTTTTGTAAAATTTCGGAGAAAGAAGACTTTAGGTATTAATAGCAAAGCGTTGAAGTTTGAACAATATAGTTTATATACTTCTTCGCCTAGTTTCGCTTTTTCCAAAAAGCGAAAATCGCGATATCTTTTTAAATAGGAGTAGGAAAAAATTGTTTTTCGAGCGTGGTTATGTCTTGATAAGAGAAATATTGTTTGTACAAAACTTCTCTTTTATATGCTTTAGTTTCCAAAATGCACCCTAAAATATTTTGGCTCATATCGCCTAAATTAGGCAACGATAGACAATTTTGTTGAAGAACTTCATATTTGTTTTTCGAGTGGAGCACATGGTATGAATTTCGTTGCAAAACATAGTTTGCCAGTTAGAATGCTAATAGTATTTATTTGGATTTTCCAAATTCTGATCTGCCTCTAGTCTTTTATTATTTTTTACTTTGATTTTTGTATTAAACTAGATTTTCAGTTTTAAACAGGTGCCGTTTCTTATCCACTCAAGATTTTGCATTGAAATTTTCTTAATTGTATTGGGCCAGATTTTGCAAAAAAAATCCCCGACTAAGGTAATGTCTGTGGGCCCATCTCAAAAACTTAAGCATATTTATCACTATTCTAAATTTTATTGCAATCGAACTAAACTACCCAATAAAAAACTTATTTCTAGTTTTTTTTTTTGGAAATTCCCCTACTCTGCACAGGTAATAAAAAATTTCTTCTTTTATTTTTAATTATTTCTGCTATTTTTAAGAAAATTTAAAATAACTAACGATATCTGCTATGTAATTTCAATCTTTATGTCTAAATTGTTGCTTTCAATGGTAAGTTATCTCTTTTTCACTAAAATAAATCTCTGACTTTTAGAATTAATTATAAATAATAATAAAATTTTAATTTTTAAAACATACTCGTAGATTAG
The DNA here is from genome assembly GCA_021234595.1 of Delia radicum. Lineage (NCBI taxonomy): Eukaryota > Metazoa > Arthropoda > Insecta > Diptera > Anthomyiidae > Delia > Delia radicum. The sequence continues at coordinate 80,435,952 of CM037852.1, read as the reverse complement.
AGCTCGTCAGAAAAGTATAAATTTTTTTTTTATTACTTTTTTAAATGTTTTTGCATCAAAAAAAATGGCTTTATTATATTTTTTAAACTCCCACTCATTCCACATGCGCACGGCGGCCAAAAACGATGATTTTGGGTCCCATTTCCTACAGAGCAAAAAGAGCAGTATTTATATGAAATTTGTATTCTTCTTTCGATTCTACACTAAAAATTATTTTAAAAAACTTTTTCGTGTTTTTAAATTTCACCATTTAGGAAATAGAATGGTAGGAATCCAATTTCTTTACAAAAAAAAATTGTAAAGTATTTTTTTTATTACACACAATCAAACAGCAGTTTTATCTGAGAAAAATGGTGCAAAAAATGTTCGCTTTATGGTAACCCAGTAAAAAGTTGTTAGGTTTTCCAAATGTTGTCTTTAATAAAATGCAATATTTTATTGATTAACAACTATTTAACGGGACGCGATAAATCGAAAATGTTTGTAGCATTTTTTGTAGCTCAAAATACTTTTTCATTGTGTGTGTTTAAATAAACATTTTTATTATTTTTTATAAAATTGATACCTAATCACATTTCAGTGATTCTCAATATATAGAACGTTTTTATACAATTGTTCCTAGTTGGTAACACATTTTTTTGTGGGTGATTAAAAAATTTTTTTTTTAAATGTTTTTTAAAATAAGTGAGTTTTCCGTCCACTCTATTGCCTAAACGGTGCACTCTAAAAACTGTAAAAAAAAATCGTTTATTTTTAATAATTTTTTGCGTAAAATCGAATGTCGAGAAATAAACTTGTAAAAATAGCAGAAAAAGCTGCTAAAAATAAGTTAAAAATTACCTTGCAGAAAAAACTGCTAAATTTAGCAGATTTTTTTGCTTAATATTAATTAAATAAGAATAAAGGTCGAAAAAAAACATAATTTTTATTTTTAATAAAAATTATAACAAACTTGTATAAAAGGCAGAGTACCGCCAAGTTTACTTCCCCTGTTTTGCTTACAAACTAAACAAAATATAAAAAGGAGAGAGAAACAAAAAAACGTGTATTGAATATCCACCAGAGGTGGATCTTGCACATCAAACAAGTTTTCAATTTATTTTTTGATCAATGGTTATAATCTTTAACTAGTTCATATGTATGTTTGATGTTTGGCATGGGATTGTTACCGCTTTCAAAACGTGTTCTGATGATGGGAACCTAGAAAATTCCCGAAATAGATCTATCAACACATTCCTGAAAGGGTCAAATAATAAATTTGAAAACAAAAAACTCTATAGATTATTTGTTAGGACAATATCCTAATGAAGAAATATAGAGTATGGCCTCGAACTTGAATAATATTCATTTTCATTAAATAAGAATAGCAAAAAGAAATCTGTTAACTTTAGTTACATTCGATGTGAGATTTAGTTAATTGAAAATAACATTTTACAGTGTAAAATTAGTAAAAACTTTTACTAAATACAGTCGAACTTCCATAAACCGAACTTCTCTAACTTGAATTTTCTCTAACTCGAACTAATTAGGTTGGCAGAAGCGTTAAGAGAATAAATAACATACAATTCTTCTTCCGTAACTCGAACTTCCACAACTCGAAGTTCTCCATAACTCGAACGAAATACATACATACGAATTCTATAACTAGAATTTTTTTGCTTTTTTGTTTTGGTTTGTTTATTTTGCTTGTCTAGCTGGTTTGTATATTTTGATTGCTTTTTTACGGGGAAATCCCTTTTTGTACATCATGTGCTTTTTTTGTTTGCGTATCAGTACTCCGCATAAATGTCATTCGCCTTAGATGATAAATGAAAAAATCGCATTTTATTTTATTATCATGGCAACTAAACGTGTTTTAAAATGTTTGTCAATTGAAGAAAAATACAAACTAATAAAAAATGTCGAAGGTGGATTAAAGAAAAAGGATGCAGCTGATAAATATGGTATCCCGGCTAGTACGGTCTCAGCGATTTTTAAAAATAGAGAATCAATTATCAACTCTTTTGGATCTGGATTTCGTCTACATAGTAAACGAGTTAAGACCCCAATATTCATGGAGTTATTCAAAACTTGAAAGTTTTCTATCGTAGCAGAATAGTAAACGAAACACTAATAAAGAAGCAGGCATAGAGGTAAACGAAAAACAGGATATTACACTATTGGATTGTATCAATCATGTAACAAAAGCTTGTGATATTCATGTCAGTAAACAAACCATAGCGACTTGCTTCAAAAAAGCTGGATTTGGTCAGTATTTTGAATGGGAAGAAGAAAATGACATGCCTCTAATTTTTTTGAGTAATATTGACGAAACTGAAAACGTAATTGAAGCTGACTACGAAGCATGGTTAAAAGCAAACAAAATAACTTGTAATGCTACTCTTCAGGATTATATTGAAGTAGATAATGAGCTTTGCACGACTGACTTTCCGACAGATGATGATATTGTTGAGCGTTACTATTCTGTATCAGAGGATCCAGTCTTGAGCGGATCGGAGAGTGATGGCGAGGGTTCGGTGGAAGAAACTATTTATCAGCCTTCCAGAAATGATATAGAAAATTCTTTCCGAACATTAAATTTATATTTAAATACGAATGACACTACAACTGATGAGCACTATAAGGCTTTAAGAGCAATTCCATATGAAAACGATCAAAATTGGCAAATTTTTGGACGACCCCTCTCCGATTTTAAAATAAATAGTCTCAATCGATTGCCCAGCAAAAAATAATGTACCTACATATTTTTTTTTTTTTTATAGTGACTGGTTTAGTGGTGGTGTGCACCACTGTCATGTGACAAAATTGAAGAATTCTTCATAAGGGACCTCATTGAAAGTTGTTAAAAAAAAAAAAAACTACTAAAGCAATCGCAACGAGTGATAGCTCGTTGGAAAGGTATTGAATCAGGCTTTAATTGAAAAATAAAATTTTCCTAATTTTTCTCAGAAATTTACCTTTTTTCCCATGAAAATTAAATTTTCCCATGAAAATTAAATTTTCCGATTTTCCATAGAAGCTCCTAAATTTTCCGGCTAATTTTATTTTTTTTGGATTCCTCATAATTGTTGCTTTAAGAATCAGCAATAAAAAAATGGGCCCCGACTCCTTGTTTGGACAGGAGAAGAGCATTTAAGAGACCACCTTGTTCTCATTGTTTTTATATTTTTTATAATTGAATTATTTTTAATTTTTAACAAGAAAAATTAGGAAAATTTTATTTTTCAATTAAAGCCTGATTCAATACCTTTCCAACGAGCTATCAAACAAAAATTGAAGAATTCTTCATAAGGGACCTCATTGAAAGTTGTTTTAAAAAAAAACTACTAAAGTTATCGCAACGAGTGATAGCTTTCAATGAGGTCCCTTAAGAAGAATTCTTCAATTTTGTCACATGACAGTGGTGCACACCACCACTAAACCAGTCACTATAAAAAAAAAAATATGTAGGTACATTATTTTTTGCTGGGCAATCGATTCTATTTATTTTAAAATCGGAAAGGGGTCGTCCAAAAGGTGATCGCTTTCATATGGAATTGCTCTTAAACAAGTTAGAGTCATTTTTTACTGAAAATAACAAAAAAAATTAATTTTCAGTCACTAAACACATGCTTGCAATTGATTATTTTTTTCAAATTTTTTTCTGTAACTCGAAGTCTGCGTAAATTGAAGTTTTTTTGGGATAATGATGATTCGAGTTATGGCAGTTCGACTGTATTTGCAAACTCAAAATAGCAATAATATTATTAATAATTAACAAAATGTTTGCTATATTTTCCTCAAATTTAGTAGAATGCAAATAACAGTTTATTTTGCTAAAAAATTGTAGGTTGCTGATTTTATAACGGCAGACTTTTATTTGCATTAAAAAATTTAAAAAATTTCACATTTTGTAATGATTTTTTTTAGCAGATTATGCTGTTACTTTCAATTAACAAAAATTTAGCTCAAATATAACTAAAATTTTTAAATTCAACAGATTTATTTTTGCTATTCTTACATTACTAATATTTAGCAAAAAATCTGCTAATTTTAGCAGTTTTTTTCGCCAGGTAATATTTAACTAATTTTTTGAAGCTTTTTTTCTATTTTTAGAGGTTTATTTCTATGAGTGTACTTATAAATACATCCCTTTTTGCTCTCTATTTAAAACGGACCCTTAATCAACGTTTTTGGTCACCGCGCGGATGTGAAAGGAGTTGAAATTTTAAAAAATAATTACGCCATTTTTTATTAATGCAACGTAAAAAAGTGATGATATCCCAAAATGAAATTTTTTGTGACGAGCTCTAATATGTTGATTTCTAGTGTCCGACCCAAAAGTTCGGCCAAAAAACTATATTTTGTAGATTTTTTGATATCTAGAGGCAATGATGACAAATTTTGGTTTTGGAAACATGTTTGTTGATCCGATTTAATTCGATTTTGTGTATAAAATTAAAGAAAAGTTAAGTTTAGGTATAAAGTTAAAAGTTCGGCCGCCGAACTATTTTCGATTTGGCCGAACTTTCAAAGGCCGAACAGTGAATTCATTGCTTAACTACAGACTTTTCTTCAAATTTTACACTTAAAATAGCATCTAATCAACCCAATAAACATTTTTCCATCCGCCAAATTTGTTTATAATGCTTTAAAATACCGAATACAGACCAAATGCATTTTCTGGCCGAACTGTTCGGTCGGACACTATTGATTTTCAAGCCAACTGTCCAGCAAAAAAAAGAATGTCGCAGCAATGCCAAACTAACAGTATTTGTTCACTTATAAGAAACTAAGAAAAAATGGAACAACTTTTTCAGTTTTTCCAAAAAATACGCGTGGTTAAGTATTGACAAATCTTGAGATAGTTTTTAGTATATTATTTATCATTTCTTAACTGAATTTGTAAAATTCTTAAAATTTTACTATATCTCTATATTTTTTATAGAAAATTTGAAAAAAAAATAAATTTTTTAGAAAAAATAAGAACTAGTTCTAAACATTTAGAGTAGTACAAAACTCATTTTTTCTAAAACTCGGCCAAAATTTTATAATTTTTTTTTTATTAAAAAAGGTTAAATGTTTTTTTACCGATCCAGAAAGTTTCATCGTGTAACTCGTATTAGTTTGGGAATTTTGTCCTTGATATATATTTAAATATTACGTATCAGCAATAAATAATACATATGGGTGATTTAATATAAAGTGACCGAACTTTTGAAACCAATGTTTTGTGATGGGGATGAAACTTGCACCAAGTTGAGTCCTATTGGGTAGTAGCTATGACACAAAATTTCAGCGGGATCGGTACAGAACTCTCCGAATTGGAGGATGTTGAATTTCTACATTTTAGTCAATCATCACTTTTTTCGGATTGTAGTTAGAAAATTTTGTCCAAAATGATTTCGATAACTTTTTCTTCAATATTATTAAAAAAAAGGTAAAAAGTTAAAAAAAATAAAAATTTTTTTTTTTTACTTTTTTTGTTTTTAATGGGATGCGACTTGTTTATCTTTCTTCTTTTCTTCCAAACTTGGGTACTTTTTGTACCAGAAGTTTTAAGTGCTCGCCATTTTTTTATTTCCTTTCCGATTTTCATAAAATTAACATATTACTAATTTGCCAGTAAAGACCAACAAAATTCTTATGTTATCTCTTAAGGTTCCCGAGATATTCCCATTTGAAAATGGAAAATTCCAAATTTAATTCGAATCAAGTCCAGTTTTTTGCGAATAACGGGACCAAGTCAAGGCTAAAAAAAACTGGTTATTTAACCAAAAACTTTTCGATTAAATAAAAAACTATTTAAAAATAAAAAATAACAATAAAATTAATGTAATATCTTGTTCCACTCGCAAACTACATTAGTTTAAAGTATGAATTAAGAATCACCAACAGTCTTTACCTCCAGATAAATACACAGGTAGAAATTGCCAACCGTATCAAAAAAATAGTACTGGCAAATCACTAATATTTTTGTAAAACCAATCGTGTTAATAATTATCAAAGGTACAACTAATATTGTACTATGGAAAACACTACTTTTTTTGAAAAGCATGTGTTTTGCCAGTACCACCTTCATAAGTCTTTGCCAACATTGTTTTTAACAATATTACATTTAAATATGATATATAAGAATATGACCGAACTGTATTGCAGCTTTTTAAATGTGTTTTATTGCGCCCCAGTATGCTAGTTGGTAGAGTGCTAGCTGAGCAGTACGGGGGTAGTGGGTTCGATTCATACCAGAGGCACTGCAACGAGCCGGAAGCCAAAGCAGCTAGTGCTCAGTTAGGGTAATAGGATATAATTTGTAATTATAGGATTATTAATAAATGAAACAAAAAAAGCAACAAAAAATGTATTTTAGCTATTTAAAAGCACAAAATTTGTTGGATTAATAACTTTATACCAACGGTGGCAAGTTCGATCAAACCAACGGTGGGCCACTGTTATCTATCGGGTAACAGAACAATACTGTCAAAATTGTTAATCCCACGTTCTGCCAACGCATAACCGACCGTCGCCGACTCTTTGCCAACACTGTGCCGATTGTATTTTTCTGCCTGGGTACTTTCTTTCATATAAAGTATGCATAATATTTTCGTGTAAAAGAGATTTGGATTAAAAAATTCTTGATTTTAATATTCTTTTCCCCAAAGTTCCAAAATATGCACGCCTTAAATTATGTAGCAGAAGCGGTTGTAGATATTCCAACATATACCTAATTTATTGAAAAAGTACCTTTTAATTCCCGCTTTAAATGTAGACATGGCAGAAAACATTTCAATAAATCACATTTTTGGAAATTTGTATTTTATTTTTGCATTACGTCAATTCAATACGATTACGATTCTCCAATCGTATTGCCTGGAAGAAAAGTTTTATTGCGGTAACAATCGTATTCGTATTACGGAAGATACCCCTGTTGTTAGAAAAACGTGTCCCGAATGCAATACTTTACAGCAATATAAAAGGAGGATAAATAGGCAATATTGCTTTATTATCATTTAGAAGATATGAAAAAGTTTTGCACATATCGCCGATGTATCTTCTGGAAGATAAAAAGAAGATATCGCTAAAAACCACCCAAATGATAAAAATATATTTTCATATACATTTTTTATACTTTTTATTAAAAACAAACATACGAGAGCGGTCCTAAAATTAAGCGAACTGATGAATAGATAGCGGTTTGAAGTAGTCTGAAAAAAAAATACTTTGGTAAAAAGTGGCAAACTTATAAAACATATGTTTTAAGTTTCAAGTCGCCACGTTGTTTAGTATTTTTGTTTGGAGTCATCAAAAATAAACTCAGTGAATTCGTAAACATGGAACAAATTGGTCACCGTTATGTAATTCAATCATTTTATTTGAAAGGGTCATTCCAACCAATATTAAAGACGAGCTGGTTCTACTCTGGCTGAGTCTGCTCCTTCGTTTACGACTATGTAATATTGGGTGGCCGAGTTTAAACGAGGCCATACGAGCGGCCAAGACTAACACCGTAGTGGTCGACCAATTGAGGTGTCCAGACCAGAAACGGTTAAGAAAATCCACAAATTGGCATTAGATGATCTTGGGCTGAAGGTGCGTGAGCTGACTGAAATGATAGGAATTTTAAATAGGGCTATACATCGCTTATTGACCGAAAATTTAGAAGAATAGAAGACAATGCAGCAGTTCACACATCAACTATTGCTATGGCCAAAACCAATGAATTAAAGTTAGAATTGCTTCATCACGCACCTTATTCGACAGATTTAGCTCGATTTGATTATTTTCTATTTCCAAACTTAAAAAAATGGCTCGGTGGTGAAAGATTTGCCAACTATGAAGATTTACACTTGGAATACCATGTAGGTAAAAACCACTGCAAAAGTAGTTAAAAACAAATGAAATTTCACTTAAATAAAGGACGACTTACATTTTAGTAAATTCAACTAACATTGTCATTTCGCACACCTAGTTTGAAGGTGACTTAACTCAAAATTTTAGTTTTTCGGGTTTATATGTTTAAACTGAGTACAATACACTTGTTTATCTATAAAAAAAATTCAGTGTATTTTGTTGTTGTTAACTGTTGCTAAAAAACAGTTATGTCTTTCTTTATGTTTCAATTGGTATATGGTTGCAAATATTTTTTTTTTTCGATTTCTGAAAAATTAAAAATTTTGAGTTGAGTCACTTTTGAACTGGGTGTGCGATTTGTTTTTAAATGTTCAAAAAATTACTTACGATTGTAGTAAAACTGAACCACATGTTAGTAAAAAATAAACAAACTTTTATTTTTTTTTTTAAATAACAAAAAACAACTGTTAAAAACGAATGTAAAATCATAAAACAGTCAGTTGATGTGGTTTGTTTTTTTAAATGAAAGGTTAGTAAAAAATTTAATTTGTTCTACAAATGACTGACTTTTACATTAAAAATAAAGAAACTGTATTACAACCCAAACAACTACATATTTTAAAACCAGAAGTTCCCTGAGTGTAGAGTCTGCAGTAGATGGCTATTTTAAGAAGCTAAACAGTTCTTACTATAAACAGAGTATCAAAGCAAAAATTATCACAAAATGTATCAATATTTAACCACGCCTACTTGACCCATTTTCTTGGAAAATGTTAAAAAGTTATTCCATTTTTTCTTAGTCTCTTATAGGTGGTTGTTAGTTTGGCATTACTGCGATATACTTTCTCCTGTAGCCGGGGCAGTTGGCTTGAAAAGCTTCATATACGTATTAACTAACTACAAACCAAAATTATAATTATTTTGTTATTTTAACAAATATTATTGTTCGATAATTTTAAGTTTTAAATTTATTTCTCCAATACTATAAACAAAAACACTGCCAATTATTTAATATTCTGAAAGGTTGGCATATTATACTTTTGTTCATTATTATATAAATTATATAAATATTGGCTTTTAAACATAATAAAATATTCATAAACAATTTAAATTGGTTGAGTAAATACATTCAAGTTAAAATATAACTATAATAATTATACATTGTAAAAAAATTACATACATAACGAAAAATAATAAATTAAATATTAAAATGAATTATAATTATTGCTGTGATATAAAAATTTTCAAATGACAAAAAAAAAAAAAAAATATTAAAAACACAATTTTAAATAAAATATATTTATTAGAGTTCGTCAGAAAAGTATAACATTTCTTTGTTTTTGCGATATCACCACTTTTTTAAATGTTTTTGTAGCAATACAAAAAATGGCGCTGATTTAGGATCCCTTTTCCTACAGAGCAAAAAGAGCTATATTTATACGAAATTTGAACTCCCATTTAGATTCTACACCAAAAATTATTTTATAAAAACTGTTTTCTTGTTTTCAAAGTGTACCATTTAGGAAATAGAATGGTCGGACAAAGTTACATTTTTTCAAAAAAACCTATAAAGTATTTCACAATCAAAAAGCATTTTCATCTCAAATAAATTATGCAAAAATTTTCGCAATTATGCAAAAATTTTCGCTTTATGGTACGCCCATAAAAAGTTCTAACGTTTTCAAAATGTCTTTACTAAAATGCAATATTTTACTGATAAACAATTTTTTAACGGGCCGCGATATATCGAAAATGTTTGTAGCATTTTTCGTAGCTCAAAATACTTTTTCATTGCGTGTGTATTTTTACAAAATTTATACCATAATAACTTTTTAGAGGTTTGCGATATATCGAAAATTTGTGTACCATTCTTTTCAGTTGGTAATAAATTTTTTTTTCGTGTGTGATTAAAAAAATATTGAATATCCACCAGAGGTGGACCTTACACATAACAAACAAGTTTTCAATTTATTTTTTGATCAATGGTTATAATCTTTGACTTCAAGCTCATATATTAGTTCTCATGTAGTGAGTAAACTATAGTTTATATGAATGTTTGATGTTTGACATGGGATTGTTACCGCTTTCAAAACGTGTTCTGATGATGGGAACCTAGAAAATTCCCGAAAAAGATCTATAAACACATTCCTGAAAGGGTCAAATAATAAATTTGAAAACAAAAACTCTATAGATTATTTGTTAGGCCAATATCCTAATAAAGAAATATAGAGAATGGCCTCGAACTTGAATAATTTTCATTTTCAAAAAATATATTTTTAAAAGTTATTGAAAAAATGAGTTTTCCGTCCACTCTATTGTCTAAACGGCGAAGTTTAAAAACTGCGAAAAGTGTTCTTTTACTCGAGTTTGAATTTTAACGTCTTTTTCCGACAATTTCAATTAATACTATAATAAATATGCAATTTTATTTAATTTTAATTGTGAAAGGCGTGGTAGAGAAGAATGAGTGTATTTTCTAAAAATCATAACTACATTGCAAATTTTCAATTTTCTGAATCAGACTGTGCAGTTTCTGGTATTGAACCTTCGTCAGTGACCCTGTTTTTTTTTTTTTTTTTTTTTTTTGAATACTGTAATGTTTGATGTTTTTATTTGCTCGATTGCGTCTATATAACATTTTCTGTGCAATCACTGACCGTGGTATAGATAAACTAATTTCTAATGCCACATGTACTCGCACTACACGTTAGACAGAGCGCTTTAGCGCACTGATCTATCGCCGGGTCGAGTTTTGTTGTGATGTTTTGTAGGGACACGCCTACATCAGATTGCTTTTCACAATTTGTTAAATAAGTTTTGGGACTTTAGCACATTTAATTACTATAAATGCAATTAATGTTTATCCCGATGAAAATAAATTTAAAACTAGTTTTATTCAATACACAGTGTTTTTTTTTTTTGCATACATAATCTCAGAAGTACAACTCCAACAACACAATAGTTCTATTTTTAGAAACATACCTCAGTCTAATGTCCACTGTTTTCCCATAAGTTGTAAGTGATGCCACATCTATGATATATTTTTTGTATTTTCGATAGATGGCGCTTACGTAGTTAGGGAAGAATTGTCAGAGAGCAAAGTTTACTCATAAAATTAAATTTTTTTTCACTGTAGTAAAAGTGACCCCAAATCGGCGTTTTTGGCCAACGCTCGTGCGCATGTGGAAGGAGGTGAAATTTAAAAAAAATAATTACTCCATTTTTTTAATAATGCAGAAACCATAAAAAAGTGATGATATCCCAAAATAAAATTGTGGCGACGAACTCTAATATTTATGTATGCTAATGCTTACTTCACTATGATTAATTTGAAATTATTTTTTTTTGCAGGAGGCTGCCTTTATGCACTCTTATCCTGTTATTCTGCATTTTTTAAATTTAAAAAGTTTTAACGAAAACATTTAATAATTTTTGACATAAAACGAACCACTTAACTGCTACACTCATAGAATTAAACCCGTAAAAATAGCAGGAAAAGCTACTAAAAATTAGTTAAAAATGTGCTTGCAGAAAAAACTGCTAAATTTAGCAGATTTTTTTGCTAAATATTAAGACAGCAAAAATAAATCTTGTTAATTTTACAAAATTTTAGTTATATTCGATGAGAATTTTAGAAAATTGAAAATGGCATTCTACTCTGTAAAACTAGCAAAAACTTTTACTAAATATTTGTAGACAAACAAAAAATGTACACACAGAAAAAAAAGTGCCAACCGAATTGAAAAGTGTATACTAATAGTAACAACTTATAAATTCTGTTAATACAACGATATTTACATTAGATTTATGAATATTTTGGGTGTTGCAACTAAAATTCAGTTGAATTGACGGCACTTTGTTGTGAAAACTAACGTTAAGTTGTGCCAACCGTCTGAAATTCGTAATAACCAAATTTGAGTCGTAGTAACTGAATTTCAGTTGGTAAATAGCTAAATTTTTTTGCTATATTTAATTCAAATTTAGAAGAATGCAAAAAACAGTTTATTTTGCTAAAAAACAGAAATTTTTGCTAAAATATTATAGATTTTATTCGCATACAAAAAAAACTTTAAGAATTTCACATTTTTTAATGATTTTTTTTGTCTACTAATATTGAGTAAATGATTTTACAAACTATTTTGTTGCTTTAAATTAACTAAAATTTAGCTCAAATATAACTTAATATTTGCAATTGCAACAGATTTATTTTTGCTATTCTTATATTACTAATATTTAGTAAAAAAGTCTGCTAATTTTAGCAGTTTTTTCTGTAAGCTCATTTTTAACTAATTTTTAGTAGTTTTATTTCTATTTTTAAAGGTTTATTTCTATGAGTGTAGGTCTGTCAAAGGGTATAAGAAGAAGCTTCCGACAATGGGGCACAAACGCCACACCTTTTATCTCTAAATTTAATAGATCTATTAAAAAAGTTCTAATAACAAATTGTATTATTTATTGTGTTGTTTGATGTGTTTACTGTACTGGTGGACCCGGATTGACATCTTTTTGTGTTTTCAGGGGTTAAAAAATACACAGTGGAGCAAAAGTGAGACAATGTTTCAAATTAAAACGCAAGAAGTAATTAATATCCAAGTCTTTAAAAAAAACTCTAATTAGGTATAAAGGTATAATGATGTGTCGTCCTCATAATCAAAGGAGTCCATCCATTTGACCTTTAAAAATAAGAGGCCAAAATGTGTCAAAATTTCTTTAAATACAAGCAAATGTGTTCTTATAAAACTTACTATTTAATTATAAATTTAATCAAAGTAAGTGAAAACATAATAGTTTTTGAGTAAAATAGTTAAAACTCATTTATTATTTATCAATACACTTAGAATATTCTTACAGTAACTACATGTAGGTCATTCGGGTAGTAAACAGTAGTAGTTGTTTTAACTGCTATTGTATACGCAGAGAAAAAATATGATTGAACATGATTGCGGATACAAAATTATCATATTATGATCATAATTATCATATATATGATTCTATTTAGCTGATCATATTATGATTACCGAGGACGATTTCATCGTCATTTAGAATCATAATATGATTGCTACGATCATATTATGATTGTCAGGCATTGCAATCATAATATGCACTTCATAACATGATGCTCTTAAACTATCTATAAACTATGATGTTATTTTCTCTGCGTGTAGTCCCGTTTCTATGAGAAAATGAAAAACAACTAATTTGCCGGGTAATATAAAGTTTTGCTGGGTACATACAAAAAATTTTATTAATTACAAAGGAAACCTTTGTTTGCCAACGAAATTGCATATATGGGGTTGATTCCAAGCGTTAAATGAGGCACAGAAATATTTTCGACGGAAAACTGTTTAGTTAAAAAAGTTTATAAAATCGTTAATTATCTTTATTTGAAAAGTGCTTGCACGAACTTATAATATAGCAAAAACTCGTCACTTTTCTGTTTGAAATTAGAATAATGCTATGGGGTCATGAACGATAGTGTAAAAAATTCATCAAAATTTCATATATTATACATTAGGCCGGGTCGAAAAAAAAAGTTGTGCCGGTCACCCCCTACAATTAAAGATAATTTGAAGAAGATTTGAAAAAAAAAATTTTTTTTTTTTTGCCACGCCCCTTGACCCCGCGCATTTGGTTTTTTATTTCCTGTGGCTCCATTTATAGTCCGATTGTAACGTGTGATATATCATTGTTTTTGGAATGACAATGGCTACATTCTCTACATTGATCACTTTTGACTCCGACGTCAAATTCTAAAAGTGACTTCTGGAAACTCGATTTCTACCACCCTAACTCACGAGTTTTTTTATTTATTTATTTTTTTTTTTTTTTTTTTTTTTTTATTTATTTATTTCATTGGAATTTCTGTGCAACAAGATAAAATCTTATAATTACAGCACAGAAATTAAGGCGCAAACAAAGTTAATCTGTTACATATATTTATTACAAAAAATTCATAAAAAACAAAAAGAAATGAAAAAAAAATAATAAAAATAAATTATAAATTATTGACATTATGAATAATAATTGGATATAAAATATTATTATATTATTAAAATCTCAAACATAAGTTTAATGGATAAAATATTAGAATCAGAATAAAAATAATAATATAAAAAACGGGAAAACAAAATTTGAATTATTTTTAATATTTACGTGAAAAATAATGTAAAGTTAAAAATTATACAAAACAAAATTATATAAAACAAAAGCAAGATCAAACAATTTATCATGACAAAAAGTTGTTAATTTCATTCTTAAATTTCAAAGCGTTACTATTGCGCTGAATATTGTTTGGTAGTCCGTTCCAAAGACGTATAGCATTAACAAAAAACTGCCATTCAGATATCAGTGTTTTGTACCTAATAGGAATAATCTTCTTTCCCCTATTCGATCTAGCAAAAACGAGTTGTTCATAGAGATAATTTGGTGTTTTCTCAAAAACAATCTTGTGTAAGCACAGAAGAATTCTCTGTACTAGAAGGTTGTCGAAAGACATTCCATACAGCTTTGTTGCAAAAGATGATGTGCTATCAAATCTTTTTAATCCAAAAGCATATCTTATAATGTTTTTATATAACACATTCAATTTACGTTTGCTTTCTGAGTCGCAGTTTGAAAAGACTTCACAGCCATAAAGCACAGTTGGCATTAAGTAGGCCTTAACGAGAAGAATTCTTGTATTTAGAGGCGTAAAATACTGTGTAGCCCATAGAGTACGTAACATTCCGTAAGCCCTTCCGATTAAGCTGTTTATATGGGTAAACCAAGTTAAGGTGTTATTAAATATTATACCAAGATTTTTTGCCGATGAGACTTTATCTATTTTCATATTGTTTAGCCTAATATCAAAATCACGATTAATGTTAACTGACCGCTTTTGTATTACCATATATTTAGATTTAGTAGGATTAAGACACAGGCCATTAGCAGTTGCCCATTTATAAATTCTATTTAAATCTTCATTAAGTCTTTTTACTGCAAGATCTAACGATAGTCTTGAGCTACTCAGATAAACCTGAACATCATCTGCATACATATGTATTTTTGTGTTCTTAACTTGAGAAGGCAAATCATTGGCGTAGAGGGAAAATAAAAGAGGGCCCAAAATGGATCCCTGGGGCACACCTCTTGAAACTTTAACTACGTTTGAAGTGCAATTATTCAAGAAAACGGACTGCGTCCGACCAGTAAGATACGATTTCAATAATTTTGTTGAGGTGTCAGAAAATTTAAATAAGTGTTTAAGTTTTTCGCATAGCATTTGATGATCAACAGTATCAAAGGCCTTTGAATGGTCAAGTAGCACTAAGAAAACTACGTTTCCATTATCAATTTCCTGTCTGACATCTTCAGTAACTTTCAGGAGTGCAGTGACACAACCATGTTTTGGACGAAAACCAGATTGATGTTCAGTTAGAAAATTGTATCGCTTCACAAAGGCGCTCATCTGAGAAGACAACAGTTTTTCCAAAACTTTTGAAAGAAACGGGAGAATTGCAATTGGCCTGAAATCTGTTTTCGATTTGGGGACAGGTATAATTTTTGCATGTCTCCATTTAAGTGGGTACGAACTTGTTGTTATGATATTATTAAAAAGATATGTAATATGCGGAATCAATAGTGGCAGTAGCATTCTAATAAACTTCGGATGAATATTATCGAAGCCAACTGCATTTGATTTGATGTTAGAACAGCACAAAAAGACATCAAGTTGGGTAACACAATTAAACTCAAACAAATTAGTTTGTTCATTGTCCACTGTGTTTATCATCTGATTAGTGTTGTTGGAAAAAGAGACGTTTAATGGCGTATTGTTGACTGAACTGGAGTTACTATTTACGGAAAGATTGGTAAAATTATAGAAATCCAGGTTAGAGTTAACCATAGGTATATTTGTAAAAGAGTTATTAATGACATTAACGTCAACAACAGGATTACTATTTACGCTACCCTTGCCAATACCAATTTCCTTTATAATTTGCCACGTTTGTTTCGTGTTCAGTGCGTTAGAAAAACGTGCTGAATAATATTCAGACTTGGTTCGTCTAATAAGACTAGTGACATCTCTTCTCAATTGACGGTATTCATTATGCAAACCGGTAGTTTTAAACTGTTTCCAACGTTTATATGCCACATCCCTTTGTTCAATCAAACTTTTAATAGCTGAATTAAACCAAGGACGAGAATTATCTAACATGTTCTTCGTTTTCATCGGCACAAACAAATCATATAAATAAAGAATATTGGAATCAATAAACGAGAGCTGATTATCAACAGATGGCATAGTGTACATCGCATTCCAGTCAATGGACATAAAATGGGTAAATAAAGAATCTATGTTTACATTATTAAAGTCACGGAATGTGTATGTTTGATCTACTCGCCTAAGAGTAAAATCATATGATGTAAAGATTAAGTCGTGTTTGGAGAAACACGGAGCTGCAATCTGATCATAGAGCAGGACAGCTGAGCTATTAGCAACGAAAAACAAATCCAAAAGAGTGCTGTTTGAAGACGTAAAGTGAGTTGGTAAGCTGTTATTGATAAGTGCTAGACCAAGAGGTGTCATGCAATCAGTCAATGACGTCTGCGTTAGTATATCCGAGTTAAAATCTCCAGATATAATTATGTCGGAAAACTGTACTAGTATTTTTTCCAATTTCTTGGTAAAGGGGGCAATATCTATATTACGGTTTGGCCTGTATACACACCCAACAAGCATTTTTTTCCCCGGTGATAATACTTCAACAAATAAGAATTCTGTTAAGTCTTTTTTTTCCTTTCTCTTCCTAGTTTTTATATTTTTTCTCTTTTTATTCTTCTTTTTATTATCCTCATCATTTTCCTCGGTACGACCTTCCTCCTCACCAAAATCAGTAAACGATAAAAAAGTTTTTTAAATTCCATGAAATTTTGTCTTTTACAGTATATATATTTATTCAGTAACAAAAAAGTTACGAAGGTTTTAAAAAAAAACAATTTGAGTTTTATTCCAACAATCGTTAACAATAAGCTTTGGTCTTTTTGTGGTTATTGTTTTTGTGGCCATTTTTAAAGTACTCTCTTTTTACTCATTTTTCTATCAAATATTGTTGAGAGAAATTTTTTTTTGTTATCATTTTTTTTAAATATAAAAAATATTGAATAACTTCACGGTTTGTGTGTAATTTTGTTTTATCAATATCACATGATTGAAAATGCATATTGTTAAAAACAATTTAATTATATTTTTAAAGAAAAAAAATATTTTAGTAATTTACACTAATTTTATCAACTGGCAACACTTTTGTTAAACATATTATTAGGGCTCGGAACTTCATGTAAATACATGTCTGTTGTCGTTAGCTAGAGAGCAATGTTAACCAAATATCTTTGCGAATCATTAAAATTTGCAACAAAATGGCATCGATTTGTTAGTGCATATTTTTACATATTTTGCTATAAACGCATATTTTACTATAAATGCATATTCTTATGCATATTTTGTATTTTTTGTTACATATTTTGCATATTTTTACATGTTTTTGCATATTTTTACATATTTTTGCATATTTTAGCAAATTTTTTTTGATGTTTTACTAAAAATAAATTTTTTACAATTTAAATTTTTTTAGAAATAAAATCTTATCAAATTTATACATTTAATTTTTTTTATCAAGAAATGTTATATGACAGAAAATTCAACTACAAACTTTAAGAAGATTTTTAATTGCAATTCTCAATTTTGTAACGGCTTTTTAAAACAGAAATTACTAAAATTTAAAAATTATATAGAAAAAAATGAAAAAATCAATAATAAATGCATATTTTTAAATTTTAAGTACATATTTTACGATTTTAAATACATATTTTATGTAAATAAAACACAAATATAAATGCATTAACTTCCGAGCCCTACATATTATTATTCCTCTTCAAGTGTTCGCGTCTACAGCTGTAGCTTTTTGATAAAATTAGTGTAAATTACTAAAATATTTTTTTTCTTTAAAAATATAATTAAATTGTTTTTAACAATATGCATTTTCAATCATGTGATATTGATAAAACAAAATTACAAACAAACCGTGAAGTTATTCAATATTTTTTATATTTAAAAAAAATGATAACAAAAAAAAATTTCTCTCAACAATATTTGATAGAAAAATGAGTAAAAAGAGAGTACTTTAAAAATGGCCACAAAAACAATAACCACAAAAAGACCAAAGCTTATTGTTAACGATTGTTGGAATAAAACTCAAATTGTTTTTTTTTTAAACCTTCGTAACTTTTTTGTTACTGAATAAATATATATACTGTAAAAGACAAAATTTCATGGAATTTAAAAAACTTTTTTATCGTTTAGAAAAACTCGTGAGTTAGGGTGGTAGAAATCGAGTTTCCAGAAGTCACTTTTAGAATTTGACGTCGGAGTCAAAAGTGATCAATGTAGAGAATGTAGCCATTGTCATTCCAAAAACAATGATATATCACACGTTACAATCGGACTATAAATGGAGCCACAGGAAATAAAAAACCAAATACCAAAAATTTTTTTCAAATCTTCTTCAAATTATCTTTAATTGTAGGGGGTGACCGGCACAACTTTTTTTTTTGTATGGGGTGCGACCCACTCTATTATACATGCTGTACTGAATCACTAATAACACAGGCCAACACTCAATTTGCTTCTTTGAATTTATCAACTGATTCTAGTTAATTTGGGTGCGCTGAATTCAAATCTGTAATCAGTTTGTCTCTATCAGCTCTAGTTTTCATGATATTTTTTTTAAATATTTAAAAAGTAAAACTTTTCCATAGGAATTGCCGTATTTTCTAAAAGTAACAATGTGTGGGATGGACATATCTCAGGAAGTAGGAGGAGCTTATCCAAGATTATTGTATTAATCTATTCTTTGGAAGATTCTATAGCAGATTAATGCATCAATCATATTTGTGGGTGGGTGTTTTTTTTAATTTTGTCGGGCTGTGTAATGTAAAATTTGTATAACAAATAGGATTAATTATTCATAAAGGATCTGAATTTTCTAAAAATCTGTTATTTTTAAAATTAAACTGATGCGAAAAATTTAAATTTTAAATGTCCAAATCGCAACATTCAGTTTTACAGCGAAAAAGAAAAAATTCGCCACATTTTACAACGAATCGTTAAAACTGTATGGACCTAAGCTTTAGAGTATTGTTCTTTTGCAGAACCCTTTGTCGGTTTCGTTTATCTTATGGTAAACTTTAATTTCGCATTGAAATCAATGAGGCTGGCGGCGATGCCCCAAAACTTGTCGGACAGTGTTATTAAACATGTAGTATGTGATTTTTTTTACCTAAGCACAATTAGCGCAAATATTATTTTAATAGTGGAAAATGTGTAATTAATAAAATTTAATAAATGCAAATTAAAATATACATACTAGATAAATATTGGTTTAATATTATTAATAAATTAAATAAAAATTTATAAAAAAAAAAAAACAAAACAATTATGTAATAAAGAATTGCTTCCACAAATGACACATGACCCCAACAAAATTTAAGAAAAAAAAATATTAAATTGCTCTTACAAAAAAAAACTTAAAATCAAAATAAAAATAAAAAAACATTTAATTTGTAAAATTTAATTTATATAAATTTTATTTTAAATAAATTATATGTAATTATTAAACACACAAAAGAAAAACAAAATTTAAATAAAGACTGTAGTTGTTTTTTGTATGAATAAAGTAACAAAATAATAAATTAATAATGAAACCTATTGTTGACCTATTGTTGTTATTTTAATTTATAGCTTTTTTTATTTAATGACATTGACATGTTTTTTTAACAAAGCAAAAAGAAAAGCCTTTGCATGTAATAATGTAAAATTAAATTATAATAATAAAGCATAGTGCACTTAGTTTTTGAAATAACAAATTTGAAAATTTATTATAATTTTTAGCCATTAAAAAAAAAAATTGTGAATTTATTGAGAAAAACCAAAACAACACCGCTGAAGTAAAATTTATATTTAAATATGTATAAAAAATTAAAGATAATTTGTTTATGAAACAAATCTTTAAAGCTTAAAAGCTTTTTGTAAAATGCAAATGAAAATTTAAATAAAAACCGAATAAATAAGTTTATACAAAAAAAAAAAAAAACACCAAAACTTGTTTTATTGCTTGTTCTCAATTAAGGTAACCATGGCGTATGAGTGTTATTTAATTGATTCGTTCGTTTTAATATGATTTTATTTTCTCTACTTGGGTAACCGTAGCGTATGAGTGTTATTTATTTAACTTGAAATAGTGAGTATACGCCACATATGGTTTTTGTAGACATGCAACAAACAAAGCTGTTGTTCACAGTGATGCCAACTTACAAGGGGAATCTCCCAATGGATTCTATCCGATCTGAATGAAATTTGTATGTGTGATAAAGAAAAAAAACATAAAGGACACGTATTCTTTGTATCGGCCCATTCTAAACCTAAACATGGTAGGGATATGGTAGGGACAATTACGCCAATTTTTAGTTTTTTTTGGCTAATTTCGAATTGTTTCAGAGAAATTTTCGACAAATTTGGTACCAAATGGAAGTGTTTTTGGAGACGCATTAACTGGTATACGAAGCATGTTCGATAACTTTCACGTATTTTTGTTATTCAAAAAAGTGTTTTTAAAGTGATAAAGTTTTGTTAAAGAATTATTGATGAATTAACCTAAAAAAAATATGTATATTAATCAGAGTTCGAATTTAAACACTATCAAACGTTTTTCTATCGTTTTGTTTTGCTTTTTGCTGAAACTCAACACAATCATTTTGTTGTGCACAGTAAACATAAACACAAAATTTCTTTATTTTCATTTTGATTTGTAAACAGAACACAACACTTTCACAAACTAGTTTTCGATGAGAGACCAAACTAAACGATTTTGTTCTGTTTGTTCAATATTTTAAACAGTTTGATTTTGTTGTGTTTATGGAATGAAACAAAACTATTTGTAAACCGTTATTAGTGTTTATGTCACATTACAAGTAATAAAAATTTTTCATTGAATTTTATGAATAATTGCATTAGTTTAATAAAAAGTTTCAACGGAGGAGTTACAGTGAAATTTCATAAAACTAATGCAAAAAAACATTGATAACATGCAGAAAAATCATTTCTTTATTTTGCCAACCACAACGTAAAAAACGCGTTTTAATGTTTAAGTTGTATGAACACAAAAAAATAACCACTAAGAAATAATAATGTTTGTCGAAAGAAACATTTTCGTTTTGTTCCGTTTGTTATATTACAAACAATGATTTGAGCACTTGTGTTGTGTTTATAAATACGAGCGAAACAATAGAGATCGTTGTATTGGTTTTTTTGATAGCAACGTTATGTTAATGGTACATAAATTTTCGAACTCTTATATTAATGCCTATTCAATTTAATCGAGAGGTTGCCTGAGCTTTTTTTGACATTCGTAATTGTTCGGCTTTTATGCGACTTTTTGCGATAAGCTTTTTAACATATATTTTAAATATTTTAAATAAATGTCAACCCTAACACACTACGTAGGCAAAAATTTTGCTATATTAATTTTGGTTTTCTCGAGTACATTAAAGATGCGTTCAAAAAAATCTGAATTTTATTATCTTTAGAGATGTTTCCATACACCCAAAAAAAAGATTGGTTGGAATTCCGTCAAAACCATTAAAAATTATTTGATAGGACGTTATTTCATTGAGAATTATTTACACCCTGAAAAAATATCTGTTGGAATTCGGTCAAAAATATTCAAATTTATTTAATAGGAAGTTATTTTATTTGGAACTACCAAAAATCGATTAATACGCCAAAAATACTGTACTGGTAATTTAAAAAGAGGGAAAAGGAACTAAAAAACAATCATACACTCAGCGAACTTCTGCTTTAAAAATATGTAGTTGTTTGGGTTGTAATACAGTTTCATTATTTTTAATGTAAATGTAAGTCATTTGTAGAACAAATAAAATTTTTAACTAACCTTGTAGTTCACTTAAAAAAACAACTCACATCAAATGACTGTTTTATGATTTTACATTCATTTTTTACAGTTGTTTTTTGTTATTTAAAAAAATAAAAATAAATAAATGTTTGTTTATTTTTTACTACCATGTGGTTCATTTTTACTACAATTGTTAGTCATTTTTTGAACATTAAAAAACAAATGACAATGTTAGTTGAATTTAATGAAATGTAAGTCGTCCTTTTTTTAAATGAAATTTCATTTGTTTTTGACTACAATTGCTGTCGTCTTTACCAACATAATTTCATGAAACTTTTGGGATTTTCTAATTAAATTTTCAAATAAAATTCGGTTAGTAATTGTGTACGATAGAAGTAACCATTTGATAATGCAACATAATTGATACTATCTATCAAATTAAAAAAAAACAAAAAAATAGACGATAATCAATAGTGGTTACTGCAAATACGGTATTCGCAATCAAATATGCCACTAAATTGTAGATTGCATTGTTTATATAAGCAACTAATGATTGGTATTGGTAAACGAATGGTTTGTTTGTATGTTTGTTTTCATAACAAAATATTTAAATTCAAATATAGCAATCAACATTTATAAGCGTTTGTGTCAACTTTTCAAATAAAATTCTGTTAGGAATTGTGTACGGTAGAAGCAGCCATTTATTTAGTCAAGATGCAAACCAGCTAGCAAATACGGGTTTCGCAATCAAATATACAATATAAATTAGGGTTTTGGTAGAACCCACCGAATTGTGGATTGCATTGATTATAGACGCAACTAATGATTTGTATTGGCAAACGCACAGTTTGACTTTGATCGTTTAACTAATAAGACGTGTGTTAATTAGTGATTCCTCTCTTAGTTACAAAGTGTAAAAAAAAACAAAAATATGGATAAGTCACCAGATAACGGTGGTTTATTCAAACCACCAGTATTAATTGACAAAAACAAAATACTAAAGATAACAACTCCTGGCCCTAAATACCTGATTATGTCGAGAATAAAAAGCACCGATACCCTTGCTAAGGTTTTCCCTTTCCTTGTTAAAAAAGTGATTGACTCCACCTGTGGTGGCGAAGTCACGACCTGCAATAAACTTAGAAATGGAACAATCCTAATCAAAACTAAAACCACGAACCAAGCAAGTAAATTAATTCAACTAGGATCACTTTCTCCTTCAATCGAAGTAGAAGTATCCGAGCACAACTCCCTTAACTTCTCCAAAGGAGTAATTTATTCCAACGATCTTCGCGGTATCCCCGAAAATGAAATTCTGGAAGAATTAAAGCCACAAAATGTTTGCAAGGTCGAGAAAATTATGAAAAAAACCTCAGAAGGTAAGCTAGAAGAAACCGGTCTGATAATACTAACATTCGATTCCACCTCCCTTCCGTCGGAGGTGTTAATTGGATACGAAAAAGTAAGAATTCGCACATACATTCCATTACCTCTACGCTGTAAAAACTGCCTTAGATACGGTCACATAGCTAAAACATGCAAAAATATCAAACTGTGCCCACAATGTTCCCAGGAATATCATTTAGGTGAAACCGAAGATCTATGCACACTAACAAAATCATGCATCAATTGCAGTGAGCACAACGAAGAGCACAATCATGCAGTGATTGACAAAAAATGCCCTATATTCCTTAAGGAAAAGGAGATTCAAGCCATAGTCACCTTGGAAAAAGTCAGCAAAAGGAAAGCTACTCACATTTACAAAGAACGTCACCAAAATCCCTATACTCCCTATTCATCAATAGTCAGAAACCCAACCAACACAAACAATACTCCCTCACAACAACAAACCACTCCAGAAAACAACAACAACATGACATGTGAGAAATCACAACAACAATCTTTTCCCATGGCAACAAAAACAGAAACTAAAAAACAACGTACATTAACAGATTACTCAAACTTATCCGACATAGAATTATCAGACAACGAAGAAAGCAACATGGAATTAGGAAGTACTCATTCTATTTCATCAATTGGATCAACGCAATCAAATACCCGATCAACTCGCTCAGCAAACAAGAAAAAAAAACTTCTTCTTCTCCCAAAAAACACATCAAAAAAAAATCTTCAAACCATTAAGAATAAAATTTTAACTGGATCAATCCAAAAACCAAAATAATCTCATATACTTAAAAACATTCATCATGTCTCTTATATATAAATTCACTTACTACATCTTTTTACCTCTTTCATCTATACTCTACTTAATTAATATTCATCAAACAACACATAAACTCTCTTTTTATATTTATACACTCTACATTCTTTCCCAAACAAAACTATTTTTTATCATAACTTATATTACAATCAACAAAAAAAATCTTTATTTACTCTCAATAATTAAATGTGCATTTAACTTTTATACATACATGTACTCAAACTCTAAATTAGCTTATTACATTAAATTAAAACTGACAACTATTTTCAAATTCTTAACTTTTTATAACACTACTTTCAACTTTTATTTACTTGTTTCTTCTTATTACAATACAATATTCAAAATGTTACAAAACTGTATTAAAATTAATACAAAACATGTAAGCCTATGTTATTTTCGCTTTACTAATCTACAACTCATCTTAATCTTGCATATTTCAAAAAATTACAAAAGAATAACATATAATTTAAAAGTATATAATGTCATTTAATATAGTCCAATGGAACATGAAAGGTTACGTTAACAATTATAATGAATTGTTGATACTTATAAAACAATACTACCCAAAAATAGTCACAATACAAGAGTCCCACATTCACTCCCTAACAAATATTCCCATTCCAATTAATTATTCCTTTTACTCTACTAACACCTCAACCACAAGATATGGTGGTGTAGGAATTTTAATTCATAATTCAATAGAACATAAAGTTATTGTACTTGAAAAAGATTTTGATACCATATGTCTTGAAGTAAAATCAGGGATCAAATTTAACGTCGTCAGCACTTACATATCACCAGAAGACAAACTAAAATCTACGAACCTGGAAAACGTTTTTGGAAACTGCAGCATACCAACTTTAGTAACAGGTGACTTTAATGCTTGGCATAAAGCCTGGGGATCCGAAAAAAACAACCCAAGAGGGAAGCTTATAGAAAAATTCATAACCAACTCTCAATTTATACTATTGAACGACGGAACACCAACTCACCTGAGCTCTCATGCTAGCCTTACACATATAGATCTAACGTTCTGTTCGCCTACACTAGCTACAATGTTAAACTGGAAAGTTGAAGAAAGCCTATTCGGAAGCGATCATTTTCCGATCATTACCTCTTTTATATCCCAAAACAACCAACCAAGTTTACAATACAAACCAAAATTTAAAACAGATACAGCAAATTGGCCAAAGTTTCAAAAAATCTGCACAAAACTAAATTCTGAAAATACAGTATCACAAAATATAAACAAAGAAACATCTAACATACGTAAAATTATTATTCAGTCTGCTAATCTTGCAATACCGCAAACTTCCACAAACTCCTCACCCAAAAGAGTGCCATGGTGGAATAATAATCTAGAAAAACTAAAAAAACAGAAAAACACAGCATGGAATTTATTTAAAAGAAATATTAACAACCAAAATCTCGTTAACTTCAAAAAATTAAACGCATTATTTAAACGAGAAATAAAAATATCAAAAAAGAAATCTATAGATGAATTTACCGCTACCATCAATCCAACATCCTCAGTAGAAAGCATCTGGAAAAATATAAATAGTTTCACTGGTTATAAGACCAGTCACCATATTCACAGCCTACACTTGGACAACAACTCATCCTTTCTTACTACAAACAAAAATGAAATTGCAAATATCCTTAGCGAATTTTGGTCCAAAAATGCAGCTGATAATAACTTCCCAAACGAATTTCAATCACACAAAAACAACTCTAATCGAAACGTAGCTACATTCAATCCATCTCCTACAGCCAAAATAATTGAGAACAACATCCTCTACATTGAGTTATCATCGGTATTACACAGCTTAAAAGGAAAAACACCAGGCATCGATAGAATACCATATTCTATGTTAAAACAACTTCCAAAGGACATGAAAGAGAGGCTACTCCACCTATACAACAACATTTTCAATGACATAATTCCTCAACAATTTAAAACCAGTGCAATAATTCCAATACCAAAGCCAAATTCTGATAAAACAATTGCCAATTCTTATAGACCGATATCATTAAATTCCTGTCTATCAAAAGTCCTAGATAAAATCATAGCAAACAGGCTATGGTGGCTTGTGACGTCCAGCAAGCTTCTCGATAGTCGACAATTTGGATTTAAGAAAGGCAAATCAACAATTGATTCTCTACTGTACGTAGATTATCAGATTGCTAACAGCCTTTCCTTAAAAAAACATATGACAATAATATCTTTAGACTTCGAGAAAGCCTTCGACAAAATCGGATCACATACAATAATCGACCAACTCCAGACCTGGAAGGTAGGCCCAAAAATTATCGGCTATGTAAAAAATTTTATGACAAATAGAAGAATTCTTGTTCGAGTTGGAAAACAATACTCTAAATGCCAACCTCTTCAAAACGGAATACCCCAGGGATCACCTTTGTCGGTGATACTATTTCTCATAGCTTACAATAAACTTTGCGTTAAAATATCTCGTTATAAAGATATAGATTTCACAGCTTACGCAGACGATTTTAAGCTTTTAATAAGATCAGATCGTAAAAGAAACCCAGTTATAAAAGTACAAGAAGTCTTTAATGACATTCAGGAATGGTGTAAATAC
The DNA here is from genome assembly GCA_021234595.1 of Delia radicum. Lineage (NCBI taxonomy): Eukaryota > Metazoa > Arthropoda > Insecta > Diptera > Anthomyiidae > Delia > Delia radicum. Next base: position 80,409,352 of record CM037852.1, on the reverse strand, counting down.
TCTGGTGCTATTTTATCAAGTTCAAAATGTAAAAGCCTACACATATGCAGGAAAAGAAACTGCAATAGCAGAATCTTGACCAATGGTATCTCTCTAATAGCTGTAGACACCCTCAGGATCCTTGGTATTCACATAAACAAAAGATATAAATGGACCACTCAAATAGAAAATCTATCTATATCATTATCAAAACAATTAAATATTATTAAATGCTTATCAAGCCCCAGATTAAATTGCAACACAACAACATTAATATCAATTATAAGAGCACTAATATTGTCAAAAATTAATTATGCACTACCTTTTTATGGCTACTCATCAAAATCATCTTTAAGTAAAATTAAAACCAAAATAAATGCAGCTATCAGAACAGCTCTTGGAGCTTTCCGAACAACACCTATAACAAACATGCTGTACGAGGCTAATGTGCAACCATTAGAATTACAACGCGATATATCTATTTCATTAAACTCAATCATAAAAAAATGTATAAAATCGAAAAATATTCCAAAAATACCATCAGTTTTAAACAGAATTATTAATACTTGTAAAAACCTAGAGCTTCCTCTGCAGAGGACAATAAGCAAACGAAAGCCAAAACCATCATGGCATTTTAATAAGGAGGCTATTAATACCACCCTACATAATTTTGTCAAATCTAATACAGATCCATCTATATTTAGAAAAATATTCCTAGAAATACAGGAAAAACTCAAAAACTATACTTTCATATATACGGACGCATCCAAAACTAATGAATTTGTAAGTTATAGTGTAACTTCGAATAACAAAGTTATCAAAACTTCTATTCTTCCAAACTACACCTCTATATTCTCTGCGGAGATTATAGCGATATTGGAAGCCACTAAATTTGTTGAAAACAAAAACGGCTTCTTCGCAATCTGTTCGGATTCACTCTCGTCATTGAAAGCAATTTCCAACATCTCCAACAACAACTTCTATGCTTCTGTTATCAGAGATGTCCTAATCGAAAACCTAAAAAACATAATATTAATCTGGACACCAGGACACTGTGAAATAGAAGGAAACGAATTCGCCGACAAGATAGCCAAAGACGCAATACATACTCCACTATTTGCCACCAACAACTACAACAAAACCGACATCAACAAATTCATCAAGGATTATTACGCTAATAGAAACACAACTTTCAATCGAACTTCCGATTGGTATAAAAGAATAAATCAAAAAAAACAAACAATCCACCAATTCCTAAAAAACAAAGTGGAAAATATCAATAGAAGGGACTGTATAAAATTCTTGAGAATGCGTCTGGGACACTCGAAACTCTCACATGGCCATCTTATCAACATTTTCCCCCAACCGGTGTGCAATTGTAACATCCAACACTCCAAAATCTTAAAACATGTAATTTCATCATGTCCAAACTTTTATAACCAGCGAATGAAAATCCTCAAAAATACTTCAAATCCCATTTCCCTTCTATCAAATCCAACCAAAGAAAACATAATCCAAATCGTAACCTTCCTTAAGGAAACAAATTTATACAACCAAATCTAATTAAAGTAAACAAAAAAAAAACTTATGTACTTGTACTATATTTATTTTCTACAATTGTATCTACAAAATAAAATGTAAAATAGTTAACAATTTCTCGAGCCTAAGGCCTAGTAGCCATGGCCATTATATACATTAGTTTATAATTTGTAATTATTCTCTAATGCCTAAATAAATAAATAAATAAAATATTGGCAAACGAATTTTGGACTATGTTTGTGTTCCTAATATTTAAATATTTAAATTCGAATTTAGCACTCAACATTTATAAGTGTTTGTGGTGTAATGGATAGGGCGTCAGCCAATTCTCCCAGTTTACGAGTTCAAATCCCGGTAAAAGCAAATGCAAAAAGCTTTTTTTTTTAAATTAAAATAAAATACTAAAATGTTCAAACAGCCAATAATTTAAAGAAAATTGAAAGCTATTGTGTTGCAATGAGAAGAACAGTGGAGTCTCGATGAAAAAAGTTCCGATATTGGTATATATAGTAATATATTTATTACCATATCACATCATATATCAGATGATCCGAAATGTATGCCATCATAACCTTATCTCACGAGATCCCATGCGATCTCATTTGATATAATTTGATGCGATATAAACAGTTTTCATGCTCTCCTGTAAAGTTCTGTTTTTTAAGATAGATACCCTCGATATACCATATACAGTTTTATATTGAAGCATATATTATTTAATATTATTTAAAATTGGATCAGAAAATAATTATATGTGACCATATCAAATTACGTCAATTTATATAAGATTGGATTTATGAGATATAATTAAATAAGACCAAAATTCGGATGCAATCGAATCAAATGATATATTTTTATATTTAATTTTATATTATTTGATTTTATTTGATCCAATTATACAGAACCAATATCAGCAACTAATTATATATAATTCGAAAAATTATTTTTAACCACGCGTTAACATTAGCAGTTTTTACAACTTATGTAATCGTTTTTTGTTCATTGTTTTGTTGCTCGTTTTTTTGGTTTATGCATTCGTTTAAGGTTAGTTGTTTTTGACCGCTTCGTTAGTCGTTTTTACTACTATTGTAGTTATTTTATCAATAGTTAAAAATGAGTACATATTTAGTAATTTTTATGACAAATACAGTCATCGTCTTTTTGACTACATGTGAAGTCATTTCAACTGTAATTTTTAATAATTTCTACCTTCTTAATTTCCTGAGTGTTGTGCGCCCCGGTACACTCAAAAAAATAAGTTAGTAGAAAAGTTAGTAAAACATGTTGTAAATCAGGTATACTATTTTTTAGCAAATTTTTTGCTAAAATTATGTTTTAAACTAAAATTTTAGTTATACTTATTCAGCACTTAACTGTTTTGAACTAATGTTTTACTAATATTTTACTAATCTTTTACTAATTTATTTTGCTAAAAAATTTGTGTTGATTACCACATCAATAGTGTGAACGACAACCAGACTGAAGGATATACTCAGAATGAATTAAATGTCGCGGCATGTCACGATGTAATAGTGACGAGGAAAATTATACTAAAAAGTACAACTCAACACTCAAAGAAATAAGTTAGTAGTAAAGTTAGTAAAACGTCTTGTAAATCAGGTATACCATTTTTTAGCAAAATTTTTTGCTAAAATCGTGTTTTCAGCTAAAATTTTTGTTATACTTATTCAGCACTTAACTGTTTTATACTAATGCTTTACTAATATTATACTGTTTTACTAATTAATTTTGCTAAAAAAAATTGTGCTGATAATAGTGTGGACGACAACCAGAATGAAAGATCTACGCAGAATGAAGCAGATGTCGCGGCATGTCAAGATGTAGTAGAGAAGAGGATACTAAAAAGTACAACTCTAATCAGACATATAAAAAAATCAACCATGGAAGACTTTTGTATCTGTTTTTCATACATAAAACAAAATTGAGGATTAAAACAACTTGAATTTTGCGTTGTCACCGGCTTGTGAAAATATTTGTCTATTAATTAAATAAAAGACAAAATAAAATATTTAAATTTAATATGTATTTCTAAACTAAATGTTTATAGATTAATAATCGAGTGTGGTCAAATTGCAAACAAACAAACATATACAGACATGTAGACAGAGTAAAGCGAAAGACAAAGACACACATCTTAGGTAGATTTTTATGGTTCCTTTTTCGTATTGCAAAAAAAGGGTTGTTTTTTTCGTTTCGTTTGTTTTTGTTTATTTTTTCGTTTCGTTTCTATAATTATCTTCGGCAGTTGCGTCCTTCAAAAGATAGCATCATTTAGACAACCATTGATGTAAGTAGTTGAAAGAAAATTTTTGTTATATTATATATATTTATTTCTATATATTTTCAGATATTAAATTAATTCATGTCGTCAAAGTGGGAAAATGAAAATTTTTATATTTCGTAATTATTGTATATTTTTAAAAGAATCACAAAAATATGTTTTATTATTTTCAGCAAATAAATTAACTAAATTACAATTTTTCTACAAATTTTTTGCGTTTTTTTCAGTCTACTAAAACTCAGCAAAAAATTTATTAATTTTTCGCAAGGCTTTTGTATATCTAATCTACTAAGTGTTAGCAAAACTTTTGCTGAATCTACTAATTTTGTTGCTAAAAATCAGCTCGCTGATTTTCAGCAAAAGATTTTGCTGACATTAGCAATTTTTTTGTAAGCACCCTCCTGACTAAAATTTTGCTGACTCGGCAAAATTTTTTGCTGACTTTACAAACTTTTTTTTTTTTGAGTGTAGGCTACCCAGGTAGAAAAATACAATCTTTAAAACGTTTTAAAAGCATTTTTCATGATGGTACAAGCGTTTTCAGAACATACCAAATTACAAATTTAAAGCGTTTTGAGAATGTGCAAAATGATAACCCAAATTTACGGTCTGAGGATGGTATTTTATAACGTTCTCAAAACATTGCAAAACAAAATTTTTGAAATGCTTTTTCAATCGTTAAATAAGTATTTACAGAACATTTTGGCTTACAGTTATAAAGCGTTATGAAAACGACCCAAATGATAACCGCTTTGAGGGTTGTAATTTTGAACATTGTCAAAACGCTCGAAAGACAAATTATAAATTTCTTTATGAATTGTTCATAAATACCACAAATAATGAAACATGTAAAATATGATTAAAATAATATAAATAAAGTAACAAAACATTGTAATTTTAAATAGTTTAACTAGCGTTTTATTAAGTTTTGAAAAAGTCCTCTAAAATATTGCTTTATCTGTCCTCAAAATATAGTGCTTTATAAAAGATATACAAGGACTATACACTTTATAGAGTCGCTACATTATGGGCTGGCCATATTGAGTGATTTATTGAACTCGGTTCATGAAGAGAAAAGCATATAAAAAAATTGCATAAGAAACCGAGTTCGCATATAGATAGACCCCTTATGACAGTGTTGTTTTTTAATCAGTAAAATATTTTGTAAAAAAAAAAAGTATTTCTAAAGTACTATTGGCAAATGTTAGAAAAACGCTTTAACGCAATGGTTTTACATTGGTTTTATTTTATAAACCGTTGTAAATTTTGTACGATAAGAACTTCTAAAGTACTTTTTACAAACGTTGGAAAAACGCTTTGAACCAATGTTTTTACAGTGTTTTTATTTCACAAATATTTGTAAGTTTTGTATAAAAAGTATTCCTAAAATACTTTGTCCGAACGTTCGAATAGCAATCCAAAATAATGTTTTTTAAATGCTTTTTTTCGTATTATTTGCAATTATCGCTTTGGAAACGCTTTTATTTTAGTACCATCAAAAACAAACGTTTTGAAAACTCTTCGTTTTTTGTACCATCCCAAATTTCTACCTGGGTAGTTGGTAGCGTGCTGGCTTATCAGTGTGGGGCTAGTGGGTTCGATTCCCACCAGAGGCACTGGTCTGTTTTCGCTACAACGCGCCGAAGGTCATAGTAGCTAGTGCTCGGTTAGGGTTATTGTATATAATTTGTAATTATATGATTATTAATTAATAAAATAAAAAAAAATAAAAAATAAATTTACTGAGTGTAGCCAATGTTAAAGAAAACACGTGTATTTTAAATATTTCTTTGTTTAATTTATTTAAACTTTTTAATTTCACCTAAAAATATTTTTGTTTTTTTTTTTTTTGTCATATATTTTAGAATTATTTTTATTCTGCTTTTTTTCATATAATTTTAAATTTATCACTCATATTTTAGAAATATATATATATTTTTTTTTTTTAATAAACAAAATGTCCACAAAAACAGGTAATTTGTTTAAAAAAAAAATAGGGAATGCATACTAATTAAAACTAAATTATTATTTTAAAAAAAATTAAGAATAAAGTATATAACTAATATATGTAAATATGAAAATTTATTTTTCTTTAAGTTAAAAACTATTAATGTATAAAATAAGTGTTAAACACTAATGATTAATAATAAAAGTAGCTTAAAAACTATGTTGGCTTTTTTTTATTGTAATTTCATAAATTTTACAAAATACATTGCTACATACTAGCAGAATAGGGAAATGATTAGTGTCCGACCGAAGACTTCAGCCAAAAACGATATTTAGTCGTGTTTTTATATTTGGAGATAATGCACAAGGTAATATTTGCACAATTTAAAACGACAAAAATAAAAAAATAAAAGTTTTCTGATTACCCATGTGAAAATGGCTGTTACTCCGGCATTTAGTTTATTATTTTCATAGATTGTAACATTCCGGAAATTAATGTTTCAATTTAATTTTCAATAAATATAAGAAGAAACAATTCAATTCGTATTAAAATAGAAAAAACAATTTTTTTATTTTTTATTTTTATTTGACAGAAATTTCAAACATTTTTATTTTGTTTTGAAAAAAAAAACAACAAACAAAAAAGATGGAAGAAAATTTAAGAACTCAAAAAATTATAAGTTTTTTATTGAGATTTTTAAATACACCATTCCGTGTACAACATAAAAACTTAGTGGTGAAGAAAACCGCGTAACCGCCCAGGTAGAAAAATTCAATCGGCACAGTACTGGCAAAGCATCGGCGACGGTCGGTTATGCGTTGGCAGAACGTGGGATTAACAATCTTGACAGTATTGTCCTATTACCGGATTGATAGCAATGGTCAACCGTGATTTGAATGAACTGGCCACCGTTGGTAATTCAAAGAATTTTATGCTTTCAAAATACCTTAAATTTAATTAATTTTGAGAAATATGTATATTAAAACACTTAAAACCAGCAATACAGTTCAGCATTAGTAGTATACATCATATTTAAATGTGTAAATTATAATAAAATGTAAAAATAGATAATACTTGGTAAAAACACTATTGGCAAAGAATTTTGCAGGTGGTACTGGGAAAGCACATGCTTTGCAAAAAATATAGCGGTTTTCTAGTACAATATTGGCAGTACCTTTGGCAATTTTTAACACGGTGGGTTTTACAGAAATAGCAATGGTTTACCAGTACTATTTTTTGTACGGTTGGCAATTTCTCCCTGGGCGTGTATATCAGATGTGATGAAACAAATTTACAACAATTTTTTGCATACAATAAACTGAATATTATATTAGCTCTATTTTAACTATAAATAAAACATAATTTGAAACAAAACTTTAATGTTTTTATTAGCGAGTCTATTTAGTGTTATAACGCTCATAAAACTTTTTAAAAATAAAATCAATTGTAGATTCAGCGACTTAAAAATCTAGCTCTCAACAACTTTAAGAAACAATAATTGTTTATTTCTAATGATACATGATCAATAATGACATTTTTTCTAAGTCAACGATAGATAAATTAATATATAATCACATAATAACTCACATAATGAAATTAATATCATATATGGAATAGTATTAAGCATATATTTCAATACATGATATCATACACTACCATATATGAACTTTTTGTTTGCAAGTATGAACTCATATATGCTTCCATATATGGCATAGATCTTCATAAATTCTGATATATGAAACAATATATGCTCATACATGGAATTATGCATGTTCATATATCACAATATATTATCATTTTCACCTGGGTAGTCCCGTTTTTTAGAATTTAATAAATAACATTCTAACTAATATGGAAACATACACAATTTTAAAATGTGGGTGGTGCCTAGATTTGTCAAATATTCGGCCTATTTAAAAAACCCGGTTTCGAATATTTAAAAACCCGATATTTTTAAAAACCGATTTTATAAATTAAAAACCGGTTCGAATAACCAGTGTTTCGGTTTTGTTAAATTGCTTTGTATTGTTCTACAAGTTTAAAAATTTTGTTTTGATATTTAAAACTAAGAAGATCTCCTCTAAGATAGGCTGTCGACTAGGGCGGGTCGATTTAAAAATCGCTCAACGTTCAAGGAAAATCGTATTCTAGGGATCAAAATAAGAAACTTTGCCGAAGGAACCATACCTCTAAAACGAATTCTGATGTCCCGACTTTTGACCCGTAAGGTGAAATTTTGAAAAATGCCACTTTGATATTTCAGAAAGTAGGAGGAATCTCTTCAAGATTTTGGGAGCTACTTCGTCTCCGGGAGTCGCGCTAGCAGATTAATGCGTAAATCAGCATTCTAGGTGACCGTTAAGGGGTTAAAATTTAAGTTGAAAGAGGGCCTTTTTAGCTGTGTTTTTATAGCAAAATGTACAAATCTCGGGATAGAGATATTTTAGAAAGTAGGAGAAGTCTTTCCAAGATTAAGGTCTCTATTTCTTCTCCGGAAGACGCTCTAGCAGATGAATGTATAAATTATATTCGATTGGGTTGGATTCGATTGGGTTACTCTAAATGGGTCAAAGTGGGATTTTTCCAAAATTTCACCCTACGGGTCAAAAGTCGGGACATCAGAATTCGTTTTAGAGGTATGGTTCCTTCGGCAAAGTTTCTTATTTTGATCCCTAGAATACGATTTTCCTTGAACGTTGAGCGAGTTTTTTGCCTCCATACAAATCGACCCGGCCTGCTGTCGACCAATAGTACTGACTGTGCTGATTTTTTTTAAACTTGTACTGATAGTACTGATTTTTAACATTACCAGAAAAATTATATTTTTTTCCATAATAAAAAACTAAAGTTTCGATCCATTTAGAATACAGTTTTCGGAACTTGCGAATTTTTGCTCATCCGATGGAAACTGAAAAAAAAGATCAGTATTTATGTGGAAAACTCGTTCAAAATCTAAGATTAGTCAGTCTGCATATTTTTCAAAAGATAACATAAATATCGTCCATTCCATGCGAGAACGTTCAACAACGGTAACTTTTTTACCTCCAGCCCTTTCAATTTGTTAGGAGATATATTACTCACTACCGTTTTCAGTTCCTTAACATTGTGATTGAGAAGTTCTAAAGTATCTTAAAAAGCGGAGAAAAATTCAAGGAGGGATAATCCCGCCTAAAGCGGGTTGGTTGGCCAGGTTATATATACTTCATTTTTGTTATATAAAAATTTTCTTCTTTTCTAAATATTTCAAGATATTTTCAATAGATTTGTAATGTTAATGCAAAAATGAATTCAGTAGGATGTTTAGTTTACTCATAGTGAAAAAAGGTAATTTTTTTTGAGCAAACATAAATTTTATAAGGACGGAACTAAACATGCAAAATGTTCAACTTCCTTGCAATACCGGTATGATAACCTAAAACAAACACCGACATGATTATACTCAAATGAAAGAAAGTTTTGTGTAGACTTACGATTTTGCGGTTAAATTTCGAAAAATTAATCAAAATATATAAATTTGGTAAATGATGTAAATAAAAACGTCGCGATATTTAAAAACTGTTAATGAGAAAAAAAATATTAACTAAAAAATATGTATTCCATAGAGAAGTTTTGTCGAGTAGTGTAATTGGTCGCCGAGGTTTTTCAAATTAGACCGAACGAACTTTAGGCGGCCGAATGTTGAATTCATTGCTTAACTACAGACTTTTCTTTAAATTTGACACTCAAAAGCTTCATTTGTCAATGTTTCCATTATGCTTTAAAATACCGAATGCCGACAAAAAGCATTTTCTGGCCGAAGTCATCGGTCGGGCACTTGAAATGATATATGGAGGCTAAAGGAAATGGGAATACGAAAATCATATTTATATATAAGATGTTGTAGTGGAGTTTGTGTCTTTGTTAGTGCATTATGTGTTTTTTGCTTAAGCATTAAAAATAGGATATCGTTTGTTTTTTTGTTGTTGTTCAGAAAATAAGTTCAATATAGGATTGGTATTTGGTTTGTTATAATGATTTCGTTTTTTGTTTTGTTGTATATAGAAAAGTTTTATTGTTTTTTGTTTTTTTTTCTGCTCAAAGAAGCGATAAAGTGTTTGCAAGCAATTGACTCTTATATATATTTTTATTTGTTTTTAGACTTTAATAAATTTTCAACCATTTAAAATATTAATTGATTTATACTTGAGTTAATATTTTTTATGTTTTTTTCGTATGTTTCACTCACATTTGTTTTTCAGGCATTTTGTTATATTTCAAATTAATTTGTACACTTTGCGAAAACATTTTGATAATGGCATAATAATCGTTGGTAAATACTTTTAAAAAGCTCGGTACATTCTTAATAGCTATTACAGAACAAAATTGTAGATATTCACGATAAGCTGGTTGCATATCATCCCATATTGATAATAAATCGCATTCATCACTGTAAATAAAAATTACAAAAAAAACAAACAAATTGGGGTGTGTTATCTAATATGAATCATAATAATTATTTATAATATTGCCCTTTTACCTAATTTCATTTTCACAATCTTTTAATGTTACTATCAGATATTGAATTTTTAATTGGGAACATTGATTATAAATATCTGAGGATTGTTGGCGACTAAATATACTATAAACTTGCTCAGTTCGTTCACTATGATAAAAAAAAGATAATTAAATAAAATAGATTTGCAATATAAAAAAAAACTGTTCTCATTATTAAATTATAATTTACCTTATTTGTCTCATTTCTAAATGAGCATGATGAACAATTGGCCTTCTTGTGGATAAGTGTACAGTGCCAATTATATCAATAGGTCCTGGAAAATTTTAACAAAAACGGGATTTTAAGTTTATGAAGGGTTTTTATGGTTCTTCTTTACTTGCCAGCAAATACTGCATCTTTTTCGGTATTCATTTTAATCCATTCAAGCATAGTATCCAAATCATCATGACCCAAATTAAGTTTGGTGGAAGGAAAATATTCTTCTTGAATATTCTAAAACAAAAAGGCACAATAAATCAATTGGTTCTAAATTAATAATATGCTATTTATATTGCAAACGTAACATTGTATTCCAAAATGCTAAAATAGCCAGTGTTAATGATCCAGTTCAGAAAAAGATAATAGAGTTAAAACATGACAACTCAACACAAACATTTCCATTTTCGATTTTCCATCTTCAATTTTAATAAAATTCAATTCGTACTCGAGAAGAACTCGACGAAGTATCCTTTTCAGAGCCCGGATACTTTCGGTTTCCGAAATATGACATGCAAATTGTTAAAAACGTTAAAATTTTGACTAAAGAATTGCTTCTAATGACAGTTGTAGTAAATTTCACTGAAATCGGAGATGGTAAATCCAAATGGTATTTGAATTGCCATGTTTTTACTTAATAATCATAAACTGGTTGATTACACTGTGCTACACAGAAAAATCACTAGCCAAATGACCTAGTGTAGGTTTTAAGTCTAGCTGAGTATTTTACAAATCCGGTTTAAGAGGTTTCAATATACCCTCAAATTTTTGAGATAGCGGTAAAAGAGTATTGTTTGCTACTAACATATTTAAACATTTGTTAATCAGTAATCCGTAATCAGTATCCGATTTTAAATTTTTAAACAGTATTTAAAAGAAAATTACCTGGTCTTTCTAAAAATACATACTTTATTTATATTATTAACATAAATAGGTAGAGATTTTTTTAATAGCAATTAAAATTTACTATTTTTTTAACTTTTTCAACTTCTACGAGGGGTTTTTGCGAATCTTCTATTAAAACAACAATACACTTTCCCGATTAAATTGAGCCTTCATTTGTTAAAATCAGCTACAATCGGTACCTTTTCCTTATATATATAATAATTAAAATTTTCAGTTTTTTTAAAACTATTTCGAATTATACGAGGGTATTTTCGCATCTTCTTTTAAAACAGCAATATTTTTAAAGCTAATGTTTTCCTGAGTAAAATTAACCTTAAATTATCAAAATTGGTTGAATATTGACAAAGCTATGGTACTTTTTGTATACATACTCGTACAAAATTTTGTTTTTCCTTCTTCGCACAAATGCAATAGAAAAAGTAACTTTGTCACTTTTCAACACTTTTTAATAAATAAATAAATTCATTTTACTCTGTAAAACGCTAGCTTTAAGAAAAAAATTTAAAAACCCCTTGTAGACTTTGGAAAAGTTGTAAAAAAAACTGAAAATTGTATTATTATCTGTTTAGAAAAACCACCATAACTTTGTCAAATTTCAACCGATTTTAACAAATGAAAGCTCATTGTACTCAGGAAAACAATAACTTTAAAAAATAAACCCTCGTAGAAGTTGGCAAAGTTGTAAAAAAAATAAAATTTCAATTATATACAGTAGTGGTCAAAACATTTGGAACTGAGATTGCATTTGTTGTTTTCATTGATTTATTTTCTTCAAATCACACTTAGTTACTAAAATTTATTTTTTACATATTCTTCATACATTGTTTTATGTTAAAGAAATAAAAAAAAAATAATTCCGTTAAATTAAAACAACAACAAAATTAATAATAATAGATGTATTCAAAATGCAGGTGTTCAAAACATTTGCAACTCTCATTATTCTTACTCTTAACGAAACAATTTATACTAACAAATGCTAGGATATAACGGTAATCGCATTCCTTTTTAATATGAGATTCAGGCCGTTACATTCGTAAGAATAATTTTTGTAAAAAATGGCAGGAAATAAATACAATTCTGATTTTAAATCAAAAGTTTTAAATGATTTTCAAAATGAACTTTCCCAAAAAGAAATTTCTATAAAGTACTCCGTTCCAAAATCAACGATTTGCCGCATTGTTAATAGTGATAACATCTACACAACTCATAAAGATGGAAGACCCCGTATTACAAACTGTAAGAGAAGATCGGAAAATCAAGAATTTTTTTACGAAATATCCCAAAGCAGTTCCCAGAGAAGCTAAAACTGAACTTTAAATAGATGCCAGTCTTCCCACCATTAAAAGAAGAGCCCGAGAATATGGTCTTAGAAGTTATATATATATATATATTCCCGTCGTTCCTAAAAGGAGCATAGGGCCTCAAACTTAGAAGTTATAGATGGACAGAAAACCCGTTTGTGTCGCAAAAAAAAACGAAAAGCTTGGCTTGACTTTGCACGCAGCCATTTGAACTGGACTCAACAGCAATGGAAAAATGTATTGTGGTCAGATGAGTCTAAATTGAACCTCCGGGGATCAGATGAAAGAGCCAATGTTCGAAGACCAAGAGGCGAAAAGTTTAATCCCAGATACACAACCACCACAGTGAAGCACGGAGGTGGAAACATTATGGTGTGGGGTGTTTTTCAGGAAATGGAATTGGCCCAATTCACCGCATTACAATGACGGCAACAATCTATAGAGATCTCTTGAGTTCAGTTATGCTTCCGTATGCTGAATGGGAAAAGCAACTCTCATGTACCTTCAAGCAGGACAACGACCCAAAACACACGGCGGGGGTTGTAAAAGTTTGGCTGCAGGAAAATGAAATTAATATCATGTCGTGGCCAGCTCAATCCCCCGATCTTAACCCGATTGAGAACATGTAGATGATTGTAAAACGGAATATCGGCAATAAAGTATTCCGAAATGGTGATGGACTTTTCGTCGAGTTGAAGAAGCAGTGGAATGAAATTTCTGACGATTATATTAAAAAGCTCATTGCCTCAATGCCTAAGAGGTGTTCAGAAGTTATAAAAAATAATGGCTACGCTACAAAATACTGAGCGTTAAAACCATTGTTTGTATTTCCTGTTAATTACTTTAAGACTTGCAAATGTTTTGAACACTGCACTATCGACTTATTTTGTTAAAATTAATTTTTTTAATTTTTGAGAAGTTATGAATAATTTTTTTGTATTTGTAAAATAATATGCTATAATTGAATTTAATAAAAAAAACAAAAACTTATACCACAAATCTTTTTGATCAAAAAAATTATAATTACCTAAACCATGATTTCAGTTTCAAATGTTTTGATCACCACTGTATATATAGAAAAAGTACCTTAATTTTGTCAATTTTCTGCCGATTTTAACAAATGAAGGCTTGATTTACTAAATACTAACTTTAAGAATATTGTTGCTTTAAAAAAAGATCCAAAAAAGTCTTCGTAGAAGTTGAAAAATTTAAAAAATATTTAAAATTTCAATTGTTATTAAGCAAATCTCTACCTATTATTTATATGTTACTAATATAAAGAAAGTATATATATTTAAATACTGTTTAAAATTTAAAAATCAGTTGAAAAATAATTGAGTTACAAATGTTTAAACGCATAAGTCGCAAAAAATACTCTTTTACCGTTGTCTCGGAAATTTGAGGGTATATTGAAACTTCTTAAACCGGTTTTGTAATACACTTATCTAGACTTACAACCTACACTAGATCACAAATTATTGTCGTTTTTCATTGAACAAGGACACTAATATTTTGACCAATTTATACTTTATGCTATAGACAAATTTTCAAAATCAAAATTATAACAATCTTTTTTTATGAAATAATACGTTTCTGGGTCGAATTATATATGAGATTGTATATGATGAAATGTGAGGGTATTTGGTCGTATATGATCATATATGATCATATATGTTCGAATCCGAAATTTGAGGGTATATTGTCGTATATGATATATGAATCATATATGAACATATATGAATCATATATGAGCATATATGAATCATATATGAGCATATATGAACTTAAATGGCCAGCTATACCCATATATGATCATATACAAGCCCACATATGATCATATATGTTCATATACGATCCCATTTTCAGCTGGGCTTGCTTATTTTCTCGGTAACATTTGAAATAAATAAAAACTTTATTTTAAAACATGATAAAAATTAATTTAAACTTTTTAATTTCTAAACATGTTTTGATTTGTTCGGTGCGAGTTTACGAACAAATTAAAAGAGGGCAGATTGAGATAGACAGAGGTCGATAGAGACTCACTAGATTTACTTAATGTTAATGTGACCATCTGTTTTTGATCGAAAAGCGGGACTTGGCAGGAACAAGAGGGGTTTTGGTGGAAAAAGCATTATATATAAAATGTTTTGTCTAAAAAATACGGATTTTTACCATATTTGCAAATTTTTAGTTAAAATCGCTCAAATAGTATTTCGGGGACTTGGCGGGACTTGGCAGGAACAAGAGGGGTGTTGGTGGAAAAAGCATTATATATAAAATGTTTTGTCTAAAAAATACGGATTTTTACCATATTTGCAAATTTTTAGTTAAAATCGCTCAAATAGTACTTCGGAAGCTTTGTGGAGTTATTGTTATTTTAAAATTTTCTGATCTTGTTTTTTTTTTTTTTTGTTCAGAAACTATTTTTTTAAAACAAATTTCTGAACTAAGTTTGAGTATTCCCGTATTTTTAATAAAAAATATTTAAAGAAAAATTGTTTAAACTTTTTCGAAAAGTTATACAGTGTTTTAAAGGGTTTATTGTTTTTTAAAGTTGAGTATAAAATTTCCAAAATAACAAATATTTTCCGTATTTTTTTACATTTTTTTAGTAAAAAGGGTAATTTATTAATATTTTTATATTAAAAAAAAACTCAATCAACTTCTTCAGCAAAAACACTTTGATAGATGATTTTTTTATAAAAAATCTAAAATAAAATTGATTTTTTTTTTATTATTAAAGAAATCAGTTTTGGCACAACAAATGCTCTTATGGCTCATATTATACTTTGATTCGACATTAATCAAATATTTTAAAATTATTTTACTGGCTTTGATTTCAGTTTAAAAAAATTTCACATTTCTAATATCCGCTAAAAATATGAAAGTACCAAAATCATAATTTAACATTAAAAGCTTTTTAATTTTTTTTTAATTTTTATTTGCTTTATCCAATTACAATGAAATTTAAAGTTGATATAAAAGACCAAAACATAATTCAAATAAATATTATTTTAGCTGCCAAATCTCTGACCCCATTTTTGTTTTGCGTTATTTCTTGTTTGGTTCAAAGAAAATATATACAAATTAGATATCAATAAGTCTTTTGAATTCCGTAATACATGCCCAAGCGTTTTGAGTTATTCATTAAAGAAAAAAAAAGACGTAAGCGACACTTTGCTGGCACGAAACATGTAAACAGACTGTAGTTTTTGCTATAGGAATTGGCGCTATCGTCTTTTTAGTTTTTTCTGAAATTAGTAACGGTACTTCCTAGAGTTATGAAATTGTGTGGAATGATGCAAATGATCGAAAAATTAAGGTTTTTATCAAAAACCGAAAATCGAACATTGTGGCTCTTACGTCTTTTTGGCGGATATGGCAGGGTTTAGCCTTTAAAAAGCGGGATGGCAGGTTTCTAATAATAGAATCCATTTAATAAAATCAAAAAGGTGTCGGAGCTTTTTTCGATATTTGTAATAGTTTAGCTTAAGGAGACTTTTACTAAAAAGCTTTTTTTACTTTTTTTTTAAATAAGTAGCAACCCTGGTCCATAATGCACTAGTTTTTTACCTGTACGCACTTGGTACTATTAGTTTACGAATGAATAGTTTTACATTTTTGATTTGATAACTTTAAGTTTTTAATACTCACCCTTATTCCCGGATTAATAATACTTGTTAAAAACACTGACAAATAGGCAGTCCAAAAAATGCGTCGATTTTTCTTGGACATAAAGGAGGAACATATTGTTGAACCAAGAACACAACCTTGTGTAAAGCATAAGAAAAATAATTTTCTAATACTGAGACCCATAACAGCAAATACAGCCATTTGTAGAAAACTGTATAAATAATGAAAACTACGATAATTGCAGGTATTATCATCGCCATCATCCACATCGTCATTGTCATCAATATCTTGGCGAGTTTTTGGAGATTTTATTGTTGAAGACTTTTGAGAAGTTTTGGAAGATGTTGATTTTTTACCATTTACGGACGGTTTAGTTTTAGTTGTTGTAGCTGAAGTAGTAGAAGATGAATCATTTTCATTGTCATTATCTTGAATTTCGTCCTCATCTTCTGCTTCTCCTTCCACTGATTTTTGATTTTCTTTCGTTTCTGTATAATTTTTGTCTTGTTGTTGTTCACGTTTTTCTTTAATTTGTTCTTTTAATTTTTTTATATCATTCATAAATTCTATATGTTCATCTGGAGTATCTTTTTTCAAATTCGTTTTCTCTTTTTTATAAAGATCATAATCGTAACCACATTTTTCCAAAAGTTCAACACATTCATTAAGCATTGCTTCAGTTTCTTTTTTCGTCATATCTGACATACTGACATGATGTTCTTCAAGAAAATCTTCTAATATATAATTTTTAGCTCGTTCTATAACCTCGGAATTGGGTTCTTTTACTTCAGTCGATTTACGCCATTTACGAAAGAATTTTGCCATTATAACAACGCCATAAAGACAATAAGGTTTAACTACTAAATTTTTAATAAAACCCCATAGTTCATGCCATTCCATACGGGCATAATCTGGATTACAGGCCGCCAAACTGGTAACAAAATTTACTTTAGCTTGTAGACCCCAATGTATGATAAGATCTCTATATAGAGCGTATGTATTTTCCAATGGTCTAGCTATACCTGACATTTCTAAGAGATCGATTATAGTACTCTGCGAACATACTGAAAGCAGTACAGCCAATGGTATTGTTTTAAATAAAAATTCTGCTGTATTTTCTGTACTACCAGAATCGGAATCTTTTTGGTGTGCTGATGCTGATGCTGAGCCACTTGCTGGAGTTGATGGTTGCTTAAATAAACGTGCTGCTGTTATTAGGGAGAGACCAATTAATGGTCCCAATTGCCAATTAAATAAATATCTACGATTTCCATAAGAGTAATAGTAGGCCATACAATTTCCCATCAATTGTGATATTACATAATCAACATTAAACATTCCAATAACCCGATTTGGTACAGAACTTATAGACCATGGCAGCATCAGTATAAGAATTTGACTTGCAAATATTATGGCAGAAAATTGCCAACATAAAAGAGCTAATGTGGTAAAGTAAGTAAGTTTTAATGTCTGGAATAAAAATAATGAAAAATGTTTAAAACTAATTTTATTAAAACAGGAAAAACAAAAAGGAGAAAAAATACAAAATACATATGAAGGGCTCACAAGGAGAGTCCGTTAATGGGTTCCCGCCGTTTAGGATTAAATTTGGATATGTTATAAAGAATCAAAAATTAAGGTTGAATTTTAAGGATGTAGATTATCTTTAAACTTAGCTTAACCAAGATTTTAAATGGAATACTGCTTCTGAAATGTGGTTTATTCTGTTTTATAACAATAAAGACCAAAATTCTCAACAAGTTAAAGTGGTTTCGACAAATTTTTGTTAATTAACTTGGAAATGATTTAACTAAACCAAGTTTAACTGACATCTTAAAAACTCGGCATTTAAGATTTAGTACCAGATATGTTTATATCTAAAGATATCTGGGAAATTGGATTATTCTTATGTCAAGATATGAGCAGATCTGGTCATATTGGATAATATCTGGTACCAGATCTGTTCACAACTAAAAATAATTCATAATGCCTTTGTCCAGATCTGGTACCAGATCTAAGACCTTAGAGCCGTTTTCAAAGGCACCAAAATAAAACTGTACAACAAATTTTTTATGACATATGTATAAACATTAAATTGTTTTTAATTTTTATTGTGTTTGTTATTTTGTTTAAATAAACTTTAAAAAATTTCATTATTTTTTTAGGTAGTCTCTTTACAGGAAGAAGAAGAAGAAAACATTTTTATTGAAAAATTTTACGGACACAAGGGATACACCAGACTGCCGCAGTTTCGTCCCCCTCCTGGGACTCGTCAGTGGTTAATTTATGTGTCAATTGAACAAAGTATTTTATATTGTTAATTTTGCTCTATATGAAAAACTTTTTATTATTTGGTGTCGTACTGTGATTTGAACTCACAGTCCTAGCATCAAAGCTATGCATCGTAATCTCACCTCTTAACCAGTTGAGCCACGGTCGACACAGCGTTGACTGCGACTAAATTGGAGTTTGGTCACACTACGTACACACAAGTATTGTTTTGATCAGAAGAGACAGAATTAGCTAATACCAATGCACAATTCATTTCTCAACTAGAATGCTTTTTCTTCTTAATCCTATCTCTTTTTCACAAGTAATTATCACGTTTTATGATGCGCTTTATTCACATACAATAGTTGGATACCAAGTGTAGGTTAGAGATTGAGTCGCCGTTAAGCAAGTTTATTCAAATTTTATGTTAGAAAGTGTTTTGCAACCGTCAGATAATGACAATCGTAATTAATTTTTTTATATTTTATATTTTTTGTTTGTCCTATAAATTGTTCTTGGAATGCAAAAATATTAGTGTCCGACCGAACAGTTCGGCCAGAAAATGCATTTGGTCTGTATTCGGTATTTTAAAGCATTATGGACAAATTTGGCGGATGGAAAAATGTTTATTGGACTGATTAGATGCTATTTTGAGTGTCAAATTTGAAGAAAAGTCTGTAGTTAAGCAATGAATTCACTGTTCGGCCTCAGAAAGTTCGGCCAAATCGAAAATAGTTCGGCGGCCGAACTTTTAACTTTATAGCTAAATTTGTATTTGTATTTATTATCAAATTGCTTTTCTAATACAACAAGACACAATATCTTATAAATTACAGTACTAGAATCAGACAAGTTATAATAACAATGAAAAGTAATAAAAAAAAAAAAATTTTTTAAAAAAAAATATAAAAAAATAATAATAAACAAAAAAAAAAAAAATATATATGAAAAATAAATAATATAAAAAAAGAAAGATACATTTTATGAAAAATATTCTATAAGTAATTTCCTAAACCTTGTTGCGTTTGAAGTGGTCTGTAAATTATTTGGAAGTTGGTTCCAGAGACGTATGGTAAATATAAAGAATTGACATTCGGAAGCATGATCACGATGCCGAAATTGGGTTATTGCTTTGCCTCTTAGAGATCTTGAAAACTGCAAACGATCATAAAGATATGTTGGCTGCTTTGTCATAATAATTTTATGAATAAAGATAATGTTTTTAAACTTAAGGTAGTCGAAAAAAGACATGTTAAATATACGACATGAATACTGGGTTACATGATCGAATTTTCTTAAACCATAAATGAAACGTATGATATTGTTATAGGTTGTGGTAAGTTTTCTCATATCCTTAGAGTTGCAACCAGTAAAAATTTCCGATGAATATAGGAGTGTCGGCAAAAGATATGTTTTTGCAAGCAGGATTCTAACTTTCAAAGGGGTAAAGTGTTGGGTGACCCAAAGATTTCGCAGCATACTATATGTTCTGCCACTGGCCTTGTTAATATGATCGGACCATGTTAACGTGTTGTTAAATGTAACACCTAAGTTTTTAGCAGTGCCTACAATATCAATTTTTGTACCACCAAGAAAAATATTTATTTCATCATCAACTTGTACTTTTTTTTTCGCTATTATTACGCATTTTGATTTATTCGGATTGAGTCGCAAACCATTTACTGAAGCCCATGTGAAAATTTTATCCAGATCATAATTTAATTCCCGAGTTTTCGAACAAATTAACTCCCTGGAGCAACTAAGATAAAGTTGAGCGTCATCAGCATACATTTGTATGCTAGAATAACGAAGTTGTTGTGGAAGATCATTAGCATATAATGAGTACAGCAGTGGTCCAAGAACGGAGCCCTGTGGGACACCTCTAGTCACTTGTAAGGGACGTGAAATAGATCCACCACTAGTAACAGATTGGGATCTGTTTGAGAGGTACGAGGACAGCAACCTCACAGCAAATGGCGAGAAGTTAAACAATTTGGATAGCTTCAAGCATAACATTGAATGGTGCACTGTATCAAAAGCCTTAGGGTGGTCTAATAATACTAAAAAAGTTAATTTTCTCTCTTCCAAGTTACTTCGAATATCTTCTATTACATCAGATAGTGCTGTTATACAACCCCGTTGAGGTCTGAATCCTGATTGACGATCTGTAAGAAGGTGGTTATCATTAACATACTTATATATCTGCCTATGCAGTAAATGCTCAAAAACTTTAGAAAAATAAGGAAGGATTGCAATGGGACGATATTCATTTCCTGATTTTGGCACCGGGACAATTTTGGCATGTTTCCATTGCATTGGAAAAATGTTGGTGGTAATTATTGTATTAAAAACATGCGTAATGGTTCGAATTATCCATGGCAAGATAATTTTAACAAACTTGGGGTTTATATCATCTAGCCCTACTGAGTTAGACTTCACTGCCTTGAAACCTTCAACAACATCCAGTACATTCAGGCAATGAAAATTGAATTCTTCAGTTTCACACTGTGAGTGTTGGTCGTAAAAGTCAGGCTGAACCGTTGGCATAGAAATATTAACAAAATTTTCATTAAGCAAGTCTACATCAGCGACAATTGTATGATCAGCTGTCCTACCAATGCCAATATCACGTATTTGCTTCCAAGTTTTTTTACTGCCTATTGCCTCCCCAAATTTGCCAGAATAATAGGACAATTTATCGTGTTTTATTTTTGAAACAACAGCTCTTCTAGCCAAACGGTATTCATTATGTAATTCAGGTGTTTTATAACGCCTCCACATATGGTATATCCTATCACGATGCAATATTAACTGTTTAGTTTCATTTGTGAACCATGGTCTTGCCCGTTTTCCGACTGTTTTCCGTTTAATTGGTACATGTTTATTATAAATGTTCAATATTGAGGTATTCAAATAGTTAAGCTGTTCGTCAACCGTTAATAAGTAGAAGATGTGATTCCACCTATTGTTCTCAAGATCTCGCTTCAAATCAATAGCATTAATATTGTTAAAATCACGAAAGCTGTACGTTTGAACACAATCTCCAATTGAAAAATTATAAGAAATAAAAATTAAATCATGTTTCGAGAATGAAGAAACTGCTAACTGATCATAATGTAATACTTTTTGTTCATCGCTTACAAAAAAGAGGTCAAGTAATGTGCTGTTTGTGGATCAAAAATGTGTAGGACTAGAAGTATTGACAGCAGATAAGTTAAAGATAGACATTACAGTTGTCAGACTTGTATTTACGAGTAAATTGCAATTGAAATCACCAGTAATAATTACCTCAGAGTATTTTACTGAATAAAGTTCCTATTTCTCAATGAGAGTATCAAATTTCATATTATTATCTGGTCTGTAAACACATCCAAGCAGCATCTTGGCACCAAGAGAATTGACATCGATGAAGACGAACTCAATGTCATCAGGCTTGTTACACGAACAAACAAGTTTGCATGATATATTATTTCTTATGTATATTGCAACACCTCCAGCATGACTGACTCTATCAGATCGAAAGATACGGTAACCATCTAGCCTGTATATGTTGTCACTTATTTCCGGTATAAACCATGTCTCTGATACGCATATCGCATCAATGCCAGAACATTCAAAAAGAAAACGGAATTCATCAATTTTTGGTAGTAAGCTCTGTGCATTTATATGACAGATATTAAAACCCTCTTGCCGTTTAGCCAAGATTCGAATCAAGTTAAAGTTAACATCTCTAGAACCAAGTTGATCAATAGATACATTTGTCATCTTTTCTCTTAAATTTTATACACGAAATCGAATTAAATCGGCTCAACAAACATGTTTCCAATACCAAAATTTGTCATCATTGCCTCTAGATATCAAAAAACCGACAAAATATAGTTTTTTGGCCGAACTGTTCGGTCGGACACTAAAAAATATGCCGTTTTTTCAAAATAGAAAGAATGTAAAATTAATAAATCAAGTTCGAGGCCATACTTTATATTTCTTTATTAGGATATTGTCCTAACAAATAATCTGAAGAGTTTTTTGTTTTCAAATGTATTATTTGACCCTTTCAGGAATGTGTTGATAGATTCTATTTCTATTTGTGCAAGGTCCACCTCTGGTGGATATCCACCAGAGGTGGACCTTGCACATAACAAACAAGTTTTCAATTTATTTTTTGATCAATGGTTATAATCTTTAGCTTCAAGCTCATATATTAGTTCTCATGTAGTGAGTAAACTAGTTTACATAATTGTTTGATGTTTGGCATGGGATTGTTACCGCTTTCAAAACGTGTTCTGATGATGGGAACCTAGAAAATTCCCGAAATAGATCTATCAACACATTCCTGAAAGGATTGGTTGTTTTTGTAGATCCATCAAACAATGTTTTGCACATCTTCAACTGCAACAAAAGATATTGTTATTCCGTGCCAATCTATGTCCGTATGCGATCGCACAAAATAGACAAAAACGGCGGTTGCTCGGCGGATTTATCAGGACTTATTAGCAAATGACTATGCAAAATTTTTGAGATAAATCAGGCAGACATAGCCGAATTTCAAAAAAGTGAAACATTTAAAAATGTGTGATTGTTTAACTTTGTCTTTGTTATCCATTTATTTGCCCTAAACTTTTAAATAGACATATTAAAATTAAAAAGACATTTTTTAATAATTTAACTAAAAAATTTAAAAAAATAATGAACATCTTCAAATCTGCCCAGATTTTATCAGATCTGCTCAGATTTGATCAGATCTAATTGAATCTCAAATAGATCAATTTTGCTTTATTCTTGTCTTTTTAGTAGTCAAACACGTGGTTATGGTCTTTTCTTAACAAGCATCATGACGTTACTAAACTTTGAAGACCAAAAATGTTCTAGTTACATAAAAAAAATTTAGTTTTTACTCTGGTTCAAGTAATATTTTTTACAGTTTTATTAGTTTTTTTTATTTTTATATACATCGAGATTATTTTAAAGTTATTTTTAATTTATAATGATAACTAGTGTTTCGATCTGGCTAAAGAACTCATCAGAACCCGAAGTTTTAGAAAAGCCAGAGCTTCCAAAATAATTTAAATCTAATTTATATATTTTATATATTTTAAATGATATCAATAAGTGCTTACTTATCTCTTACAGTAACTACTAGGCGTCCCGGAATTTGAAAGCTCCAGCTGTAAAAAATCTGTAAAATGCCTGGCATTAGTTAACTCGTCAAAAATACATTTTTAATTAGATTAGAACAAGTTTTGTCACCGAAACGAATAACGGTATAGGTATTGGTATCTGTATTTCATTCATATCGGTATAACCGAAATTTTTTAAAAACTTTAAAAAAAAAAATTAATGAACGTTCTTTTAAAATAAGAACATAAAATTATTTTATTTTTGCATATTTTGCTCTAAATAGCATATTTTTGAATATTTTGATCTTAAGAGCATATTTTTGATAAAAAAAAATCTTATTTTTAAGTATATTTTTGTACTTTTTAGAACAAAGTCATATTTTTAGAGCATATTTCACGTTTTTTTCGCTATCGAACAATTTTATATTTCAATAAACAAAAACTTTTTTAGATATTTTCCGGGATTTGCAAATCGATTGCGGAAATTTAACCATTTTTCTATAATTTAAATTTCCTGCTTTACGACTCTTACCAATTTAGGTAAATTTAATATTTTATCTCCTTTTTTGTTAGCAATTGAAATAAAACTCAAAAAAAGTTTTCAAAATGTACTTAAAAAGTCTTAAAATACGATTTTTTTTGCAAAAAAACATAAAATTTGAATTTTTTTTAAACCGATTCAATATCGGTATTAATGGAAACGGTTGCACTATTCCGGTATTTTAAAATCAAGGTGTTCCGGCATTGGTATTTTATTGGTTATCAATTTGAAACGGTTTTGAAACGGATAACGGTATTTAAAAGGTGTCGGTGGCCATCCTTGGATTAGTGTGATTTACATATTCAGAAATTTAAAATGTTATATGTCAAAATGACTGATTCGGTTATTCTAGTGTTAAAATAGCATAAAAACCAACCGGTTTACTTAGAAAAATACAAAAGGAAACTTAAAACCAAGGATGGATACCACAATGAATAAGGGAAGATTCCTTTAATTTACATTTACAAATTTTTGACAGGATTTTTAACTATTTTAGAATATTTGGTTGTTAAAAAACATTTATTTTTCAATCATAACATTATCCAGCCTTAGAAACAATTTCTCAATTAAAATCGAAAGCAATTTTTTTGATTTTAGTGCTAAGTATATTTAAGTATGAACTATAAAAACGACCCTAAATCGTGTCGGTATCCATCCTTGCTTAAAACGTTTAAATAAAGTGAAGTTATACCTTATAATATAAGCCCATGTCATTATTTTAAAGCAGAAACGGTATCCAACCTTGGTTAAAAATGAACCGGTTCGCTTTTTTTATTATAAAAAACAATAAATTTGATTAATAAAATCTTTTTTCTTATGAACTGAAAAAATTAGTCTTAAAAAACTCGTAATTCTAAACAACTTTTGTTCTACGATTTTTATCATAGGAGAAATTAACCTGAGCTAGGTAAGGACTAACTTGTTGTTTCTTTGCGAAACCTCTAGGTAACAGGACATGAAATTTAACAAAATGTGCATTATGTACCGCAAAAAAATGCAAAATCTTAATGGTAAATGAAGAAATGTTAGCATCTAAGTATCACCAAAGTCATTTAGTTTTGGTGAAACTTAGTTAAACTGTTTTTTCAGGCGAAAAACACAAAGGTCTCGCAAATTTGTGGCATCGAACCTTGGACGGTACATTTCGGATTTTTGCATTTTTAAGCAACCGCGAACATCAACACTTTCTTCGACTCGATTGATTACTCAAAGCATGATGTCGCCTGTATAAAATCCAGGCATTGGTCATGGTCATATCACACATGTGGTCGAAAAAGTAATTTGTTCATTTTTATTTATTGAATTCATTGAACTTAAGGGTGAATTAGCCAAGCGTAAACGTATCTCGGTGTACGAAATTTAATAAGTCAAAGAAGAATAGAAGACATTTTGTGTATCTTGTTGTTTCATTCATATGCATTTAACATATTGAAAACGTAAACGGACAACAAAATTCTATTTTGATTAGATTTTCTTGTGTTTTTACGTATTCTATATGTTTAATGAATATGAATGAAACAACAAGATACACAAAATGTCTTCTATTCTTATTTTACTTATTAAATTTCGTATACCGAGATACGTTTACGTTTACGCTTGGCTAATTCACCCTTTAGGGTCGTATATGGTTAAAAAGCTAACACAAATGTTGATAACTTAAATACGAAAAATTATATTCAAACTTAATTAAAAATGCAACATTATTTGTAAGTCCAAAAAGTTCTCAAAATCACACTCCCAAAAATCAACTACATAATTAGAAACAGAGTTCGAATTTAAGCACTATCAAACGTTTTTCTATCGTTTTGTTTTGCTTTTAGCTGAAACTCAACACAATCATTTTGTTGTGCACAGTAAACATAAACAGAACATTTCTTTATTTTCATTTTGATTTGTAAACAGAACACAAACACTTTCACAAACAAGTTTTCGATGAGAGACCGAACTAAACGATTTTGTTCTGTTTGGCCAATATTTCAAACAGTTTGATTTTGTTGTGTTTATGGAATGGAACAAAACTATTCGTAAACCGTTCTTAGTGTTTATGTCATATTACAAGTGAAAAAAATTTCCTTTAATTTTATGAATAATTGCATTAGTTTAATAAAAAGTTTCAACGGAGGAGTTCTAGTGAAATTTTTATAAAACTAATGCAAAAAAAAACATTGATAACATGCAGAAAAATCTTTTCATTATTCTGCCAACCACAACGTTAAAAACGCGTTTTAATGTTTAAGTTGAATGAACACTAAAAAATAACCACTACGAAATAATAATGTTTGACGAAAGAAACATTTTCGTTTTGTTCCGTTTGTTATATTACAAACAATGATTTCAGCACTTGTGTTGTGTTTATAAATACGAACGAAACAATAGAGATCGTTGTATTGGTTTTTTTGATAGCAACGTTATGTTAGTGGTACATACATTTTCGAGCTCTGATTAGAAATAGGAGTTCTAATCCCAACGCAATAGACAAAACGAACTCTTTATCAATAAGAAGTCTAAGTTTACTTAATACACTATCTGGAGATAAATATTAAGGGACTATAGTCGCCTTAAAGTGAAATTTACTGTAGATCACAAACAGTTAATATGTTCATCAAAGTTGAGAGAAGAATCTATTATTATCCCAAGGCATTTGATAGTGTCGACAAATTCCACAAGAACATCATTAATCATAATATTAATATTTACTACAACCGTAGATGATTTAAAGAACATTGCTTTTGTCTTAGAAGGGTTAATGCAAAGATTACCATTAGACGTCCAAATAACAACTATTGAAAAAAAAACTTATTAATATCCAATTCTAATGAATGAATAAATTTTTGATCTTCTGATAATAACAGCTGAATATCATCAGCAAAAACAAAGGACTCACAAGATCCAACAATAATGGGAAAACAAAGTCATTTAAATACAATATAAACAGTGTCCTTATGCGGATTTTGAGGATTTGACTACTACTTTGTGACGAATTCACAAGACGTTTTCTTTTTTTTAGTTTGCTCAATTGTTGATGCATTCCGATTTGCATCAATATTTGGAATGTCCGAAGAGTCCATACTTATTTCGGCATCGACAGATGCATTGTTCTGAACATCTCATTCAATGTTCTAAACGTCCGCTGATTTCATCGCTTCGTTTTCACGATTTAAATGTATGTTTGCTCATCATTACGGAAAGTATCATCATCTGGGTAATAATCAATTTCTTTAGCGTTAAAATCGCCATCATCTCCGACCACGTAATCAAATTTACAAACTCGTATAGCTCTTTTTCTATTCGAAAATCTTGAATTTAATTTCGAACCCCCTCAGGCACCGGGAGTTCGAAATAAAAAAAAGGAACAACCAAAAATTCTTTAAAATCCACTAAAACAAAAAAATTCAATTCAACAGTAAAATGGTTTTTATATAATTATATATAATCATATATGACACCACATATAATTAGATATAAATATATCTGTATATACAATATATATGTATATATAATTATATATAATCATATATGACACCACATATAATTAGATATAACTATATCTGCTATTGATTATTCAAAAATTTGTGTATATGGTGCTATATAAAATTTTGTATAATTATATATAATATATATATAATATATCTGCCTTATATAATTAGATCTAATTTTATATAATTGAATATAATTATATAAAATTATATACACCCATTTTTCGGATATAATTATATATATTTGTATCTGATTATATCATATTTTATAGAATTATATATAATTTTATATAATTATAGCTCTTATACCCTATAGCAATCACGAAAATATTATTTCAGCTTCGATTTCAAAGTTTTTAACACAAACATAATTTTTTGAAAGTACACAATTTCACAAGTGTTTTTCCTCGAGGTTGGATCGTCACACAACTAAATATACAGCATTCAAATAAAGTTGGTTTCAAGTGGCGGTCACCGCAATCGTTGGCGCTTGGATCAAGAAACATTTTTAAAGTTGCAGCGGAAAGTTTAAAAAAAAAAAATCGCTAAACAAAGTTTAAATCTTTTTTGGTCGGTTCCTAGCGGTACCAGTGGCAGGAGGAATAAGGTTAAATAAAATTTTCAAATATTTTCTTTTAACTCACCGATAAAACCGACAATATATGCGTTTTCCGTTCGGTAACACGATTAATGCAAATACATAAATAAAACATTTGTAAATATATTGCTGGAAATGCAAAATTTTCTCGTGCCATTGGCCTTTCATAGATTTTTGAAGCAAAACTATGAAACATAATATATGAAGCCACTGCATAAATGCCACCAAATACGTTCCGACTCAAAAGTAAACCATACATGTAAATAATTAACACTGTAAGGCCACCCAACAGCCAAACACATTCCAAATATAATTGCAAATTCTGTCCTTCACAATGGCCATAATCGAGAGTCAAGCGTATATCATCAGAACGCCAACAGCTCAATAAAGATAAAATACCCAATTTGCTATTCGAGCGTAACACATGATAAATAAATCTACAAAAAAAAAAGAAGCAACATAGCAAAAAAAGACCAGAATTAGTTCAGTGGTAATAAAACCATAATCATTATAAATTAAAAAGAAAAAAACAAATGAAAGAGATTTTTATCATAATTTATTGATGGTGGTGGGTGATTAATTTATCCACCCATACACTTACCCAATTGTTATCTCTGGCAATACATGAAATCTACTCAAGACATTAACGCTATGTGGATATTCTATAGTGGTAACATTTGTCAATTGATCTAAGCCAGACCAAAAATCTGGGGCATCTGTTAGGGTTTTATAAAAACTATAATAGAGAGCATCTTCGCGTCGAAACATCGATTCACGTTCCAACTGTGTCAAATGTTCCACATTAGTACGTTTTTCAAAGAGATTTCTAACATGATGAACGTATAGAAAAAAGAAGCCAGTACCTGGAAGTAATAAATGTTAACCATTAACGTTAAATTGATTATCATCTTAAACTTACCGATTAACGATTGGGCCAACATTAACACTAATTTGGTATCTTTCATTTTTTATAATTTTGTTCTTTCCTTGTCTCTGTTATTTACCCTTGGAATGGAATACTATTTTTTTTCTTCTTTTTGTTTCCAGTTTAAAAATGTTGTAGCTTTTGTTTGGAAATTATTTCCAATTATTTATTCATGATGTTTATTATTTAGATTATCTTATATTTCTTTTTTTATTAACTATTCCTTCTTTTATTTTTTCCGGCTCCAATTTAATTTCTACTGCTTCAGCTACAAAAATCTTTTGATGTGAAAAAAGATTGCTGTTGACAATCAGCTGAGCGGCAAACAAAAGAGAATGTAAATGGGTTGCCATATCTCGGTTGAATGTTAAGAGAACAATCAGAGACTTGATGCGTATATAGTGTCAACACTGGCTATTAACTTTAATATTTTTCTATCAGCAAACATCAAATTCAATCGCAGAGAGAATTATATTAAGTGTGGACCACACATTATTGTTACTGTTAGTATTATATCTGATATCAAAATAGTGTTGTTATGATAAATCCCTGAACAACAATATCATGATATGAGCTGTCACAATACACACACACATACATAATTGTAAATAAAAAAACATAAATACGTGTTAAACGCCTAAAATTTTAAAAATACAAGATGAAAATGTATATTAAAAATTGTTTAACGGTTATAAATCAATTTAAAGTTACTTTTTAATTGCATAGTTGAAAATTGAATGAATAAACTGACGTCTTTACTCAACTAAAAACAGAAAAATTATGAGAAGACATGATATAAATATGAATACGTGCTCTCCACCCTAAACATTAATATGAACAAAGATAATTTAATTCCGTTATTCAATTGGCGTGCGCAGTAATATGTGCGAGATTATAGCCATCTTAATATCTAATGTGGACCCCGTGTAATAAAACTATTTATAGAGGCAATTTAGACGACGCAATTGATTTAATTTAATTTAATTTATTTATTCATTTCCATAACCTAGCCTGAAGGCCATAATCGGTTACAAATTTCTACTAAATTATACAAAGTAAACAATAAAATTTGATATACATAAATAAAATAATAAGAAAGAGATAATAATTAAAATACAATAATATTAAAAAAAAAAACAAAAAATATAAAAAAGGAGTGATAATAGTTTATTTATTTATTAAGTCCCCAATGTTACGAAAAAAAAACAAGAACATGAACAAGCCTTAGTTAAAAACAAAAACCCCCAAACCCAAAAAAATTAAGTGTCTTGTGAAAATAATAGATAAATTTTCTTCCTATACGTATTAATAGAAAAATCGAACGATTTTAAAGTAAGTGGTAATTTGTTATACTCACGGGCAACTCTAACAAAAAAAGATCGCCCCAAAAGTGGTGTAAGTTTCGGAATAACCAATTGTGATTGCAGGCTTTTTTTCTCAATTGCCCTTTAAAATTGTTTCCTGAAGTCATGTCTGTTTACATGGTGATGTTTTACTTGCAACAACTCTTGACTCTATTTGAAGTTTAATCGACCAATATTCTTTAGTTGTTCATTCGTAACTATAAAAAATAAATCCATTTGAATTTGTTCGTAATAATTTAAAATACATGTTTAAACCATGGAGGACTATAATAAAGAAAAAATATTGGAATATACCCAAGAAACATTTTTACGGACTCTCCGGCATGTACGGATTCTTGAATCCGGGGTTTACGGTACGTTTTCGGACCGTTTAATCGGATTTTCGAAAACACGTTTTTAGTCCGTTTGGGGATATCAGTTTTCGTGCCGTTTAATACGGACTTCACCGATTTTCATCCGTTTCAAGTCAGTCACAATCGATAACAATTTTTTTCAATTTGTTTTATTAAAATAAAATTAATTAAAATAATATAAAAGATCGGGGCGCCAAATAAATTCAGATAGCATGCATAATATGCATTGCATACGTTAGATGGTAAGTATTTATATAATTTAAAACGCTCAAATGAGATTGCAAACAAAAATATATTTGTTCATAGAATCCATCGTTTTTAAACCCCACTTAATATTTTTACATGTAGATATCTGATTCAATAATGGGCCACAAACTAACAATGATGCTCTTGGTGGAAACAAAAAACTGCATCGAAAAAGTAAGTATCAATTTTTTTTTTTTTAAATAAAAAAAATATATTCCAAGAAAACTCTTACTATCTCTTGAAATTAAAATAATAAATTCTTTTTTCCTTTTAGATTTTGAATATTATCGACCACAAATGTTCCGTGATGCTGCTAAGCTGGATACAAAAAGTAGCTGTGGCGAATTTCGTATTTAATTAAAGTTAAATGAAGTATATTTTAATATTTTTTCAAATAAATTAATAAATGTATAAAAAAAAATAAAATCCATTGAGTTTTTTGTAAAAAAATGGTTGGAATACAGACCAAATAAGTATTTTCAACGATCCGTTTATTGTCCGTTTTATATCCGTAAAAAACGGAATCATCCGTTTCCAGCACGACAAAACGGTCCGGAAACGGTCCGTATTTGACGGACTTTAAACGGATTTGAGTCAGTTTTTAACACGACCCAACGGTCTGTAAACGGTCCGTCATTGACGGACTTGCAACGGATTCGAATCCGTATTCGATGTTCCTTTTAATCCGTTTTCTGGTCCGTATACTGATCCGGAAAACGGTACGGAAACGGACTCCGGATCCGACTATGCTGTACCGAAAACGGCACATAAACGGACCGGATTGTTTGCTGGGTATTATTGATTGTTGCGCGTTTTTTTTTCTTTTCAAAAACATCTACTCAATTCAAAAAACGAATATGAATGAAACAACATAACAATAATACGAATAAGGGTAAAGAGCAACGTCAAAAATAGGAATGACAATCCTGCTTTTACTACGCCGCTTGCTTTTCTACCCAGTTCGCCCACAAGCGAGAATTGCATGCCACAGAATCTTGACGCAATTTATAGGATGATTTTTTTTTTGTTTGGACAATTTTTTTGTCCCTTTCTTTATATCACTATAATTTTAACATTTCTTTTTACTCATTTCACACAAAAAAAAAAATCATAGCCAAGTGACTAGGAGCATCTCAATTAATAAAGTGCTTATACATAATTTTATTCAATAATTAAGTAGAAACATGTAAAAACTTTGCAAAATTTTTCTAGTTTTCGCTTAACTTTTGTGAATAAACTTTATTAGTTGAAATGCTCCTAACTACTTGCCTATGATTTGTTTGTGTGTTTCTTAGTCCCAGTTCACACACGGCAATTTTTCTTCAATTCTCCTTTGAACTTGCTTTTGTGTTCACACAGGAAACGTTTGTTTCAGCAATTTTCGTATATCAACATGCAGTGTTGAAAATTGCGGAATTACAAAACAAAACGGAATTGGAGTACGGGCACGTCTGTGCCCCCTTCCATTCTCTTTTCCTCCCTCTTCTATAAACTCAAGAATTGCGCAAGTAAAATTGCCGTGTGTGAACCGGCCTTACTACCAATTTGGATTCATCAGCTGATTCTTGCCAGGTTACCCTTACCTGCTTTGAATCGGTTACCAGCCATGAAAAACACTACTTAAATTTGCAACCTTGTGTTTACTAATTATTATCTCTTTGTTGGACATTTCAGTTCATTAATTAATTTTTGCGGTCACTTTTCGTTTAGAGATTCTAATATGGTAAATATTTAATAAAAAAATATTAAATATTTTAGTTTAAATTATTTTTATGTTGCAGAATTTTCTAAAAACTATACATGTGGTATTATTTATGGCGCTAGGCCTCTTGCTGCTGGCCAAAGTGGAGGCATATGATAAGGAAATGACTGTGCATGTGGATGCGGGTAAAAAAGAATGTTTCTTTCATACAGTTCAATTGGGTGAAACCATCGATATAGAATATCAAGTCATAGACGGTGGCCATGGAGATTTAGATATCAGCTTTTCACTCGCCGATCCTATAGGCTTAATAATTGTCAGCGACTTTAAGAAGCCAGAAAACATTCATCGTCAAGATGTCCAAAAAGAGGGTGACTATCGATTCTGTTTTGATAACAGTTTCAGTACGTTCAATAGAAAGACGGTGTTTTTCGAATTGATTGTCGAAAAAGAAGGTGAACAAAACCTTGGCGATGATCAATGGAATGATCTACTCGAAGGTTTGACACCCGAGGAATACTATGAGATGAAAGTCCAAGATATTCTGGATTATATAGGGCGTATACGCATGCAAATAACTAAAGCCAGGCAAATACAAGATATGTTACGATCTCATGAGGCCAGAGATCGAAATCTAGCCGAGAATAACTTTAGTAAAGTAAATAGTTGGTCTCTCTTTCAAATATGTGCCATGATTGGAGTGGGTCTATTGCAAGTCTTTCTGGTACGCAGTATATTTGATACGAACACACGCATGAGTAAATTATGGCAAACAATGCGCCTGTGAAAAAGTATTATGTCGAAAAGCATTTTTGGCAGCTTTTCACTTTAACTTTTTCTGTTTTTCAACGAGAGGAATTGTTTTAAAATGAACTTTTAAGTACCACGCATTTTTTTCGATGATCTTTCTTTCAACTTTAAACCAAAGATTTAAAAATTCAATTTATTCAGGGATTATAAATTATGTATATTCAAAATTTCATTTCAAAATTCATTATGTTTTAGGTTAAATGGAATTTTATTTTATTTTTTTAGTTCCTCACTTGCCATATATATTTTTTAAGATATTTTTTCTCGTGCTCTCTATTGTTTTTCTCGCTTTTTTACGCCTTTCGGTGAAAAAATTTACAGTTGTGTAAACAGTTTTGATACTTGTTTTAAAATACATACATCACATGTATAATTTGCCACATTATGATCTTTTATATAAACATTAATAGTTAATAGTAATAAATCTATTTAAAAAAAAAAAAAAACATAGAAGCAATAAATGTATAAAACAACGATAGTAAACTAATCTTTTATTATTTCTTTATAGACGATTTTAAACATTACAGCACAAAGTCAATGTTCACATAAGTACGTTATGTTCTTATTTTTAATATTACATTTATACAAGAACCAAAAGCTAGTAGTTTTTGAAAACCAATTCTATGTACTTATCAAATTCCATATAAATTTTAAGTCAAAAACTATAAATAAACAAAAAAACTAGTAATTCTTCGAAACTACTTGTATTTAAAGCTGCATTTATTTACATAACCCTCGAAATACAGTTTAAACTAGAATTCGAACATATGATAGTGTATAAAATGAGACACGTACAAGATTTCGAAATATAGTTTAAACTGGATTTCAAGGCTTAATTGTCAAATAAAATTTCAAAAACTTCTAGTTTTTGATTGTAGTATAAATGAGCTATAAACCAATTTTAAGATATAAAACCGAACTTTTCTCATACTACATGAATACTACTAGGGTTTTCAAATTCCCGACTTTTTTCAACTCCCGAGAATCGTATTTTTTTAAACCCTCCCGGGAATTGCAAAATAATTTAAATTATATTTTTTTAATAAAAAATACTAAGAACGAATTTAAATTCAACAATATTGGATTTTTAGCAATTTCATTTAGTTTTTAATGAAAAATATTTTACCTCTTTAAGTTTTTTTTTTTATCATTACGACTGATAGTCCGTGCTAAATGGTACGTACATAAGAAACGAAAACATCCATAGAGACCTAAACATTAGTATGGTCCGAGAAGAAATAGAGAAGTACTCAATTAAGTATGTGAATAAACTAATAGTTCATCCCAACTCTCTTGCCCGGTATCTGCTTCAGTTCGAAGGACACCAGAGATTAAGAAGAATAGACACCCTGAGCCTGGGGCGGCGGGCTTGTCTAACATAGGCAGCTGATGAACAACATTTGAATACAGTAAATTAGCTATTACACTGGTGATAGCTTATATATATAATTTTAGTTTTAAGATTCGAATACTTATTGTGAATTTCTAATAGAAAGATTCAATAAACCAAATTTAGTGACAGAAAGAAAAAAATCATTAAAATGACTTTGTTAAAAAATCGTGAAACTGTCCAGTTTAAAAAAAAAATTTGCAAAAAATTAGTTTGAATTTATGAGCCATTTAGAGTTTATGCAATTTTTATAAAAAAAACAAAAAACATTTAATTTAACTTAAAGAAGAATGTTCAGATATTTTGAAATTTTTCTTTAAAAAAAAATTGCTAAAACATAAAGCTAATTTAGATTCAAAGGACTCTTTCTCGCACACAAATTTTCTTAAAAAATGTGTATTTTCAAATAGTTTTTAATTCCAGACGAAAATTCACGGGATTCAGAGATACTACTACTAGTATTTACATGTCAAATTCCATACAAATTTTAAATTTGTACAAGTAGTTTTCAAAAACTAGTAGTTTTAAAAAACTACTTGTATTAACATGCCAAATTCCAAACGATTTTTAAATCAATAACTAAAATTAAACTTTAAATCAATAACTAACCCCTGGTTTCTACAACACGTTCGTCTCTACACGAACGGGTGACTACATGTATTTTGTTTTTGCATTGCATGTATTTTGTTATTGTTTTTAGACGAACGTGAAGCAAAACGTGTTCGAGAAACAGGGCGTAAGTCACCAAAAACGCAAAGGAAAAACTTTATTTTGCAATTGCTCTAATGTTAAAATATCATTAAAAATTTAAAAGTCAAACAATTTCGCAAAAACTTTAATTTTTAATACCGAGTTTTTTAATATTATCATTGACGCAACAGCTACAACTTTTATTATGGTTTCGATGCGGGTATCGGTAAGAGTAACGCTTTGTTCGTTTATTTCGGTAATTATATTTTAGGATTATCGATATTTCGGTATAGGTTTTTTGCATTAACGGTATTACACTCATTTCGGTAACGGTATTTTAGTTATTTCAGTAACGTTATTAAAAGGAAAACGGTTTTACAGTTATTTCGGTAACGGTATGTTAAAGGTAACGTTATTTTAGTTATTCGTTTAAATGAAACGACTGACTGCACGAGACTTCTAGATAGAATAATCAAAAATTTAATAATTTGACTTACTAATAAAATTGCAAAAATGCTGGACAATTTTTTTAAATTGTTTCAAACAATCATTTTGTTGATTCTTCGCAAAAAATTCAAAATAACACTTGCCACTACTTGCAGGCTAACCGACGATGTGTATAATCGTTTTGTTGATTCGTGTAACAGTTTCATAGGTAAAATAATATAAGTAAAAATGTTTATGCCATAGATTACATAGATCTCAAACTATTCTTCTTCTTTTATCAACAAACAAATGTTAACTTATCATTTTTTAGCTTAAGTTTGGATATATATATATATATATTATTCCTTTTTGTTACAATATTTATATGGCTGGGGAGCCAATTTGTTAGGTATTCTTATTAAAAATAAGTTATATACATATAATATATATATATATATATAAATAACATAGATATTTATCTTACAATACATGTATAATTGACCATGAAGGCTTTCTTTGTATTGATATTAAATAAATAAATAAATATTGTTTAGTATTTAAGTTATCTGGATTTGTGTTAGCGTTCTAACCATATATGGCCCTAAGGGCTCGGTTAGTTCAATGAATTTAATAATTAAATAAATAAACACAACTTTTTATATACATTCAAATATTTTTGTATAGGCATACCAAGTATGTCTTGAGTTACGTACACTGGCAGCTAATGTCGAAGAGCTGGAGATCTATGTAATCTATGGTATATGCATTTAAGTGAAAATATCTAAGTATTTATTTAAAAGAACTTTTGACAGAAAACTTTTTTGAGTAAAAACAAATTTTGAAAATATTAAAATCCAGAGAACCAAAATAACTGTTGTGAAAGGCGTGGTAGAGAAGAATGAGGGTTTTTTTTTTAAATAATAACTACAGTGCAATTTTTTTCAATTTTCTGAATCAGACTGCGCTGTTTCTGGTATTGAACTTTCGTCAGTGACCCTGTTTTTTGAATTTGAATAATGTAATATTTGTTATGTTTTTATTTGTTCGATTGCGTCTATATGAAATTTTCTGTGCAATCACTGACCGTGGTATAGATAAACTTATTTATAATGCCACATGCACTCGCACTACACGTTAGACAGAGCGCTTTAGCACACTGATCTATCGCCAGATCGAGTTTTGTTGTGATTAAAACTAGTTTTATTCAATACACGGTGTTTTTGTTCTTGCATACATAATCTCAGAAGTACAACTCCAACAACACAACAGTTCTATTTTTAGAAACTTACCTCACTCTAATGTCCACTGTTTTCCCATATGTTGTAAGTGATGCCATATTATTTTTTTTTTAAGTCACCTAAAACGTAAAGGAAAAACTTTACACTGATAATAATCCATGCATAAAAATTCGAAAAAATGTCAAAATAACAAAAACTTTCGTAAAATAAACAAAAATTTGTGTATTTTACAAAACTTTTCGTTGTTTTGATATATTTTTCGTACTTTTAACATGGATTATTTTGAGTGTTGTATTTTGCAATTGCTCTAATGTTAAAATATCATTTAAAATTTAAAAGTCAAACAATTTCGCAAAAACTTTAATTTTCTGTTATTTGATTAATTTTTAAAAATAATCTTTACGCAACTTTTTTTTTTTAATTTTTAAATAAAAATCTAAATGTATTTGCTATTGTTCGATTTTAAATTCTTACCAAAAATTATTTGCCAGATGTTTCCTTTATTTTGCTGTTTATTTTGCGATGTTTATTTAAATATTTTAATGTACACTCCCAATCAATACTTTTTCGATAAATACGTACTCATGTCACTTCGCGACTGTACGTTACTACGCAATTGATTTTTATTTTAAACAATTATTTTTCGATCAAAACAAAAAAGTTATGAAAAAACTAAAAAGACAATTCAAAATTAAAAAAAAAAAAGTTATTCTTTTTTAAAGTTTAAACAGGGCCAGTAAAAAAATATTTAAAAGTTTAAAAGTACAAAAATGTAAAACATAAAGTAATTTTTTTTTTTTTTAATAAAAGTTATAACTGTTACGTCCCCTGACTAAATGCTATTTTGTGATGAAAAAATTTTATTTCTACACAAAAATGGAATGAAGGGAATATTATAGAATTTTCCTTAAAATTTTTTTTATTTTTTTTTTTTTTATATTAATTTTTTTTATTAGAAAAATGCAGGGACCGTAACGGTTATAAGTGATATCAAAAAAGTTCCTTTATAACAGTTATTTTGTGGCTTAAAAAGAAAAAAAAACATCCAAAACAGTTATTTTTCAACGTAAAAATAAAAGATCGGATGAAACTCTTAAGAGAGTTTTATTTTTTCCGTCAGAAAATAAAACTCGTTTTATGTAAATTGACACTCAAAGCTTGCCGCTTGCCAGATCATTACAATTTGCAAGGCAGTGTCAACTAATCACTTGCATTGCAATTGAAAAAAATCGTCATTAATATGAAAACATGTGGGTTTTTAATTTGTTATTGGTTGATTTCTATTATTAAATGGTTGTTTTTTTATTTCTTATATATGTAGATATGAAACAAGAAAGCGAAGGATGTGATGAGGATGAAAAAAGCTTCCTATGAAATCGACAATTTTTCTCCAAGGCCCTTGTCGATTGATAAACCTCTTTTTGAGTTCTGGGAGGCTAAAAGAATACACTAGCCGTACTTGTATACATTGGCAAAAACTATACAGTGTGTACCTGCAACCCAGGTAAGTGTGGAAAGAGCATTCCCTGTTCTTAAATTGGTATTGAGCGACCTGCGTTCAAATCTTTCCGCAGAAAATTTGGAAAAAGTTATGTTCGTTAAATTAAATAAATAAATTACTACACACATTATAGCAAATAAAGTCAATAAAAAAAGAAGAAAATAAACAACATGAGTTTTATTTTAGACGGAAAAATAAAACTCCTTAAATGAGTTTTAAAATAAAACTCCTCAAATGAGCTT
This sequence comes from Delia radicum, assembly GCA_021234595.1. Lineage (NCBI taxonomy): Eukaryota > Metazoa > Arthropoda > Insecta > Diptera > Anthomyiidae > Delia > Delia radicum. The sequence goes on along the minus strand of CM037852.1, from coordinate 80,370,104 downwards.
TATTTTCTGACGGGAAAAATAAAACTCCTCAAAAGAGTTTTATTTCAGACGGAAAAAATAAAACTCCTCAAAACAGTTTTATTTAATGAAGGCGAAATAAAACTCTCTTCTTAAGTTTCATCCGATCTTTTATTTTTTCGTTGAAAAATAAGTCTTAACTCTGGAGTTGAGATCGTTTCCTTAAGATCACAATAGATTCTGAAAGAGCACTTCAATACGAATCGTTTGGTATATAATAGTATATGTCTCCGTTGACTCTAACATGGAGAGTTTTTGAGTTATAGTTTTCGGGATAACAGTTATTTTCGGTCCCTGGAAAAATGTATTATAGAAATTATTATTTACACGAACAATGTTAAAAATTTTGTTTCTTTAGAAAAAACAATTTTAAGAAACTGATTTTTTAACTGTAAATGCCATGAAGTTTTCTACAGAAAAACAACTGTGGGAAAATTAGTTTTTTTTTTTAAGATAAACAAACATACATATACAGGTTGATTCAGTCACGACAAGCTGAATTTCACCAGCGAATTTCACCTTGGCTCATTTCATGAAAATATGTCCACTACGACCATCCCCGTAAATTCAATTGTGCGAAATGGCAGCGGTTTGAAAATTTTCAGATTGGTGATCGGTGGGTAGTAGGGTAAAATTGTATCTCGGCGATTTCACTTTTTTTATTGATTCTGAAAGGTCTCCCAAAGACCTTCCCAATAAGCCAAAAAACAAAAAAATCCGCCCACTGGTACAGAAGTTAGCAATCACACTTGCATTTTCGGGAATGGTCGTAGTGGACATATTTTCATGAAACGAGCCAGGGAATACGCTGGTGAAATTCTGCGGCTCGTGACTGATTCACCCTGTATATAAGAATTTAAAATATTTCTGTAAAAAATTAAAATTTGTAATTATTTTCGTTTATTTAAACTTATTTCTTATTTTTAAATTTTCTAATTATTTGAGTTAAGGTTTGTTTTTTATATATACACCACTAACAAATAGAATTAATTTTAAGATAGATATTGAAAATTTAGCTCAGAATTATAAATATTTATTACAAAAGAAATAACACATACTACATTAATTTATAACAAATATTACATCAATAGATTTTTTTTTTTTATTAATTAATAATCATATAATTACCCACGACCCCCGCACTAATAAGCCAGCACGCTACCAACTAGCCTACCGGGTCGCACATCAATAGATTTTTTAAGAGTTAATTATTTATATTTTTTGTTTTTAGAAATATTTGTCAAATATTTTAAATATGTTTTCAAACTTTCAAAAATTTTTTCAAACTTTCAATTTTTTGAAAATTTATTAATTTACAAGTTTGTTATAATTTTTATTAAAAATAAAAATTATGTTTTTTCGACCTTTAATTGTGCAATGAAAATGAAAATTATTCAAGTTCGAGGCCATATACTCTATATTTCTTCATTAGGATATTGTCCTAACAAATAATCTATAGAGTTTTTGTTTTCAAATTTATTATTTGACCCTTTCAGGAATGTGTTGATAGATCTATTTCGGGAATTTTCTAGGTTCCCATCATCAGAACACGTTTTGAAAGCGGTAACAATCCCATGCCAAACCTCAAGCATTCATATGATGAAGCATTCATATGAATTCCCGAAATAGATCTATCAACACATTCCTGAAAGGGTCAAATAATAAATTTGAAAACAAAAACTCTATAGATTATTTGTTAGGACAATATCCTAATGAAGAAATATAGAGTATATGGCCTCGAACTTGAATAATTTTCATTTTCATTTATTAACTTATTTATTTTCCTGAAGATGCTACACAAAGGAGTAGCGAAATATTGAAAATAAAAAAAACTTTTATATAAAAAACAAACCTTAACTCAAATAATTAGAAAATTTAAAAATTTAAATTTGTTTAAAGAACAATTTTGACATTCAGTAATCAAAACATTTTCGCATGGGTTCTACATTCCGAAAATGAAGTGAAAGTGAAACTTTCGCTCAATTTGTGTTCTCAATTCCACATAAGTGATTTGAAAAGAAAAATTTAATTTACATTTTGTTTCTAGTGGAATTAAAGTGATTTGATGTGTTCTATAAAACAATTTCACTACAAAAAAAGTAATTGTAAAACGGTATTAGTTAACTGAGTGAAAAACCAAACTTTTTAGAAAATAAAACTATTTTGAATATTAAACGTAAAAAAAAAATCAAACAATGTAAGTAAATGTGATATGTTGTTAATATACGTTTATTTAACTGAAAAAGTGTTGTATTTTTTACGGGAAAACACATGAATCCGGAACAAGAGGCCGCATTTTTAACATTCATGGAAAAAATCTGGTTTGGCCAAAGGTTTTTAGAGGGGCGACAAAACAGTTGAAGACCAGTTGTGAAAGAACTTAGCAAGACATTAAACAGCTTAGGAAAGACGATGCAACTGGTTGGAAAAAGGCTTGGGCTGATTGGAAGGCTACCATTCGTAAAAAATTGGCCGAAAATAGAGCAGAGGTAACGGCAACAGGTGGAGAACCCAATAATATCCAACACATATCATCCAAAGAAGATTCAGTTGCCAAACTTTCTGGCCTTTATACAGCAGTCGAAGGTGTTCCAGCTGCTAAATCATTCGGGACGACTAGCAAAGGGTAAACAACCACAAATTCATCTACTGAATTGTCAAACTTAGATGGCACCAGTTCCGACAATGTAGTAAGCGTGATTTTACAAAAATTAAATAAAAATGACGAAGGTACTGAATATATAGAAAATGAGGAACCGCAACCGATGATTTCCCTTTTTGATTTCTCTTTTTGATTTCTCAATTTCTTCGCGACTTCTTTTAAATCTAATCCATTTTGGGCATATGGCAGTTTTCAAAACATTACACATATTTGTTAAAATTTTTTACGCTGTACTTCTTTCCACTGCTAAATTGAAGTCTTTTGCGATCATTTGTTGGTAAATTCCTTGTCCGAAATAGCGTAGTGATGTGTCCAATTGCAAAATAATTGGAATGCTTGTCTTTTTAGCCAGTGGTGATAATTCTTCTAAAACCATCATAAATGCATACTTATTTAATCTAAAATACGCAATAAAACTATTTTTTTTTATTAATTTTAAACACTTGCGACTCAGTTTTAATTATTGTCTTACGATTTTTCTGGTAGTTCCAAAGGATTTAAACAGTCACAAAGACTTTTTCTATTTAGATTTTCCGTTCTTTGTTTTTCTTTTTTAATTAAATACCAGGAAATCACAATTGCGAAACTCATTTTATATTATACTAAAAAAATAAGTATTTTTTTTGTTTAATTTTTATTTTTGTTAAAAAATGCACTCTTCTTTATTGCAATTTCATTCACTTTAAAGTAATAATTTGTTTTTTTCCCGCATTTTTTTATGTTGTTGCTAAGAACAAAATGAAAATGAAATCGTCGTGAAAAAAAACGATTCACTCGTTTTTCAGAACACAGCGGAATTGAAAATGTGGAATTAAAAACGATACCACTTTCACTTCGTAGTGGAATATAGAACCCAGGCCAAAAAGAATAATTTTTTTCCAAAAATTTCGTTTCAATGTTAAAAAAAAAAAGTAGTTTCATATTTAAATCCACCGAAAATAATAATTTATATGATCCATTTAACAAATCTTTAAACGTTTCAATAATTGCTGGCTGGGTTAACAAATTTTAAAAATTTAGGCCAAACACTGTTCTAGAGAATTTTAATAAATAATATTTTTTTAGTTTCAAAATCCAGTAAAACTGTCTAAATAAAATTGTTACCAAAAAGAAAAATTAAGAACTAGTTTGTTTAAAAAAACACTTGAATAAATATTAAAGCAGTAAATAATATTTATGTATAAACAAAAAAAAAATGAAATAAATTTAATAAAATACAATATGTGCTAGACAAAATACAAATTAACCGGTTTTAAGACATCAATAACCAAAAATCTCATAATTTAAACTTTTGTGAAGTGGTGATTTCGCAGAAGATGGTGAATAAAATATAATTAAGTAATAGTTGGCGGCCAAACAAACCATCGAAAAAGGTCAATAAACGTTAGAGTGTTTTAAAAAATGAATGTTTTAATTTGAAGTTAAGACAATGAGAAGAATTAAAACCACATTTTTTTTCTTTTCTTTGTTAAATATTATTTAAAAAATATTTTTGTTAAACATTTATTTCAATTTACAAGACTTATAATCTCTATTAAATAGTATTAAATAGTTTGTGTGTTTTTTTTCATTAGGAATTAAGGAAGTATCGGGAATTATTACAATTTTATGACAAAAAAAAAAAAATAAATACATAAATAGAAATTAAATGTAAAGGCAGCCGTATTAACTAATTTTATTTAAATTTGAACCTTAAAATAATATATTCAAATATAAAAATTAACAACGGACGGAAAAACTTTTTAGACACAATTTAGAATTTGAAAAAAAAAATTACTTTCGCATTTTTTATTAAAAATTTCCAAAATACGAAATTTTGAAAATTTTTATATTTTCTTTCATTTATTCCCTCAATATACCTACTAAAAAGTAGTGTCCGACCGAACAGTTCGGCCAGAAAATGCATTTGGTCTGTATTCGGTATTTTTAAGGATTATGGGCAAATTTGGAGAATGTAAAAATGTTTATTGGGCTGATTAGATGCGATTTTGAGTGTCAAATTTAAATAAAAGTCCGTATTTAAGTAATGAATTCACTGTTCGGCCTCCAAAAGTTCGGCCAAATCGAAAATAGTTCGGCGGCCGAACTTTTAACTTTATAGCTAAACTTCGGCTTTTTCCTTAAATTTTATACACAAAATCGAATTAAATCGGCTCAACAAACCAAATACCAAAATTTGTACTCATTGCCTCTAGATACCAAAAAACCAAGCAAATATAGTTTTTTGGCCGAACTGTTCGGTCGGACACTACTAAAAAGTATTCAGATATAGAATTCTGACTTCAGCGGATAAAATTACCTTAGCCTGGAATCAAAATAACGCACAAATTTTATTAAAATGCAAATCGTATTTTTTTCTTTTTTAATTAATTTTAAAGATTTTTTAAAATGCATAAAGATGTCGATTGCAATTTTCATAATACAATAGTTGTAATTAAAGGAAAAACAATTAATTGAAAAAATTTTAAATCGTGTTTGTGAGTGGAGCGATTGCTTTCCAGGTCATTCAATGAAAATTTATTATTTTGTAAAAAATTTAACATAATTTTAATGTTTTCATTAAATTTGCATAATATTCCTAGAAATATCACTTAAATTTGATTGGACTATAATTATCTTTACGTTTATTTATTCTTTAGCCCTTAGTGGTCTGGATAAGAAAAATACCCATAAAACTTTATTTAGATTATAACTAAGAGAGAGTGCAGAAGCGGATCCAGAACAAGGTTTTGAGGAGGGGAGTTAGAGTATTTTTGATTTACGTTTCTTATCTTTTTAGCGTTTTTGAATTGTAAAATTTTTTTTGGGGGGAGGAAATGTCCTATTTTCCCTTCCCTTGATCCGCGCTGGTAAGTGTCTAAAACTTTTAAATTGCTATAAAAAAAAAACACGAACAATTAATTATTTCATGTAGTTTGATCCATATAGGGTTAATGCTTTCACTTTTGACCAAAAAACGTCCCCTAGGAAATTGACAGAATTACTTCTTCCAGATTTTGATAAAATTTGGATATGTGGTAAAGGGTACTAATTTTTTTTTTTTTTTATATTTATTCCAAAAAAAACTATACGAAAACTAGTACCAAATTAAAGGTAGTTAGTTTAAAGAATCATCTAACGATTTGCCAAAAAAAAAAAATTAAGGGGATATGTTCAGTACGCCGTTAGTTGCCGAAGAGATAAGTTATCTCGTCACTCGCATTAATTATTAATGGAGAATAACGGTTAATTCTATTCTTTTTTGCAATACTATAAAGGGTGTCTCAGCATGCCGTTAGACCGTTGAGTCTAGCCATATGCAAACCGTTCGGATTCCTTTGGAGACATCGTTTACTCCTCCATTGCAAAGGCAATGGTTGTTTTGTGCACGTGTTGGTCTGATGGAATTCGTTCTTTTTATGGCGAATTGGGGCCTCATCTCGCTGAGCCTCCATTGCGAAGGCAATGGTTGTGTATGTGTTGCTGATGTTCCTGTTCGTCTGATTTTAATCATCTGATATATATATATCATGCGTTTCGGGTTAAACGCTTACTATAACTTGGCAATTTGTGTATTTATTATACCGCCATTAACATTTAATAACTCAAAAAAAAAAAGGGGATATGTTTATGGGGCCATTTTGGACCCTACCTTTTTAACCCTTAAAAGTAAGATTGGTACGATAAAGAATTTCGCTTGTTCGTTAGTTTAGTACTATTTATCATATATCCACATTTAATGAAAATCTAAAAGAAATTATTTTGTTAATTACCAACAGGCGCGGATCTAGAAACATTTTTTGGGGATGGTAATTAGAGTATTTTTGATTAACGTTCCTTATCTTTTTAGCATTTTTGTATTGAAAAATTTTATTTTCGGGGAGGAAATGTCTAATTTTTCCACCCCCTGGAACAGCGCCTGAATACCTAGTGGGTATTTTTTGGTCAAAAGTGGAAATATTAAGTGTATGTGGATCCAATTACTTCAAATAATTATTTTTATCGTTTTATCATGTGGAAATTTCTTTTATCAATTAAATAGCTTTGCAATCTTGTAGTTATAATTAAAATTACGTTTCATGGGACCAAAATTAATCTATGGAAATTATATAAAAACTCTTCTTTGTCCAAAAATTTAAAAAATACACTACGAAGTCCGTGGGTAGCAACTTTAAGTTAAAATTGTGTTTTATCCATAAACAGCTAATAATACCTATCGTTTGAGTACGTGCCGAAATTCGTAAATTTTTAAAATTCGGGAGAGTCTAATATATAGCCATCAGACTTTGAAGAACTACATTTTTCTGGTATGGAACAATATATAACAAGGAATTGGTCAAGACATGGTTAATCCAAAATTAAATACATTACTATTTTGTGAATATTAAAGCATATGCTGTTATATATAAATTTGATTCATGTTATATCTAATAATATACATGTATTCGTACATAATTAGATTAACCATATATAATTGTAGATGTCATATACGATTATATATTGGTCGATATGTAATAAGATGTAATTATATGTGACATCGTATTCAAACATTTAGAGGAAAAAATATTTATATATGTATAAACATACATAAACATTTCGCACTTGATCAACAAGAGGGTATTAACTCGAAATTTTTAAAATAACACTTTTTTCAAGAAATCAACTAACAACACCAATATCTATCTATTGTAAAAATTTCAACGTATTCCGATTACTTTTTCATCTCGAAAACCACTTTTGAGACCATTGTCATGATAATGTAGTGATTACCTTTATTTTAACAAAAAGGTATTATTTCGAGTTAATACAAAAGTTCAAATAGAAATGAATCGTATATTTTCATAAAAAAGGTATTATTTTGATTTGAGCCTTTATTTATGTTAAAAATAATCAAACTGTTTTATTTATATTTGGTTGTATTTTGAGTTGATACTGTTTTATCAACAAGATAAAATATTCAAAATAATACCAAAAAAAATCGATAAAATTTCAAAAAAATGGTATTAACTAAAAAAATTGATTTTTTTTTTGCAATGAGTGGTAAAATTTAAAACAAAAACAATGTATTTATATTTTCAAATGGAATTTGCTTATTATGATATGTTTGAATTTTTAAATTCTGTTAAAATGTGGCCATAAACATTTTTTTGACTCTACTGAAAATTTTAAAATTTTGAGTTAATACATAACACACGCAATAACATATATAAAATAATGCATGATTATATATAAACGTTTTTACTCGGGTAACTCCACAAAACCAATAAGGACTCATATGTGGTCAAATATTATCCCAAACTTTTTTTTATTAAGTTACGTAGTTTTTATTTATTTTATGTTAAAAGTTGTAAAAAATGACGGGTAGAATTTTGAAACATATGACAATGCTGTGTCCAATCAGTTTTATAAACCTATTTTAAAGACTGATTATAAACAACTTCAATTCTTAATCTAATACATAAGGCATTTATCTCTCTGATTCATATGTATATTATTTTGTAGCACATACCAAATTTTCATTTTAATTGAAGTGCATCAGTAGAGAATCCCCACTATTTAGTATATTTTTTTTTTTATTCAATTTTGTCTTCACGACGACAATATTAACGCATTTAACTTTTATTTTAAAATTTCAATTAATTCAGAAGATGTTTCTACAAATTTGTTAAAATTTTTGTTTTTTACAAATAAATTCAAACAAAAGTAAAAAAATGTTTTTTAGTAATTATTGTTAACCATATGAAGCGCAAATAGATGTATAGCCTTTACTTAAAATAAAACAGTGTGGACAAATTTATTATTATGAGTTTTTTTAATCAGGACCTCACAGAAAAAAATACGGAATTCTCAAAACGTTCAATTATTATGAATTGTTCACATTTCAAGTTCACATTTTCATTTAAAATTTTAAAGGTACAAGATCATAGTTAAATCTTACTATTAAATAGAAAATTCAAAGTTTTTTTTTTATGGAAGAGAAAAAATTAAAACTTTTTAGTAATTCGTGTTTTTGTCTACAAGGTCCAAAACATATAATATAAATATTGTTTACAACTTTTAAATTTAATGTCGTTGTAATATAATTTATTTAGAATGTTTGCGTTGACAAAAATACATAATTTACAATTAGGTCTTTTAAAGAATGTTGCTTTTTTATTAAAAGTTTTTTTTAATACAAAGTTTTCTAAAAAAAAACATAAAAAAAAATATATTATGTATGGGCGTATATGGATGCACATATAAAATAAAATATGAACATATATGACCATATATGGAAATGTAGGTTCATTTTTCTAGTATCAAAGGTAAAAATGGTAATATATGAACATAAATGAGTCCATGTATGAGCATATATTGTTTCATATATCGGCATGTATGAAGATATATGCCATGTCTGGAAGCATATATGGGTTCATACGTTCAAACAAAAAGTTCATATATGGTAATGCATGATACCATGTATTTTACTTTTTTTTATAAGTACTTTTTATATACTTATGCCGGCCGTTACTTAAATTAAAACATTGTGTACAAACTGAAGATTATAAGTCTTTTTAAACAGGACCTCACAGATAAAAATATGAAATACTCAAAGCGTTCAATTAGTATGAATTGTTGAACTGTAAGTTTACATTTTCATTTATAATTTATAATGTACAAGATCATAATAAAATCTTACTGTTAAATAGAAAATTCAACTTTTTTTTAATTGTAAGAGAAAAAAATTTAAATTTTTGAGTACTCGAGTAAAAAAATTTATATATTTATATATATGTATATATAATTATATATAATCATATATAATCATATATATATATATATATGTATGCACAGCGCAATCTTTAGGGACACGCCCAAAATTGTCTATGCGGTGTATAGAGAAAATTGTCCTCATCTTAAACGCTAGATGTATGAAAAGGCGCGAAAACTTTCGGGACAGTCCCCAAAGTAAGCAAATGTCCCTAAACTATGCGGGGGAACGAATAAATGGCTCTAGAGTATGCGCTGTGCATACATATAATTATATATAATCATATATATATATATAATTATATATAATCATATATATATATGTATGCACAGCGCATACTTTAGGGACACGCCCAAAATTGTCGCCGGAATATGCGGTGTATGGAAAAAATTGTCCTCATCTAATACGCTAGATGTATGAAAAGGCGCGAAAACTTTGGGGACAGTCCCCAAAGTAAGCAAATGTCCCTAAACTATGCGGGGGAATGAATAAATGTCTCTAGAGTATGCGCTGTGCATACATATAATTATATATAATCATATATATATATAATTATATATAATCATATATATATATAATTATATATAATCATATATATATATATAATTATATATAATCATATATATATAATTATATATAATCATATATATCACCATATATAATTAGATACAATTTATATGCGGTCGATTTTTCAAATTTTTTTTTTATATGGTGCGATATAAAATTATATAAGGTTCAATATATAATTATATCAGCCTTATATAATTTTATCTAATTTTGTATAATTATATATAATATACATGTTTTGCCATTTGAAACTATTTTTTTATCGCAATTATGATTGTTTTGTTTTATTAAAACAGTTTTTTAAAATACAAAATTTTCTAAAAAAATACAAAAAAATGTATAATGTATGGATGACTATATAAAATAATATATGAGCATATATTACCATATTTGTCCATATATGGAAATGATAATTTTACTAGTATGTACAAATAGGGATGACCATATATAATCATATAAAAAATATATATGATCATATATGAACTTTTTAAACTAGTTGACAAAAAAGTATCTTTTATAATAAAGTTCCTTTGATAAAAGAAATAGTAGCTTAAAGAAAAAAGTACCATTTATATCACACACCTAGTACAAAAGTGACTCAACTCAAAATAATTCATTTTTCAGAAATCGAAAACAAATATTTGCAACTTTATACCAATTGAAACATAAAGAAAGACATAACTGCAACAGTTAACAACAACAAAATACACTGATATTTTTTTATAGATAAACAAATGTATTGTGAATAGTTTAAGCATATAAACTCGAAAAATTAAAATTTTGAGTTGAGTCACTTTTGAACTAGATGTGCGATATAGAAAAGACATCTTTTAACTAAGCACCGTGAAAAAAGTACCTTTTATAAACTTTAACTTTAAACAATGTTTTAACTTTTAAAAAATTATATGTATCAAAAAAGCACACCTTTTAGAAATTATTTAACTATTTATGTGAAAAAACACTTTTTCGTTTTCAACCTATCTAGGCTGCCTTTTTTAAATTAGATTTAAACTAGTCTAAAAAAATCATCTGTTTTTATTTTTTTTTTTTTATCCTATTCTTTTTAAGTTTTTTTTTGACTGCCTTTTTAAAATGTCAAATTAAGAAAAAATTCTATTAAATTATGGCTAAACATGAACTTGTACTAAATTTTAAAGATAAAAATCATAAAAAAACTAAAAAAAAAAATGAAATGTAAAAACAATATTTTAACTAATCTTCAAAAGTAATACGTCCAGGACCATGATTTTTCATATATCGACGATAGGCCTTGTGACGAGGATTTTCTGCCATTTTCTTTTTCATTTCTTCCTCTTGCTCCAAATGCCATACCTCAAATTTATCTTTTTGCCATAACTCCAAATGTAAATAGTCCTCAATCAGTTTATCTTCTTGAGCATCAAATTGATGTTGTCCCATTTTCATATAACGACGTATTAAATACAATTGTTCCTCACGTCCATAAGGTTGTTTGCAAATATTAAATTTCCAAAACCAATTAGCCTGCCAACAAACCCATTTAACTAAAGTGTAGGGGAAAATAATCAATTGTACCCATAGGACATCCCATATGGTAGGTTTTGCATAGGCTCCCTTAACATCCATTTTCTCCTCAACCACCTTACGTATAATTTTTTCCAATTCATCCCTTTGATCGGCTTTGGACAGACGATTTTTACCCTTTTTATTGATTTTTTCATTTATCTCCTCCTTGGCTATTTCCAATGCCTTATTGCGATATTTGGGTACGGTGGCAAAATATTTAATAGCAGAATCATAACGCTGCCATCCAGAATAGTATTGTATCACTGAGATTATTGTCAGTGTTACCACAATAACAATACGTACATCTACTTTGGGTGCTACGCGTCTTCGATAGTAGCGATAGTAATGGGCATAGTACTCATCGGGATTATCCAACATATAATCGTAATCATTGCGGGAGTCATCGTCTTTTAATATTTCATAGGCTGTGGCAATAGCTTTAAATTGTGTTTCAGCTTCCTTTTTGGCTTCCTCGGTACGATGTAAATCTGGATGATATTTTCTGGCCAATAGACGATAAGCTTTGCCAATTTCTGATTTAGTATTGCTTCGTGTTAAACCCAAGACATCGTAACAATTTTGTTTGCCACAATATAGACCTTCCATAAGGCCAAAACATATGGATGGCAAGACCATTAAAAACACTAGACTTATTAGCCATCGTTGATAGCAATGTAATAACATTTTATAATTAAATTATTAATCAATCACACTTTAGCACCTTGTTTAATTAATCCGTGTCATCATCATATGCCACGTTTTTAGTTTAAGTGTTACTTTTTTTTTTTTTTGATAATGTATTTTTAGAACCCGGCTGTTGCTACTGCTTTATGTTTCTTTTTTAGCGTTCACACGATGTTAACTTGTTGCTTACCGTTTGGTTAATGATTTTATCTTAAAGCTTTTAGTTTTATGCTAAGCATCTACACTATTTTATTATGACCTTCGTTTTTAATAAGCTATTGCGTTGGCTAAATTATTTTTTTATTCCTGGTTTCTTTGAAACTGCTGTCTAAATAAACACTTTCTTCCAAGTTCTATTTTTGGTAAATCAAGAAGAGCTCAAGAAGAATTTCTTTTTTTTTTTTAATCGTCTCTTGGCTTTTCTCTTATTTTTGTCTAGCCAACAGTGATACCAACTTTGTTGAAACAAAAAGCGCTAGATGATAAATTTAATAAAGATTTGTTGTTTTCTACTAATAGTAGAAACTAAAGATGGGCACGTGAGTGCATTTTGACTCACACTTACTCAGGCTCACGAGAGAAAAAGTCCACTCACGTACAATTACTCGCGAAATAAAATTTTAGAAAATAATAAGTAAAAATAAAAGTAAATTGTAATAATGTTGGTATATATTTTTTATTTTCATTCAAGCACACTCAATCACGCAAAAATTTTACACACTTACTCACTAAGAATTTTATTGTACTCACTCACGTGAGTTAAATTAGATTTAAGTCTCTCTCACGCGTTATCAAGTGTGATTCAAATGAATCAGAATAATAGTAGAAACACAATAAAAGTTAAAGCTAAAAGAGAAAAAAGCGCCAGTAGCCCGGCGAATTTTTCATCTCATAAAAATGGATATTTTTTTCGCTTTAATTTTGATTTTGTTTCTTCTATAAAGTTAAAACTAAGAGTGAAAATTGAAAAAAAGGGAAAATTGGAAAAAATTTTAAATTTTAGTTTCCTTTAGTTTTAGCTTTAATTGTGAACACTTTGTGATTCTGTTTCTACTATATAATACGGCGTTCAGACTAGATTGTAAAACATGTGTTTTGCCTAAACGAGTAGAAAATAGTAAAGACCTGTTGGAATAGAATACAGAGCTTAAATACGTATTTTGGCAAAAGTTAAGTTAACGATACGATTTAATTTAAAAAAAAATATAGGCATTGCTATTTTAAAGGTAAGGAGCAATTCACACGCTATTCATCTCAGTCCCTCGACATTTCTACTATTTCCCCTCATTGGTGAAATATGTGTTTTACCAAAACACGTATTTAAGCCCTTTATATACGATTGCGAAAGTTCGTTTCCAGTTGTTTTGACAAAACGTGTGTTTTGTATTTAAGTGTGAATGACATTTAAAATCGCCCGTCGACATTTCAAAAATAATCGCCACGATTGGTGAGAAATCCCCGTATATGGCAACACTGACCACCGCAAATTATTTCTCTAAATTTGCAAAAAATTCTCCCGTTCTCCTCAAAATGTATGAATTCTCCGAAAACCAAGGGCAAGATATATTTATAAGGTAGCCTTAGTAGCCCAGCTGTTTATCTTCCTCTTACCAGGTTTTGACATTTCTTACATGGTTTTGATAGTACAAAGACTGTATCTTGAGTATTTCGAGAAATTTTAAATTCTGAAGAGCTTCAGAAAAGCAACTCTGAAAGACAATTTGACATCATTTTGACATATTATTGCCTCCAGAAATTATTTATTCTAGTTCGTTTGAGTGAGCGCTTTTTCTGGTAAAATTTTATCAATGAACTAGGTAGGTCGCACTTCTAGTTCAATCGATCTTTTACAATTTTGTTCAATCGTTCGTTAGATCGATTTATTGATAAATTTTAAGTGAATTATTCATCTTATACGGCATTCAGACTACTTCGCAAAAACACGAGTTTTGACAAAACGTATGGAAAATAATAAAGATCCGTTGGAATATAATAAAGTTTAAATACGGATTAATATGGCATTCAGACTACATTTCAAAACACGTGTTTTGTCAATACGAATGGTAAAGAATAAAGAACCGTTGGAATAGAATAAAGAGCTTAAATACGTGTTTTGGTAAAACACGTGTTTTGATGTCTAGTGTGATTGTGGCTTAAGATACTTCTTTTTAGAAAATATTGAGCTGGCAACAGGGAAATAAAAAATTTAACTAAACTAAAACCCAACACAAAGAAAAGGAATGACAAATATTAACGAAATGTGATAAAGACCTAAAAGATTGCGAACTAGCTCACTAATTCAAAATAAAGACTAGTTCAATTGAACTATGTCGCACACGAACTAAACTATTTCCATTGTTGTTCTCTTCTGCTTCTTCTGGCAACACGTGCATTGTTTTTTATTTTTCCATAACTACACAAATTTTAGAATATTTATTGCTAAAATGTCTGAAATACAAAAGAAAAAACGTATATCTAAGAAAAATAAATCAGCTTGGCGTAAAACTGATATTAATGATGTGGAGGCATATCTAGAAGAACAGCGTCAAGAAGAAAGAATTGGGTAAGAATTAGAAAAACGATTTCCTAGAAAATGTGTGTGTGATGATGAAATTTAATAAATTTTAGAACTTTTGAGGATAAAACCGATCAAGAACTTTTCCAAGTTGATGTTATACCCATAGAACCTAAAAAGAAGGCTTTGACAGAAAAACAAAAACGAAAACTTAATGCCAAAAGACCATTGAGATCATTGCAGTCACTGGAGAACACATCAAAAGTACAAGACCCCATTGCAAAGAGGTAAGTGGAGGGGGAAGAAAAGATAGTTTTTAGTGTTTTGAAAGACACGGGTTAATTTAAATTATTTTTGAATTTAGAAACATTATTAAAAACCAGAAAAAGGCTGGCCGTAACATTGAAGAGGAGGTATATAATCCTAAGAAACCTAGAGATTTCAAAGCTACGAAGGATCGTCTTAAAACGTATGCCCAAGTGGAGGCCAAGTTAAAGAAAAGAGCCTCTAAGATACCCGAAACCAATAAGGATTTATGGGCTGAGGAAGACTTCCGTGATAAGTTGCCGGGACTTAAAGATGAAAAGGGTTGGATTTCAAAAGAATTAAGTGTATATCATGCCCAAACTTTAGGCATGCCAGTGTTCAAGGTTCACGATAGCATTAGGCATAAAACTACGAAAGCAAAGTATGTTTAAAATTAACTTACAATGCATAAGTGGACTATTAATTTATTTGTTATATATTGCAGGAAATTTGAACCACCACATCCCGGTATAAGTTATAATCCTTCTTTAGATGATCACCAAAATCTTATTTCAACGGTAGTAGGAAAAGAAGCGAAAATCATTAGAGAAGAAAAACATCTTAAACGTGTTACTACTTTGATGTTCTCCAAAGTTACACCGGAGGAAAGAGATCGTCAACGTTTAAAAGAAATGAGTGCAGGCATGGATGATGATGAAGATGAAGCTAAAGAAGAGGAGGAAGATTCTCAAATAGATTCTATTACCAATGCACCATACCGCACCATAAATCCTCCCGTGGAAAATAAAAAGAAATCAAAAACTTCACGCAATAAAGAACTCAAACAAAAGGAACTACAAAAGAAATTGGAACAGAAAAAGGCACTGAAAAAACAAATTGCCGATCTTAATCGCATCAAATCTCTTAAAGCTGAAGTTTTGGCCGAAGAGGAAGAATTAAATGAAATGAAAAAGAAACGCAAAAAGACTGCCTTTAAAAAGAAATTCGAACCCAAACGTTTAGGTCGTCTAAAGTTTGTTGAACCTGATCAAGATCTTACTATGCCACAAGATTTAGCCGGCAATGTGCGTAACATTAAAACAGAATCAAGTTTACTAGTGGATCGTTTTAAAAATTTCCAAAAACGCAATATTCTGCCAGTCAGTGTGGCTACGGGCAAGCAAAAGAATCCCAAAGTTAAACGCTTTCCACGCAGTTCTCACAAGGATCCTGGTGTTTCTTACCAAATGCTGCGTGAAAAACGTTTGGCTGCTAAGAAGAAGGTTAACGCGTAATGGAAATTTATTTTAAATTGATTTTACTCTATTAGTAGAATTTCTATATTATATTATAGTTTTTAAGATTTTGTGGAAATTATAACAATGTCTATGCAATAAATTGCATAAAATAAAATATATTATACTACTTTAATAATGAGGGCGCGGAAAATAGTTTAATATAATGTTTTGTGAAAAAGACATTTAAAGTAAATATCGCACATGTAAAATATGGGGCAAGAAGTTTGTTTAACAATCTGGAATTTTTATTTCTACAGTACATATCCGTGTCATTTTCACAAATCGCTTAAGTCGACTTTAGCTAAAATCATTTTATTGTATTGATGTTCTCATTAAGATGCATTCACGTTTCTAAACATTATTTTAAAATTTCTTATAGTTTGAGAATTATTTAAAATTACTTTTTTTGACAAAAACTTTTACGCCATAAGGGCGTCATTATTTTTTATTATTTATATTGTTGACCATATGACGACGTACTTGATAGTAAAGGCTTCTTTATAAAATTTCATTTAGTACAAAAGTTTTAACAAATTTTAATTTTTACCAATTTTATACAAATAGCATAATATCTCAAAACTACAAATTTCGACTTAAGCGATTTTGTGAAAATGACACAGATATATAGAAAAGTTCAAACTATATAAATTCCTGGGTAAAAATAGTTATATCTAGTCATATTTAATGCGATTAAGTCATATCTGACTTTGAATGGAGTCACATTATGGTTAATATTATATACAAATATACATCTGATAATTTTTATTGAGAATTTTTTATATGGTTCTGATATAATTATGTCTCTAAATCTTACTCCGCATATTATTACATAAGCCATATAATACTAATCCAAATATATGTAGTGATCGATATGATTATATATGGTTCTACGCTAATGCTTATTAAACTATATGTGACTTCATAATGAAAATATTTTCCTTATAATTTGATATAGCTTAATATATAATATCATACATATTTTGGTAAAGTTCAATATCAAATTAAGTTCTCTGCAAGATAAGACTTTATTACATATGGCTTTACATATAAACATATTAATTTTGTAACGAAATCATTTTCATGTGATTTCTCTTATATAATTAAGTTTTATATGAGAAAACCTCTTAATTATATAAATTGAAACACTAAATTTTTTCTTGTTAATTATTAAATATTTCGTTGTTTAATTTCAAAAAATGTTGGTCTTTAAAATTGTTGATTTCGAATATTTTAAATCGCACTAACGGTTTTCGAGGTATTGCGACCTAATTTTGACTAAAAATTGAGATTTTTTCCTCCAATCTAGAAATTTGTAACAAATTATGATACAAATTTAACGTCGTTCTTTATTGTCAATCAAATATCAACATACCAGTTTGAAGTTGTTAACGAAACTCGTTTGCCCGATCACACTGGCATTTCTACTGCTGAGATTGCAGCAATTAATAGTGCTATTGGTTACTCAGGGCAACATAGAGTCACAACATTAATTTGCATAGATAGCCTTTTAGTGTCACCAGGGCTTTAATAAAAAATCACAATGGCTTGGTCGATGGTGACATTCTATATCAGTCTACAAATAATCAAACGTTTATACTTTGGATTCCTTCTCATATTGGGATTCAAGGTAATGAAAGCGCCGACAGCGCTGCTAAGGGCGCACTTAATTTAAGCAAAATCACCGAAACATTATGTTTTCCAAAGGCTTTATCAAACCCTTTTAAAAATATAGAAAGGCAACAAAATTCTCCTTTCATTAGGCCCAATTACAACAACAATTTTACTAGAAGAAATGTGTTATGTTGGCACGATTAAGAGTTGGTAAAGCGGTTTTCAATACTAAACATTATTATGAAAAAACGGATCCACTAAAATGTTCTTTTTACGATGTTGTCCTCTCTATTCCGCATATACTCGTTGAATTTCCGAATTTCAAAATTGATGAACCGCTTGAGAAGATACTGGACTGTACAGCTGACGGCAATCTACTATACGAAAAAGTTTTTCTTTAATTGTGCAATGAAAATGAAAATTTTTCAAGTTCGAGGCCATACTCTATATTTCTTTATTAGGATATTGTCCTAACAAATAATCTATAGAGTTTTTGTTTTCAAATTTAATAATTGACCACTTTCAGGAATGTGTTGATAGATCTACTTCGGGAATTTTCTAGGTTCCCATAATCAGAACACGTTTTGAAAGAAGTGACAATCCCAAGCAAAACATCAAACATTCATATAAACTAGTTTTCTCTCTAAATGAGAACTAATATATGAACTTGAAGTTCTGATCAAGTTCTGAAGATGGGAAAATGGAAAATTCTCGAAATAGATTTATCAACACATTCCTGAAAGTGGTCAATTAATAAATTTGAAAACAAAAACTCTATGGATTATTTGTTAGGACAATATCCTAATAAAGAAATATAGAGTATGGCCTTGAACTTAAATAATTTTCATTTTAATTATTTAGAATTAAAACTTTTTTTTTTTTTTTTGAAATACTAAATTTACAATTTAATATCTATTTCTATTTCAAAAATATTTTACTTTGTAAAATATTTTTGAAATAGACCGATTGATAACAGGAAAATGCAGTTTCCCATAAAAGCATAGTCTGGAAATCCCGGAAGGCATTCCCCAGTCACAACACCAAATAAAATTAGTTTTTATGTTTTCGCCTACTTTAGAAAAAGTAATATTTATAATTAAAGAAAAGAAAAAGGTTCTACTTCCATATAAGAATTAATTAAATAAACAACTTAACGTACTCTTATAGTATATTCATCTGGTTGTATCTCAACAATTTCATGTATATCACCATCATCATCATAATCCTCATCATTATGTACACTATCATTATCATTTTCCATTTTGGGTTGCAGTAGAGTATGTTTTACTATAATTTGCTGCTCAATATCTGTATCATAATCATCGTCCTCGCCATATTCCTCTTCGTCTACTTCATCTACAACGGGTATATCATTATCGGGATTATTCGCAAATTCTGTGGTAAATATACATTCTTCAAATGCCACCGATTTCATGGGAACCATTTGACTATTACCATCCATGGTATCGTCATCTAAAACAATTTGAATATTTTTAGGTTTACTATGATGTTGTTCCACATGTGATTTGAGATATGCCTTCTTGGTGAAACCTTTAGTACAGTGTTCACAACGGAATCTCTTCTCACCCGTATGTGTGCGCAAGTGCACCGTGAGTACATGGGCATAGGCAAATGATTTGCCACAAGTAGTACACATATACGGCCTTTCGCCAGTATGAGTACGTTCATGTTTGATGCGCGAACCGAAGTCGGAAAAACGTCGATCACAATACTGGCAGGCATAGGGTTTGGCACCCGTATGGACACGCATATGTCGTCGAAGTTCCACATTCGAGACAAAAGCTTTCTCGCATACTTCGCAGGGGAATGGTTTATCATTGAAATGACGTCTCATGTGGGCGTTTAGAGCATGTTGAAAACGATATGAATTGCCACAAATGTCACAGATTTTGGCAGATTTTGTATCTGGTGAGGAAGATTTTCTTTTGCGTGCTCGTACTTCTTTTACTTCAACAGTGGTGGTGGCTGAAGAGTCTTCATTGTGACGAGATGCTAATGCACTATTAGTGGCCAATTGTTGTTGCTTCTGCTGTTGGGCAATCTTTGGATTATTTTGTACAATTATTTGTTTAAAAATTTTAGGCCGCGAGGTTTCCTCATGGTGTTGTTGTTGCTTTGAGGATTTAGGTAACTCAAGTTGTTGTTGTTCTGGTTCTTGTGGTTGTCTAGGACGTGTTCTATAATGTAATTTAGATGTAGTTTCTTTGTAAGTTGCCACAGTTATTAAATTTTCTGGATTTACATTAATTTTTTTAATTTGAGGGGGTTTTGGATCGTTTTTACGTTCGGCCTTTGATTTTTCAAATTTTTTATTTAAAGCAGCCTCTACAACCTTTTCAATATCGTGCATTTGTTCTTCTTGTGTACCATCATCGTTTAAATAAAATTCCACTAGTTCATCACTGTCATCTATCTCCTCCTCACCGACCTCAGTTAAAGCATGAAATTCTTCATTTTCCTCATAGTCTTTATTTAGTTCTTGATTTACTAGATCTTCATATAATGTGGAATTATCTTTTGATGTAGCTACCTCATATTCTATGACTTGTGACTTTTTATTTAACGTGGATTCCTTTTCCTTGGTAGATTTCTTATGATTGCTAAATACTTTTGTTTCTTCTGTAGTAATATCATTTTCTACTAGCTTAATTTGTAAACCTTGTGGTACTTTAATAATATTTTGTTTGGCCAACTCCTTGTTGGCTTCAATTTTATTTTCTGCCAGCTGCAGCTCCGCCGGAGTTGTTGGCTTATCGCCTCCAATGATTGTTTGAAATATGGTTTTGGCTGCCTGACAGTTTTTATGAAAACGCCAGGCTATTTTTAAATCTTCTAAACATTTGTTACAAATTTTATCGGGCATTGATTCATTATTTTCATCCAGCTTTAGTTCCGATAGTATGCATATTTTTTGGGCAATTTGTAGTTCATCATGATTTTCCTCATCTGCCGTGAATACACTGTGCATCTGCTTGTCGCTTTGTAAACATATCAAACAAACCACATCTAAATTAATCACAATACACATTGTATTGCAAAACTTAAATTGTTCAAGTTGTAATTATAATTGCTGTTCTTTTTGTTTTTTTTTTTTTAATAATTTTTTCAGAAACTCAACTCTACAAAATTAATATTTATAAAAGCATTTTAAGCGTTGCCAACTTTCTGTTAAATGTTATCAACTCATAGAGATAGTTTAGAAAGAAGAAGCAGTATGTACTGTATAAACAAGAAAGACATTTACAGCTAAGGACTTTTCAAAGAATAATTTTCACCGAATATACTTGCAATAATATTGCGCAACTTTGATGTCACATATGGTAACTAGAGTTGTGTAGGTAGTAAACGACCTAGTTAAATTGAACTAGTCTTTATTTTAAACTAGTGAGCTAGTTCGCAATCTTCAGCTCTTTACGGTATTTCGCTCTTTTCGTTCTTTTTTGGTATTTGAGAAATATTTCTTCTATTTATGTTGCTTTTAGTTAAATTTTGATTTTTTTTCAATGTAGCATGTTCATTTTTTTTATATTAAAAAGAGGTGTCTAATATAAATAATCAGCTTAAAAAGTAACAAACAAACGACCGATTCAACGAAATTATCAAAGATCGATTGAACCAGAAGAGCGACCTAGTTCATTCAGGTCAATCGAACTAGAAAAATCTCGTAACAGAATAAAGAACAAGAACGCAATTTTACGATTATGTTCTTTAAGCTTTTAGCACATATACATAGTTATAGAATAAAGCACAAAAACAAGAAGTTGTGCAATAATATTGCTAGTGTAACTTAAGTTTTACATGCATTTCACAAGTCTTTACATTATTCCACACCACTCCTGTTATAATTCCCATACACTAGCAATATTATTGCACTTCTAGTTTTTGTGCTATATTATATTACCTTATGGGATAATATATTAAGGGCCATTATTACAACTTGCCAATAGCTAAAGTTCGGATGTTATCTGACAGATTATTAGTTTTTCGTTATTATAAGTATACTTTAAGCTAAAAGTGACCGATAAGCTAAAGGGAAGATGTTGTTGCCTTTAACTTTTCAGGTAAGGTTTATGTGTTTAAATTTGCCGCATTTTCTGCTCTATAAAGAAGAAGAAGAAAATAACCGAATTTCACAAATTATTATTTGTTTGTAAACAAATAAATAAAAGTACGTTGCCACTTCGTATTTTTATAAACCAATTCATAAACCAATAATCGGTTTTTAGTTTGGTGCTGCCACATTATTAAAAATATTAATTTTATTTTATTGGGAAGTTGTAATAACGAAAAACATTATAGCTCACTTTATTCCTCACTTTAGCTAAAGTTACTTTTTACTAACATTTACTTTAAAGGCAAGTTGTAATAACGGCCCTAAATTGATTAAATAGCAATTCGTAGGAAAATAACATATTTGATAGAATTGGGTATTTACAATAATAACTAGTCTCGTGTACCCAGTACCGAAATACTCAATACTTTTACAACTCTAAAACGCAGTCAAAACAAAATACACTGTTGCCAATTTAGCTATTTCTCCGTAAAACCTGCGATTTTTAAACGCATTTAGCGATTTATGCTTAACTTTATGCAAAACTTAAAAAGTCCTAGAAATTTAGCGATTTTTGCTAAATAAAGTTTTTTTCTTGAATTTTCTTATAATTTTTTATGTTTATGATTCTAAACATATTGGTGGTCGGAGGGTAAAATTGCTAACTTCTGAACCAGTGGTCGAATTTTTTTGTTTTGGGCTTATTGGAAAGGTCTTTGGGATACCTTTCAGAACCATCCGACCACCAATCCGAAAACTTTTCAAACCGCTGCCATTTCGCACACTTGCATTTTCGGGGATGGTCGTAGTGGGCATATTTTCATGAAATAAGCCAAGGAATACGCTGGTGAAATTCGGTGGGTAGTGACTGAATCACCCTGTATTACCATTGTCATAGATTATGATATCATTAGCGATATAGGTGAAAATTCTATTCGAATTGAATTTCTTTTCAAACCGAATTACACAATAACCCCCCAGACTGTCGTGATGATAATCGAATTTGCTGCCAAACAAATTGATTGGTTAAATAAGTATATTCTGGAATCCCAAAAAATTCCGCATCCTACATTTTTAAATTACAATGGCATCCCTACTACATAATATATATATCGCAAAATGAGTTTAAAAATCGCTGGATTTGTTAAGAAAATAGCTAAAATGGCAAGAGTGGCAAAATACAACAAAAATTTAAAATACAAAGGCAAACTTAACTGTAAATTGAAAAAATATCCATTAATACGTTCTATCACAGGATTTTTATACAAATCGTTTAAAAATTAAAAGAAAAAATGGAAAATCCTATAAATAATTTAATAACAAATATAACAAAACATTTTGTTAACGACATTCCAATGCAACCACCAGCTATTGAAAACAATCGAAATATTTCAACTCTAATAAGAATCCACAACGAAAAGTTGGCTCAAACAGGTGATATCAGTTTCCCTGGAAAATCAGAAATATGGATGAAATATTTCCAAGAGCCCAACAAACAACTAAACGAACAAGCATTTGAGTTATTGAATGATAACAACGAAATAGCTGAAAATGAAAAGAGGATATTTCTAGAGACTGCCAAAGAATGGGCATATCCAGTGGTGAGATTGGACATTCGCCATGAAAGGATTCATATGTACTTGCAGAGGTCTGCTGTAATAAGGAGTTTAATACCGGAAGTATTAACGGCCACAAATTACGGTCATTTAAGGAAAGCCGCTAATCAAAATGTGTTTTTGAATCCTTTACCAGTAAATGGTTTATATGATGAAGATTTATCTTTGTATAGATCAAAATTAATGTACAACGCCCTGCAAAAGCTATTGGTATACTCAAAATATCATGTGGTTGAGGATAAATTACTAGGAGATAATAAATTTCTTATGGAATTGAATGTTCGAAGTGTAGCTGGTAAAGTTGTTAAAGATTTAGATATCTCTGGAATATCCATAAAATGTGGTCTAGTCACTGATCCCACCAATAAAGGCAAATTATGTCAATTATCTACCAAAGACTATTTAAGGTGCAAATTATTAAAAATATTTCTTTTCGTCATGATAACTTGTCTTAATATAATCAAAGTTTAGTTTATATTGCAATATCTTTTGTTAAAGTTTAACGCTGATTATATTTTAGATAAAATACCCGCCTTAATCTTACTTTGATTCTAACTGTTCTATTTTCTTTACAAAATTTCAGCCTTCGTTCCAATGACATGTGTTTAATGGCTCTTCATAAATATGGCATCCGCGTTAAACAGGATGCTCGTTTTTGTGCTTTAATGGAACGTTTAGGTTCCGCTGCTGTTACGGTTGACTTGTTGGAAGTTAAACATACCAGTCCTGTACAAATAATACGTAACGGTCAGGGCAGTACTAAAGGTGCCTCATTTATTTTATACAATTCCGCTAGACTGGAAACGATTTTAAGGACATTCCAGGAACGCGTAGATTGTGGTGATTATGATACACTACCGCACCTTGAAGAAGTTCAATGGGAGTTACTCGTTGAGGAGGTAAGTGCAAACTTTTATTTAATAAACACATAAGTGTATTAATTTCTAAAGTAAATTTTACCTTAACAAAACTGTACAGTTTAAAGTATAATCTTCCTAAGAAAGTTAGAATTATTGTGACACATACATTTCTGTTATCAATTGTAAATTATGGTATTGAAATCTATTCGGCAACCAATCGAACTAATCTTAAAAACATTCGGAGAGTCGTAAATAGAATAGCAAGATATGTATATGGTCTGAAGGTACGAGATCACATCTCATCACGTCAAATTGTTTTTTGAATTCTCTTTTGTACAGTATATTCGGTTAAGATTGCTGTTGTTATTTTATAAAATAATTTCTACTAAAACACCAGGCAATTTGTATGATAAGTTTATTTTTTCAAGGTCTACTCGCTCACCCCCAAACCATTATACCTAGAATTATTCGTTCAATAATTGAACGTTCTTTTGTGGTTAGAATTTTAAGAGTTTGGAACTTTCTTCCTAATAATTTAAAAACTTTTTCTTTTACGTTTCCTAGAGCTAAGTTATTCTTTCTGGAATACTTTGCAAATCAATAAGCTTAATATTATTCCTTGTTATATTAAATTTTAATAATATCTTTAAAGTAAGTGAGTTTGTTAATATCATTTTTTTTTTTTTTTTTTTTTTTGTGGAAACTTTCTTTATTCAAAAAATATCTTTACAATAGTTTGTACCTCAGCGTCCTTTGGACATTATTGAGGCGAGTTGGCAAAAAATTATTGCTTACAAGCATATAAAAAAAAAAATTTAATTAAGGAAAAAAAAAACAATTAATAAAAATTAAATATTTAAAATTAAATAACAAAATTTAAATGTATATCGAATATAATAATTCAAATGAGACCAATACAGTATATAAGATTTTCACAAAAGAAGCATTTCTAAATTTTGCAATAAATGTTCTTTTAATTTATTTTTAAAGATTGAGATTCTTTCGATATTTTTTAAATGTTGAGTAAGGTTATTATACTCTAAACTACCCATATGCTCCACACGCTGCTTAGTAGTTTCTAACCTACACCAAGCTGTTCGTAGATTCATATTATTTCTGGTGTTAAATGCAGTTTGATTTCTGGAGAAAGTTATCGTGTGGTGCCCAATATTATGCAATGATTTAAAAACATGTAGCAAAAGTTGCATTTTATATAACCTATAAATAGGCAGAACCGTAACAGCAACATCTTTATATAGGCTCAATGTTGAATATAGTAATGGCAAATTATAAACTGTTTTCAAAGCTTTATTCTGAACCCTTTGTAACGCTTTAAGTTCATTACTCTTTTTGTAACCATAAATTATTGGCAAATAATTTAAGTGACTATGACTATCATTATTTTTAGATTTAGGTGTTTTTTACATTGTTTTTGCACATTATATTATACTATTAGCCGTATATGGCCCATAAGGGCTCGGTTAATTTAAATAAATGAATAAAAAAAAGAAGGGCCTGAAGGGTAATTTAAAATATTGAGCGTTTTTATACAGAAATTTGAATTTGTTTAATAAATTTTAATGGACAAGATTGAAAAAAATCTTAAATATCGCTAAAGAAATCAGTTATAATTAGAAAAATATAAAAATTTGTAAAAAAAAAAATAGAAGTCGTGACATTTGGAATACAAATAAGAAAAAATATTGAAATACTGTTAAAATGAGGAAAATATCGCGATGAAAAAACATGTTTGAGGTGAAATACTATTTTTGTGGTAAAAAAAACTTTAAGGTGAAAAAAAATGTGGTGAATTTAATATATTACTCAATTCCCAGCAAACATAAAACGAATACATTCTTCAAGAATGCTTTTTTAACGCATATAAAAGAAGCAGTATATGGTGCTTTTCCAATGAAAAAGTTTATATATACTCATACAACTTTATATCATTATATATGCTTATATGTGTGGCAATATATTACGATATATATTCATATATTATACTTAGTTTCCCAAGTAAAAAAAAATTGGTATACGGCAACATCAAATTATATATAAATTAGATATGTAATGATATCAAATTTGATCCGAAAAGTGAGGACATGTAATTGTATCTAAAGTACATCAAATTGTATCGAATACAATCCATCGAATTAGATCGAATTCGATGCAATTAGATACAACTTTGTACAATTTGATGTATATTAGATAAGATTACATCTGAATTTTGTAACCATACAAATTTTTGGGTATTATACACCCAGCAAAAAAAGAGTGGAAAAAGATGTAGTAAAATCATCACATATACGGATTCAGATGTAGTGCAAATTGAGGTGAAACACGCATGGGGTTGTCATAGGTCGGAAGTAGTCCAATTTGCTCAAACTTCATTTTATTAAAAGTAGTATGTGTAAGGTCATGAAAGATTGTATTTTTTGATGCTCTTTTGCATAGAACTTAATTTGTTGTTTTTAATTAGTGTTAAGGATATGATGTGCAAGTTAACTGGTTGAGCTTCATATGTTGCCGCAGACAAAAAATCGCAATAGATTATTTTACACAAGATTTACATTTGAGTAAAAAGCAGTACTACTTCGATGTTTGATGTTTTTAAAAGTATACATTTTTGTCTTTCATTTGTGCATTTACATTTTAATTTCAGACACTTTGTCCAAAAGTTATGGTAGGTTAAAAACAGTTGGCTTCTAAATGGGCGCAGTCGATAATAAGTATTAGGTGACCTCGCATTAGATGTAAAAATAATGAGTGCCAAATTTGAACGAACTCTACGGAAAATAATAATTTGTTTAGCAAGCAACTAATGTTGGCTATACAAACTTCACATCATTTATGAAAAATGGGTCTGTTCAATAAAAGATTTATGGTAACCTTGCCCGTGTCAAAGGGATCTTGTATACAGAGATTTAGTGAAATCCTTTAAAAATTTAAAATGTGTATAACAAAAACTTACAAATTAAAAAAAAGTGACGGTCTTTCATTGGATATGAGAATCATTGAAGTAAACTCGAGAGAAGTCCGTTAACTAATAAAAAAAATTAGAAACCATTCAATGAAAAATTAAAAATTCAGAAAAAAAGTAGGCTGAAAAGTATGTGACTATCTTACCTGGGGGTTTTAGGAGGATCACAAGTGTCAGTTTTGAGCAAGTTCCAATGATAAAAAAAATGTTTTATCGTAAGTGGCGTGGTCGAGAAAAATGTATGGCGATAATTCTTGGGATATGAGAAACATTGAAGTAAATTCGAGAGAAATCCGTCAAAAAAATAAAAAAAGTTATAAACCATTCAATGAAAAATTAAAAATTCAGGAAAAAGTGAATGTAAAAGTAGGCGTGGTTGCTGAAAAGTATGTGACCATCTTGCCTGAGCTATGAGGATCACATTTGTCAGTTTTGAGCAAGTTCCAATGAAAAAAAAATGTTTTATCGTCAGTGAAATAATGCATTAAAAATGAAAAAAAAATGTTGCCGTAAAAGAAGGCGTGGTCGGTCAAAAATATGTGGCTATCATTTCTGTGGTATAAGCATCACGGGTGTCAGTTTTGATAATGTTCTAGTGAGCAAAACATATTTTATCGAAAGTGTAATAATTCATTTAAAAAATTATAAAAAGTGGGCGTAAAAGTAGGCGTGACCAACGAAAAGTATATGGAGACCTCTGCTGGGGTCATGTGTACCCTCTGCTGGGATCATGTGTACCAAGTTTGAGCAAAATTTGTTGGAAAATGAAAATTTGATTATTAAATAACAAATTCATATTTTTTTGAAAATGTGGGCGTGGCCGATATTCAGAGAAATCCGTTTAAAAACAAAAATTTGCATAGCAAACAAACAAATTGAATTTTATATATGTAGAGTTAAACAAACAAATCCTTTGGAAGTATCTCATATAAATACATGATATGAAATAATCAGAATCAATATATGTTTAAAATATACTTACAACATATTTAAAACCTTAAAATTCTTCTCTTTTTATTAGTATTTATAAATCAGTTAATCGATAAAACGATTCCTCGATTAATCGCCTCCATTTCGGTTAATGTCGAAACAAATAATTTAAAACTCAAATAGTTATTCG
This sequence comes from Delia radicum, assembly GCA_021234595.1. Lineage (NCBI taxonomy): Eukaryota > Metazoa > Arthropoda > Insecta > Diptera > Anthomyiidae > Delia > Delia radicum. The sequence goes on along the minus strand of CM037852.1, from coordinate 80,341,580 downwards.
ACCCGAATAATCGGTTAATGATAACACCAGTATACGCTTGGCCGTAGTAATTTGCCAACGTTGGCACATACTTGATTTTATTTTTTATTTTGCATTTACCCAGTACATTTAATAACAAATCAGTAATTTGCCAGTACATACTTGAAATAAATAAATTTAGTAGTTGTACTGTCTACAACAAAAACAAAAAATAGTTAGTTGTAAACGACCCTAAAGTAATATATCGTATATGTATATGAATATTTTTGAAAATTGAAAATTAATAATGTAAACATTTAATATATATAAAAAGTATCACTAATTAATTACATTATTTTTTAATTCTTACTTTTAAATTTGTATAATGAATATTTAAAATTCATCGATTACCATTCAATGGTTTTCCATTTAAATTTTAATATTATTGTTAAAAATAATAATGTATTTAACGAACAGACGTTATTTTAAAAGGAATACTGAGCTATCCGTTGTTTCAACCCTCATGCCTATCTTTAGCATTTGAAAACTAGCGACTTTTCTTAGACAATTTTTCCGATTCCTTTTCATCTGGGAATTGCTTCATCAAAAAACCTTTAAATAAGATAAACATAAATTGAAACAACACACGTTTTTTATATTTTATATAAAATTTTTTTATTTTTTTTGTAAAAAATTGTTATCCAGAGTTGACAAATTATTATTTTACAACATATATTTTTGGCCTTGGCGATGGGACTTTTTATAAAAATTATTTAAAAATATAAAAAAACCTAAAGTTTTGATTATTAATAGGTTTTTTGTTAAAGTTCTGCCTATTATGGAGGCTCTAACTTTTCTATTTCGATCTTTAGCCAGATCGAAATACTAGTATCAACCTAGCTAATATGTTTGATTTGCTTTATTTTTGTAAATTAATGGAAGGAAGGTATAGTGGTCACACTACCCAAGAAAGGGGATTTAACGCAATGCAAAAATTGGCGCGGTATAACCATTCTAAACGCCATTGGTAAAGTAATGGCAACCCTCATTCTTCATAGAATCTCCCCTATTGTGGATCAGATATTGCGTGGTGAGCAGGCTGGTTTTAGACAAGGTCGTTCGTGTGCTGACCACATTAATACCTTGCGCATTATAATTGAACAGTCCGCTGAGTATAACACCCCTCTTTATTTACTTTTAGTCGATTTTGAACGTGCATTCGACACTATATCCCGAAATTCTATGTGGTCCGCATTAATCTACAAGGGAATTCCTGATAAAATAGTAAACATGATACGTGAGCTATATAGGGACGCTCAATGTAGGGTACGTTTCAATGGGAATGAGAGTCGGTCGTTTGTTCCAGGCACAGGTGTGCGTCAAGGCTGTGTCCTGTCTCCAACGTTGTTTTTGCTACTGCTCGATTGCGTATTGGAACAAACCAACAGAGATGCTCCTTTCGGTATTCGTTGGACATTGTCTGATTTTCTATATGACATAGACTATGCCGATGACATATGTCTAATGGCCCATCGCTTCTCGGATATAGAAGCTAAACTCACAAGTCTGTCTGAAAACGCCAAAAAAGTTGGTTTAAAAATTAGCATAAGTAAAACAAAACTTATGCGCATAGGTACAGATATCGTTACCCCATTAATAATAAATGACCAACGTATTGAAGATGTGGATGCTTTTTGTTATCTTGGTAGCAAGATAACTAAGGATGGTGGTTCAAATGCTGACGTTACCGATCGCATTAATAAAGCTCGAGTAGCCTTCTTTTCCTTATCTAAAATTTGGCGAAGAAATAATATTTCTCGGAAAACCAAAATCCGCATTTTTAACTGCAGTGTGAAGTCAGTATTACTTTACGGCTGCACCACATGGAGCTTAACGCAAGCTACCACTAGAAAAATTCAAACTTTCATCAACAAATGTCTAAGACAGATCTTTAACATCCACTGGCCAGATCGTATTTCAAATGAAGCTCTGCTCCAAAGAGCAAACTCCTTGCCAGCACACATTGATATTCGTAAACGGAAGTGGACGTGGATAGGCCACATATTGCGAAGACCACAAACAGAAATTGCAAGAACAGCCCTCGACTGGAACCCCCAAGGACAACGCCGCCAAGGTAGGCCCCGTAACACCTGGGTTCGTTGCCTTAAACAAGAATGTTTACTTGCTCGAGTATCCTGGAATCAAACAAAAACAATTGCCAGAGATAGAATCAGATGGAGAAAATTTGTTGACGCCCTATGTTCACACTGAACTTTATTTAAGTATTTATGGTGTTCAGAAATGTAATTCTATTTATATTTAGATAAATAAAGGACATATATATATATATTTTTGTAAATATACGGAGGTTGAAAGCTCGTTATAAATTGAAAATAACATAAAAATAATCTCGATGTATATAAAAACAAAAAACTAATATAACTGCTAAAGTTTTATATTTTTTATTGTTATGTTAATAAGTAAATGGAAAAATTTATTTCACTGCTAAGATCATATTTGTTTCAAGATATACTTTTCAGGTGTGCCTTGAGACGTGTGTAATATTCAGCAAAATGAGGTTAAAAATATTGATTAGCTATAAAATGTGTAAAATTTATTTTTAATAAAACATCAAAACCTTTTCTTAAAAACATGCATTTTAATGCAAAATATGCATTTATTTATATCAAAATCTGCAACAAAAAATCGCAAAATATGCATTTATAGCAAAATGTGCAACATTGTTCTCCAGCTAACGACAACAAACATGTAGTTATATGAAGTTCCGAGTCTTTTTCATGTCCTACAAAAAAAAAAATATAGAATATTTTAACTCATATTGTCGAAAATATTTGAAGTTCTACATACTCGTATGTACAATAGACCGACTTACCATAAGGTTCCGTAAGCTGGGCCCTTTTAAAAAAGATATTTTTTAGTCTTTCAAAGAATTTTGTACTTTATCTAAATACAACTTTTACAAAATTTTTAAGACGCGTCCAACGGTACATAAAATATGTCAAACCATGTCCAGACATATCCTTTTTTCGTGGATATTCTTAAAAAAAATGATCTTAAATTTTGTGAACGGGGATTTTTGTGATTTAAATGCCAAATTAGCATATTTTAACCCTTAGATGATTTAAATAAATACGCATCTTCTATCAAAATTCGCACTATTTTGCGTTTTACTAAGTTCAATATTGGTATTAAAATTTTTCCTAAGTCAAGTGCATCATCGATGTGTGGAAATAAATGTTTAATTCCACACATTGAATGCATTTTCCACTGTTATCCAAAACAAATTTTAACAAACTTTTTTAATAAATCCAATTAGCAAGCCGATTCAGTATCGAATTGGTGTAAGAATGAAATTTCGGCTTAAAAGAAACAAATTCCACCACTAGCTTTTTTTGGCGGCATAATTTTTTTTTCGCGAATTCAAATTTAAAAAAGGTTTTTTGTTTTTAAAATGGAAAAATTTTAGCTCGATGTATAAACAAAAAACTGCATACATTTTTTAATTCGCCAAAAAAGTGTGTATTGGATTTTTTCCTAAGATACATTTTTATCCTTACATCAACTAGAAACCGAATACATTGCAGATTGTACTATTTAAAAATTTTTCTTAAAATTTGGTCCAGAGCGCCGAGGAAAAAGTACTAAATTTTCAAAATTCCAAATTATGTCCACACATAGATGATGTACTTGCCCAATGAAAAATTTCTATACCGATATTGATATGATAAAAACATAGTTTTCCCCACAATAATGCATTTTTGGTAAAACGCGTACTAGAGTGAATTCAAAGAAAAGTTGAAACACGTCTTTACTTAAATCGAGGTTTAGATATGACCAGATATGACTATATATAATTATATCCAAAATTTGAGTCTATCCAATTATATATACCTTCAGATATAATTATATATCATTTCAGATATGTTTATATATAAATATATATAAGGTTATATATGAATATATATTTCGTTTTATATAAATATATATGGACTTAAATATAATTGGATAGACTCAATTTCAGATATAATTATATATGGGCATATATGTTCATATCTAACGTTTTTTACACGCGAATATTAAAATATATCTCAAAAAATACTTTCTCCAGCGGATCTATGACATGGGTTTAATGAATTAATGAATTAAAGAAACTAAAATCCAACCAGCTTATTTCTAAAAAATTATGACCACGATATTGAATTTAAAATTTCTGTGATTTTCTTTTCAAATTTCAGGAAGAATGGCAATTAGTTTATGCATACTTAGCTGGTTTTCCTGATTTGATTGATCGTTGTCTGGAACAACTAGAACGTGGATTATGTTCAACTCATTTGATTATACGTTTCTTGCATGGTCTAGTAGCCATATTCAGTGTTTATTATAGAAGGATTCGAATTTTAACGGTAAGTTTTAAAAAATATAATAAATCTACAAACCCAAATAACGAATTTCAAAATTAGGAAAATCGTGATCATTTGATGCCTTATGTTTATGCTCGCATTTATCTTATTAAAGCTGTACGTGAAATACTCAATAAAACTTTAGCTTTATTAGATATTGATCCAGTTGAGTTTATGTAAGAAGTGATATGTTCGTTTCTCTTTTTTAAAAATTTGTTCTCTTAATTTTTTGTTACAGTGAAGTCAATGACAATATCGGTTTTTGTTTTTGTTTTGTTTTTTTTTGTTCATTTTATTTGTTTTTTTAAATATTAAACATATCACATTAAACTTAACTTTTTAAATAATTTGAAAACTTAAATTGAATAAAGAATTTAATTAACTATAAAAAGCATTTATAAAAAAAACGACAATATTATTTTAATACTGAAATGCAATTTCATTTCATTTCTAACTTAATATTTAATTAATATACTTAATTGAATTTCCTTATATTAAAATAAAAAGCTTATTTAATAAGTTTTACTTATTTATAGTTTATCTTTTAACGACTTTAAAAAGGCAATAATAATTTGGCTTTGATATTGTTGTTTAAAACTTAAAATTTAATAAAAATAATTATTAATAATATTCTTAATACTTTCATTTTTTTTACTTGTATTCAGTAAAAAGTTTGGGTTTGATAATGAAACAGATTTTCAATTACTCAAAAGCACATTTACGAAAAAATTAACACGTTTTTGAAAGTTAAAGTGTTTTGTGAACTTTACAACTCAAAACTGTAAAATTTATCACGTACTTTTTTTTGGCTATAAAATGCTATAACTTTAAATTGAATGCACGAACTTTCACGAAATATATCGAAATATAACGAAATACAATGGAGGACAAAAGTATTCACACAGCAGCAAACTTTATTTTTAATCTTTTATATTTTTAAAATGAGAACCCACTAGCCCGATATGGTATTCAACAAAATTGTTTATTTACTTATAAATTATAAAAATACAACAAAAAACTTATTCTTAGTATGTTATATTATAAGAAAAAACTAAATTTGTAATTCAAAGTATTATTTTAGGCGGACAAAAGTATCTACATAGCTTCAAATGTTTGTACAAAAAATTAAATTTCACATGATTTAATACTTTGTTGAGTAGCCTTTCTTTGCTATGACTTCTTTTAATCTTCTTGGCATAGAATGGACCAATTTCTTCATAACATCAGCTCCAATATTTTGCCATTCTTGCAACAGAACTTCCTTCAGTTGAGCCTTACTTGTGATATGGCGCTTTTGTACTCGTCAATTCATCCCAAAGATGTTCGATTGGGTTCATGTCAGGAGATTGCGGTGGAGTTGGGAGAATGTGGGGAACATGATGAATTATCCACATTCGGACGATATTAGCAGTGTGTTTGGGGTCGTTGCCCTGTTGAAAGTAGAAGCTGTCTCCATGACCTAGCTTCGCGGCGCTTTGCAATAGGTTTTTCCTTTAAAATATTTAAGTATACCGTTTTATCCATTGTACCATCAATAAAAACTAAGTTACCTACGCCTGATGCAGCCATACAACCCCACACCATAACCCCTCCACCGCCATGCATGACTGTACTTACTACATTGTTTTTTTCTAATTCGGTATTCTGCTTCCTCCAAACTCTTATTCTTCCGTTCGATTGAAAAATATTAAATTTGCTTTCATCGGAGAACAATACGCCGCCCCAGAAGTCTTCAGTTTTATTGTATTCTTTAGCGAAGTTTAAACGCTTTGTTTTATTAACCTTGCTTATTAAAGGGTTTTTTCTGGCAACTCGAGAGCTGTAACCGGCACTTTGCAAAGTTGTACGCACAGTTTTGGGTGGATTTCTTTGCCCAACTCCTCTTAATATTCTGCAGCCAATTCGGTAGAGGTAGTTTCTTAATTTTTTTTATTTTTCTTATAATATGGGTTTCTTCTCTTGCGGTCAGCTTGCGCGGCCGACCAGTACGAGGGAAACTTGTAAAATCTGAAGACTCCTTATATCTTCTAACAATGCTGGCTACAGTAAATCGGCTTCTTTTTACTATTTCGGCAATTTCTTCATATGACTTACTTTTTTTGTGAAGCTCTAAAATAATTTTTCTTTCCGATTCTGTGGTTTCCTTTTGTTTTCGACCCATTGTACTAAACTAAGCTCTTAAGCAACAATTTACTAACTTAAAACAAAATAAAATATTTGTAACGGTTGTTTTCCATATTCCCTAACAAAAATTATTGCCATAGAGGAATTCCATATGAAAGCGATCACCTTTTGGACGACCCCTCTCCGATTTTAAAATAAATAGTCTCAATCGATTGCCCAGCAAAAAATAATGTACCTACATTTTTTTTTTTTTTTTATAGTGACTGGTTTAGTGGTGGTGTGCACCACTGTCATGTGACAAAATTGAAGAATTCTTCATAAGGGACCTCATTGAAAGTTGTTTAAAAAAAAACTACTAAAGCGATCGCAACGAGTGATAGGTATTGAATCAGGCTTTAATTGAAAAATAAAATTTTCCTAATTTTTCTCAGAAATTTACCTTTTTTCCCATGAAAATTAAATTTTCCCATGAAAATTAAATTTTCCGATTTTCCACAGAAGATCCTAAATTTTCCGGCTAATTTTATTTTTTTTGGATTCCTCATAATTTTTGCTTTAAGAATCAGCAATAAAAAAATGGGCCCGACTCCTTGTTTGGACAGGAGAAGAGCATTTAAGAGACCACCTTGTTCTCATTGTTTTTATATTTTTATAATTGAATTATTTTTAATTATTTAACAAGAAAAATTAGGAAAATTTTATTTTTCAATTAAAGCCTGATTCAATACCTTTCCAACGAGCTATCACTCGTGGCGATCGCTTTAGTAGTTCAATGAGGTCCCTTATGAAGAATTCTTCAATTTTGTCACCACCACTAAATCAGTCACTATAAAAAAAAAAATATGTAGGTACATTATTTTTTGCTGGGCAATCGATTGAGACTATTTATTTTAAAATCGGAGAGGGGTCGTCCAAAAATTTGCCAATTTTGATCGTTTTCATATGGAATTGCTCCATATCAAACAAATATGTTTATATTTATGTATTTTTAAAACTCCAAATTGTAACTGTGTGAATACTTCTGTCCGCTTAAAACCGTACTTTGAATTAAATTTCTAATTTTTTTTAAATAAAACATGCTTAGTGTTAGTTTTTTGTTGTATTTAAATTATTAATAAGTTAATAAACAATTTTGTTGAATACCTTATACGGCTAATAGCTTTCATTTTAAAAATATAAAAGATTTGAAATAAAGTTTGCTGCTGTGTGAATACTTTTATCCGGCACTGTATATATATATCTTGTTTCTGAAAATGCAAAAACAAAACATTTTTTGCACAATTTTTTTATTTCTCCTGTAAAATATTATTAAATTCCCTCTATAGAAAGCTTCTTTTATTTCAGTTACAGTTTTAGGAACGATTTCTATAAAAATTTTTAGACTTTAAGTACAATTCTCTGATTCTGAGCAAATTTTTCTATAAAACATCTCAGAGTCTGTTAACAATTTATAGAGAACTTTTTTTTTTTATAAAAAAGGAGATTTTTATAACAGTTGAATACTGAAAACATGTCAAATTCTAATCCGAAGTTTTCAAAAGATCATTTTCCAGATGCTGTGAACAATTTTGATCACCATTTTTTTAGACAAAATGTTTAAGATTTAGAGAACAATAATCGATAGAAAGTTTCTTCAATAGAATGAACTTTTTTGAAACTTTAAGCACAGTTTTCTACAAAAATTTCTCATAAATTTAGCGGTAATTTTTGTCATATTTTTGTAAGAAACCATATCGATACTTTCTTTTTAAATTTTAGAATATTTTCCGGATTCTAAACTCAATTTTCGATACTCTCAAAAAAGTTTTACAGTTACTACATGACAGTTGTTTGTGTAGTAATCAGTAGTAGCTGTTTTTAACTGCAATTGCAGTTGTTTTTCTATGAAATAATACATAACAACTATAATGACAGTTATTTGATAAAACAACTAAAGAAAATACTGTTGTCTTTATTTTGGTATTTTAATAAACAACTACAAAAACAGTAATTTTGCAGTAAACAGGTTTGGTTAGTTATTAAAAAAACATATTGTCAAGTTTTTAAAAATTCTAGTTTAGTTTATATTTGTTATTATTGATATGCTGATAGTGTGCAAATAATAATTAGAAAATTTCATTGGCCTGGGTTCTATATTCCACTACGAAGTGAAAGTGGTATAGTTTTTAATTCCACATTTTCAATTCCGCCGTGTTCTGAAAAACGAGTGAATCGTTTTTTTCACGACGATTTCATTTTGTTCTTAGCAACAACATAAAAAAATGCGGGAAAAAAACAAATTATCACTTAAAGTGAATGAAATTGCAATAAAGAAGAGTGCATTTTTTAAGAAAAATAAAAAATAAACAAAAAAATACTTATTTTTAAAATAATATAAAATGAGTTTCGCAATTGTGATTTCCTGGTATTTAATTAAAAATTAAAAACAAAGAACGGAAAATCTAAATAGAAAAAGGCTTCGTGACTGTTCAAATCCTTTGGAACTACCAGAAAAATCGTAAGACAATAATTAAAACTGAGTCGCAAGTGTTTAAAATTATTAAAAAAAATTGTTTTATTGCGTATTTTAGATTAAATAAGTATGCATTTATGATGGTTTTAGAAGAATTATCACCAATGGCTAAAAAGACAAGTATTCCAATTATTTTGCAATTGGACACATCACAACGCTATTTCGGACAAGGAATTTACCAACAAATGATCGCAAAAGACTTCGATCTAGCAGTGGAAAGAAGTACAGCGTCAAAAATTTTAACAAATATGTGTAATGTTTTGAAAACTGTCATATGCCCAAAATGGATTAGATTTGAAAGAAGTCGCGAAGAAATTGAGAAATCAAAAAGAGAAATCAAAAAGGGAAATCACGGGTTGCGGTTCCTCATTTTTTATATTTTCAGTACCTTCGTCATTTTTATTTAATTTTTGTAAAATCACGTTTACTACATTGTCGGAACTGGTGCCATCTAAGTTTGACAATTCAGTAGATGCATTTGTGGTTGTTTACCCTTTGCTAGTCGTCCCGAATGATTTAGCAGCTGGAACACCTTCGACTGCTGTATAAAGGCCAGAAAGTTTGGCAACTGAATCTTCTTTGGATGATATGTGTTGGATATTGTTGGGTCCTCCACCTGTTGCTGTTACCTCTGCTCTATTTTCGGCCAATTTTTTACGAATGGTAGCCTTCCAATCAGCCCAAGCCTTTTTCCAACCAGTTGCAACGTTTTCTGGAGGTCCTAAGCTGTTTAATGTACTTGCTAAGTGCTTCCACAACTGGTCTTCAACTGTTTTGTCGCCCCTCTAAAAACCTTTGGCCAAACCAGATTTTTTTTCCATGAATGTTAAAAATGGGGCCTCTTGTTATGGATTCATGTATTTTAACGTAAAAAATTCAACACTTTTCAGTTAAATAAACGTATATTAACAACATATCACATTTACTTACATTGTTTGATTTTTTTTACGTTAATATTAAAATAGTTTTATTTTCTAAAAAGTTTGGTTTTTCACTCAGTTAACTAATACCGTTTTACAATTACTTTTTTTGTAGTGAAATTGTTTTATAGAACACATCAAATCACTTTAATTCCACTAGAAACAAAATGAAAATGAAATTTTTCTTTTCAAATCACATATGTGGAATTGAGAACACAAATTGAGCGAAAGTTTCACTTTCACTTCATTTTCGGAACGTAGAACCCATTCGTATATCTCCATGTATAAAAACGTTATAACTTGAGTACCGTTAGGAATTTTGACTATGCATTTTAAGTATGGTTTCTGAAATGCAAATTTTTATTGTAATTGAAAGAAAAAAATAATTTTTTTATTAAAAAAAATATTTTTATAATACCGAAAAAAAACAGGAGTTTTTAACAACTTTACAGTTGTTTGTAGTTAAAAATTGTCAGTTGTTTTAACGACATTGTTAGTTGTTTTTACTAAAGTTGTTAGTTGTTTTTCAACAGTTACAAACAACTACATTTTTAGTTATTTTAACGGTAATCAGCTTTGTCGCCTTTTTAACTGAAATTACAGTTTCTAACTGTCATTTTCAGTAGATTATACTGTAAAACTTTTTTAAGTGTACAAAATTTGTTTGAAATACTTTATATTATGAGTAGGGGTGTATAAGGTAATGTAGAATATCCATCAAGAGTTATTTATTTGTTATTATACGAACCACTATAAAATGGTTCCAATAAAATAAGCCAATCATTTTTTCTTAGTTTAATTTTTAAGTTAGATCAGTTTACTTTATCCCATATTTCTCTACAAATTTCTTTGATCTTAAGCATATTTTTGACTAGAAATGTAAAAAATCAAAACAGTTTAGATTTTAAGGCCTAGTTTTTAGAATGTAGATTAAATATGGTTGCTAGTTAAGCGCCAGTTAAACCTAGAATTTTGTTTTTCAGACGTGGTTTTAATTAAGGTTTAACCCAGACTGGTTGGCCAGTTAAACTAATGTATAAATTTGTCAACAAAATACAGCTGTTAGCCAATAATTTGTTTAGGTAATGCCGCATTGTAACGTTTTTACAAAGAATATATAAAACGCTACCACCATTTTATGACTATTCCAATTGGAATTGTCACAATCAATGTGGCATCATCATGAACTATAACTGAAAAACAGTATGATGAGTTAAATTCAGTTTAATTTTATTTCGAGATTAACTTAACTGGCCAATAAACAAAGTTTAATTGACATCCAAAAATTAGGCCTAAGTGTATTCATGTAAAAAATGTATTCTTGCGAAAATGCGAAATAGGAAAGCTGCAAAGCTTATTTTTTTAAAAATTAAAATGGAACACCATTTCCAACTAATTATATGATCCGATTAAAGCAGCACTGTATTTTATGATTGAAGTTAAGTTTTTTCATATTTTTATTTTTTTAATTGTAATTTTTCTTGTTTAAAATTCAGTTTTATTTTAAATAATTAAATTTATTTCCAAAAAAAAAAATCATTAAAATTTATATAGAGTTGCTTTTTAGTAGTTTTTGGATATCTTTTTTATTTTGGTACACAATGGCAACACTATTAAAAGTTACACTTTATAAATTTTTAAACAACAAATTTTTATACTTGGTTAGGGTATTGCGAGATTTTCTGGTTTGAGCAAACCATTCTCATGTGCTTGTTTTTGTGTTCGGGGAAAATTTTACACTTTCGCAATTTTACAATACCTAAATTTTTGACATGAATACCCTTTCAAAAAATAGTTTTCTATAATAACGAATTTCTTAAATTCTCAGTATGTGTTTATATTTTGGGTACAATTTTAAGTTTAAAACATTTCTAAGATTCTGGGCCAAAAAGTTTTTATTTCGGTGCATAGTTTCTACTTAAGATGTCAGAAGTATTAGACAAATTCTAGCCTTGTTTGCTATTCAAACAAATAATAAATTTCTTTGTAAAATTTTTGAGCGATATTATAATTTGTTGAATGGTAATCAGCTCTATTAACATTTTTCCATTTGCTAAATTGATCCATAATTCTTCAAAATACTGAATACCGACAAAAAGTATTTTCTGCCCTGACTGTTCGGTAGGATACTACTGATTTAAACGTACATGGTGAGTCTCCCGAATGGGTTTCTACGATCCCAATGAACAGTTGCAAATATCAGAATAGGCTCAGACATCCCCTTGATTGAATTAAATTGGCATTAATATACATAATTTTTAGCTAAAACCAACTATAATTTCTAAACAAAACGTCAGCTTTAGTGTCAATTAAAACACATTTTTTTTAAGTTCTCGAACATGATTCATATACCAATTAATGCGTCTTCAAAAACTCTTTCATTTGCACAGTGGGATATATGTATTTTTTATCTAAATCTTACTCTAATTAAATTTTATAAAAATATAGAAAAATTACTTTTATAGAAATGTAACCATAGTAATTAAATTAACCAAAACCCAAAATAAATTTATAAAATAAATAAATTCGTTTTGAATTTAGTTTTATTTAAGTCAAGTATTTGCATTTTTTAAAAATTTTATTTCATAAAGGGTCCGCCATCTAACGTTTTTTTTTTCAACTAGTGCTTATTTCGTGAATGGCAACACTTAGCTCATGTCTGATTTGACAGATAATTAGTTTTATCCTTCCGCTGAACGAATATGGTTGTGTATACGCTTGAACAACGCTGGGAAATATTGCAAAATCATGGTAATGTTGCAGAATATGTGCGAAAACTGCGTACGGATTTTGGAAGAAGAGAAGCACCGTCAGCTCCGTATGTTCGTTATCTTGTGAAAAAAGTGAAAGAAACTGGCATCCTCATCGATAAACCAAAGCGTGAAAAGCCAAAAACAGTGCTTACACCCGAGAATATTGCTGCTGTGGCAGAAAGTGTGCGTGAAGCGCCATCAACATCAATTCAACGTCGTTCTCAACAATTGAACATTTCGGAGACATCATTGAGACGAATTTAGCATAAAGACCTTGGTATGACGCCATACAAAGTCCAATTGGTTCAGGAGTTGAAGCCAACTGACCATCCAATGCGTTTTCGCTTCGCTAAGTGGGCCTGCGTTCGACTTACAGAAGATGTCGATTTTGCCAAAAAAAATCATCTTTTGTGTGGACCGATCGTGTAGGCTACTGCATGGCCAGCCGTGTCAGCCATTTTAATGAAATTATTTTCCATTATTAACCGGAAGGATTGTACTTTCAAATAAAAAAAGAAATTTGAGAAAATATTTATTAGTTTTTTTTATAGCATTTTCAAAAAAAAGTTATTTGGCGGACCCTTTATTAGCAAATAAATGATAGATTTCGATAAAAATAGTTTTTTTTTTTTTAATTTTTAACGAAATAACATAAATCCAGAAATATATCCAGTATATGAATGATAAATAAATACGTTTTACTTACATATTAACCTATTATCAAAAAATCGTCATTTTGGATGCAAAAATCGTCCAATCGTCATTTAGTTATTTTGGGTACAAAAATAAATCGTCAAACCTTGCAACACTGGCTCTATCACATATCTGAATTTAAAGAAGATCATAGAGAACCCATCGGGATACTCTAATTGTTAGTAATCCTGAATTTATACAGCTGATCCTGTTCACAAAAGTTTTTTTTCCCAAACTATAGATCTTTATTGAGCTTTTTAAACACGTGTTTAGTTTGTAAATATAAATTTCATTCAAACCCTTCTTTAAATACAATTACCTTTCCTATTTTTTTTTGTTTTTTTGGGAACTTAACCGTTACTTGTTTTTTTTATAATTTAAAATGTTATCTAAATCTACTTAAAATTTCATGCTTAACTTCCTACTATCTTATCTCTTTCTTACGATTATAATCTTTAATAAAATCTCTATTATCAGGATTATTATAAAATAAATGTTCCATTAAATGTGTACTACCCAAAGAATTGGCTTTAGTACCCAAACACATATTATACTGAGCAGTCTCTAAATTAATATCACAATTAATATCATGATAAATATGAACTAAACTAGGATCCGGAGCACGAAATATTGTTAATCTACGCATTTGAGAAGCTTTAACATTATAATCTTGTGAAACTTCAGCAGTATTGATCATAAAGGAATTTTGTCGATTACCATTTTTAACAATTTTCTCTAAAAATTTAACATCTTCCAAACCCCAACCGGTAATATCTTTATCAAAACCATTAATATTTTCATCTAATATATCCGATTTGAAAATGGCACATATACCAAAACCAAATTGTCTAAAATAACCCGAGTCGTTGGTAATTTCATCGGCTGGAATTTGTTGTTGACCACGTCGTTTGGGATCATATTGTGAAAAGACTATGGGTAGATAAACTTGTTTTCCCTGTATCGTATTCATGCGTATACGTTGCAGTGTTTCCCATTTAAAGATCATATCAACATCTATGAAAAGTATAATATTCTCCGGTTGTATATATGAGGAACGAGCAGCCGTATCTAAGGCAATACCTCGGGAAAATCCTTCTTGTCTGTGTATATAATTAATTTGTTGATAGATATTACGATTTTTTAATTTCGTTAATAATTCTAAATGTTCTTGTATTTCAAGTAATGTACCGAATATGACAATTAATAAATCACAATTTTTATCCTCTTGTATGGCTACATTTTCATAAGTATCTAAAAACCGTTTAAAAGTTGATAGTCTACCCGCTATAGGTAAAACAAAGACAATTTTTGAATTACCCGAACCATTTTGATTGGATGCTGATAATAAACCGGGTATGGAAAAGTGATTGGATAAACTTTCGACACCATGATTTAATATATTTTTGAAAAAACCTAAAACAAAAGAAAGATTTTTTAAATAAAATAAAAATTTTAAATATTTTCGCACTCAACTTACTTTTTTGTAATGTGGTATTATAAAAATCTTCTTCAAATTCTTTTATGAATATACCCGTAAATGCTCGTTGCACATATAAGTGTCTTCTTACGGGCACTGTCATTTTTTTACCACGATATTTTTTATATATCAGAAGTAAATCCAATATTAAATCTTGTCCATGTAAAGCATTTAACCGTGTATAACCATATAATAGTTCTCGAAATTCTATAACTCTACCACGTTGTCTTGAATAGTTATTGATATTTTCCATAACCTCGGTTATAACATCTTCGAGTCCTTCTCTCATGGCAGAATCGATTTTATGTTTTGGATTTGCATGATCGGTAGAATAGAGGCTTCTTGCTAAAAATGACCATTCCAAGAGATCATCTCGAGATTTGGGTGCAAATTTATTTAAGTCAGGACTTATACCTAAAAAAAAGAGATATTTAAAATATGTATTTAGACACATTCACACTAGACAGCAAAACACGTGTTTTGTCAAAACAGGTATTTAAGCTCTTTATTCTATTCCAACGGACCTTTATGCTCTTCCACTCGTTTTGGTAAAACAAGTGTTTTGCAATGTAGTCTAAATGCCGTATTAGTTAAAGGATTTGTAATTTGCAAGCTAATATTTAGTAATTCGGGATTCTCAAGTTTACAAATTTGTCAGTTAATTTAAACCACAATCATTTAAAACAAAAAAAATTTTTTTTTCTGTATCCACTTTTAGTTTTACTTGTAGATGGCGTTGTTTTCTTATAATTTTCTTATATAATCATAAAAGTTTTTATCTCGGAAACTAGGCGATAAAGAGCAAAATGGACCAAAAATCGTTACTCCGGTTCTAGTCTTTATTAACCACCTATATTCCGGGTAATAAGTATGGACCTGCCTCTGGTCACATTTTTTTTAGCAGAAATTTTATGATGATTTCTTAAAAATTTAGCTAGTATTGACAAGTTTTTAAACTAACTTTTTTAGCTAAAATTTAGATCACCTAAATTTAGCAGAATACGATTCTCAACTTCATTGCAAATTCTGCTGGCGCAAATTCAGGTACTTTTTTCTGTTGTCGTAGGTGAATTTCCAACTATTTGTACGGGTTTGATTTTTATGAGTGTACATTAGACCAACATTCATCGAATGTCCCATACTGATGCAGATCACTGTCAAGATAAAAGGTTAATGGAAGGAGGAAAAAATTTTTGTCTTGAATTTAACTGCATTGTAAGATTTCGCGGATAGTTTATTCCTCATACGAATCAATGTTACCACTTATTGCTTTTAGCACTATTTACGCTGCTTTTGAATGTCTCAAAACGCCAGAATTTTACTCATGGTGCCAAAACACAAAAAAAACACTTAATTGGTGCTTTTGGTGCTTTTTAACCAATTTCGTTTTAGAGACTAGTACTTTGTTCAAAAAGCCCTTAAACTGCAGTAAACATTAACGAAAACTCTGATTTTTACAGTCAAATGTCACTTTTTCGCTACATTTTAAATGCTCGTGTCAGTTAAATTGATGCGAAAAACCATTTGTTTTTGTATGCCAAATATTTTCGCAAAAGAACAAACAAAATACTTAAATAAACAGCGAAATTGTCTGGGAAAAAATGTTTTTACTTTATTTTAGCAAGAAATTAAATAATACAACTGTTTTATGATAAACTTGATTTCATTTATTTAACTTCGTAAACAAATAAAAAAAAAAATTCTGGTGCTTTTTTACGCCTTTTGCAATTGTTGTGCGCTTTTTTACACTGATATTGAATAGTTCAATGAATAATCGAATTCTCTTTGTTTTTATCACTACTAGATAAGCGAGGCTGGCCAATGTTCAGCCTATCCCTAAAAAGGGTGCGGCTAACAACCCTGAAAATTACCGCCCAATCGCAATTTGCTCTGCGCTCTCCAAAGTGATGGAGACCATGGTTAACCACCATCTTGTGAAATATTTAGAGACCAATTCACTTTTAAATGATCGACAGTATGGCTTCCGTAGTGGTCGATCTACGGGAGACCTGTTGGCGTTTCTATCGGAACGTTGGAGCCGGTCAATCCACCGCTTTGGTGAGAGTAAAGTGGTTGCTCTAGATATTTCTAAGGCGTTCGATCGTGTGTGGCACGGGGCACTCGTGACTAAGCTAGTTGCTTTTGGTGTCGGTAATGTCTTCTCTCGATTTATAACGAGTTTTCTCAGAGACCGCACTATACGTGTCGTTTTAGATGGGGTCTCATCAAACGAGTTTCAGCTAAATTCAGGGGTACCGCAAGGTTCTGTTCTTTCTCCTACCCTTTTTCTTATTTTTATTAATGACCTTCTTGGTCAGACCATCAACCCTATCTACTCTTTTGCAGATGACAGCAACATTTGTCATTCATTTTCATTCGATCACAGGCCAAGCTCTTTGGAGATAGAGGGCCTGCGGCAGAACATGAATGACACACTCAATCAAGACCTTTCTACAATCTCCGAGTGGGGTCGCGCGAATAAGGTCGATTTTAATGCACGCAAGACCCAATGTTGTATGTTAACCCACAGACGGGCTGTGGAATTGACATTGTCATCTGTAACTATGGATGGTATAGGTATTGAGGAATCGGATACTCTTGATGTTCTGGGCATGAGAATACAGTGTGATGTCCGTTGGAATAAGCACGTATTTCAAGTGTCAAAAGAGGCATTCAAGTGTCTCGGTTTTCTAAAACGGTGCAAGACTTACTTCACTCCATCCGATCTCCTTACTATTTATACCAGCTATATCCGGCCAAAAATGGAATACAACTCTCATATATGGGCAGGGGCTCCATTGTCTATTCTGAAGCTTCTGGACCGTGTTCAGGGGAGGGCGGTGAAGCTTATCAATGACAGTAGTGTATCCAACTCTATTGATTCATTGGAGCATCGTCGGAATGTGGGTTGTGTGACACTTTTCTATCGATATTACCATGGGAGATGCTCATCTGAGATAAGTGAACTTATTCCACGAGCCCGAGTTTTTATTCGTAATACTCGCTTATCTAGTAGAGCACATCCGTTTGTAGTTGATTGTCCTGTGTTTCGCACAACGCATTACAGAGAAAATTCGTTTTTTAGTCGAACGATTCGTATGTGGAACAAACTTCCCGCAGAAGTCTTCCCTGTTACTTACAATTTAGAAAAATTTAAATCAAATATCCACAAACACTACTCCCTCTTTCCTCCTTCCCATACCTTATTTTCCTGATCAATACAATGCACTGCA